>JAJJWW010012509.1:0-198520 GCA_023531295.1 Papaver armeniacum
GTCGTAACCACAACAAATTAATTAATATTTTTCCACCTAATTAACAAGTAATATAGTGGTAGTTAAGTTCGATTTCCCACGAGGAGCAAGAGATTCTAGTTGTAAAAATTGTCACAAAAGGGGGGTGTAAAGCAAAACAAAGTAAACAAAGCAATTAAAAGATAAAGTTGAAATCAATAAGAGAGACAAGATCAAAGAATCCTTCTTCGTTGCAAAACAATGATTCAAGTTATGTTTCTCATCCACATGTTATTAGTCACAGATTATCACCAACCGTAGGTAAAGCATCCTAGATCAGTGCTAAACCCCTAAATCCTTGTATCACGGATACTAAGTTCTCGACCAATGGATTCTATTTACCAAACCACCTAGTAGTAGATCACTCAAGATGTAATTTAAATAAACGCATTAAGATTTATGAACTTATTAGGTTGATATTAGTAGTTAGACTCTTAGATCAAGGTCTACTTGCTAACGTTGTTTTCATACACAATTGCTCCACTAATCCTCCGCAAGGTCTCGTGTTTGCTACTTATGTAAATAGTCAAGAAACGATTACTTATCCCCTAACTTTCACTAGCTTTAGATCAAATTAACAAATCAATTTAGTTGGCCACCTAAACAATCTATCAATCAACCATGAATGTATAAACATTCCTATTAGTAAAAACAAACGATAATCATGTGAAAAACTTCAAGATAGAATTGAAAACAAAACTCAAAACATGTTAAGAACTAGGAATTCATCCTCAATCAATAATAAAATTAGCTACTCATGTTAAGGAGTTCACACAAAGAATAAAGAAGAGAGAATTGTTGTGTGTGTAAAAAGGTGTGTAAAGAAGATATGTAGAACTTCTCTATTTATAGGCTTCAATGTTCTCCAAATCTTCCAAGGAATATAATCCTTTTCCTTTAGCAATTCAATTTCCAAGTTCAAGCCTTTCTCAAATCCTCCATCTTCTCTTTCCAAATTTGAACCCAATTCCACAAACCCATGAGTTTAGATGATTCTAGAGAATTCTTCACAAATTTTCATCCAATTTCCAAATCTAAGTCTTCACACCCATGAGAAGAATCCACACAAAATTCTCGTAATTTTGGTCCGCCTGAAAGCCGGGTATTATGGCCGGAATTTGGCCTAATAGTCGCCTGAATCTTCTTCTCCGTCGACGTATTATTCGTCACGCACTGTCAAGCTAATTAACGGCCAAACCGGTTAGTCAATGGGTCAAGTCGAAGGTCGGCCATCGAGTTAGCCGATCTCGAGACTGCCTTACTCGTCTTACTCACGAGTTGGATCGGCCATCGGCGGAACGAGTTAACTCGTCTGCATGGAAATCCGACACGAGTTCTCGTTTATTCTCGGGCATTTTCTCAGGCCGAGTTCAGGCCAATTCCCTGTAACAATCCTACACATACATCTAGTTGAGAGTTCAACAACATCATACAGGATCAACTTCGCATCATCAGCCCCTTATTTGTCACCACCGATCTCGAACCTCAGATGCCTTCATTCAACAACAGCTACTTCCATTTCAATCGACTAACAAAACCCATCATCCTTGACATCACAGCATCACCATCTTGGCTCAAACATCACCAGATCCCCCAAACTCTGAGCTTAAATTGCACTCCTTCTAATCCTAACAAAACCCATCTTTTATTCTTCTCAGAAAGCTCAAATCAACCCTCAATCCGAGTTGAACCCATTCAATTTACCGATTCAATCACCACCTTGTTCTTGGCAGCAAATTTCCCATCTGAGTTCATCTTAGAACCCTCAGATTTTATCTCCTCTTTCCGATCTCCATCATCTCGCCTCTGTCGATCTTCAACCAAACCCTTCTTTGCCGATTTCGTATCCATCTCTCATGAACTAACGGCTTCCAATTCAGTCTTCTTCTTTTCCAATCGATCTCGATACTCTTCTCCATCTCGTGGCTTAATAAAAATAGCTTCATCTCGCTCATCTCTCTTCTTCTTCATTTCGCCATTAAATCCCTCAATTTATCGAATGTTACTCGATCCCAATAGCGGCAGCAGCCACGTTTTTAACTCTTCTCTCTCTTTCGGGTGCAAAAATTATTTGAGAAGATAAATATGCGGATTCAAGTTTAGGGTTATAAATTGGGTTTGTTATCCAACACCCGGTCACCTTGATAAGGGATAACTAAGCTGGTTGTCCCTTAACCTCGCCTAGTATATGTTTATTACTCCTCCAAAAGAGTTGCCCCTTAACCTTGATCGGGCTCCGATATAGTGTTCACTCGCGAAATGATAACTTTGCCCTTTTTCGACTCAATTTAGGTAATTTCTTCTTCTTTTCGTCTGTGCGACTCCATAGTAGCTATAAAACTCAAAACAAACGTAAAATACATAATTTACAAGAAAAATAACAAAGAAAGCATAAACAATAGATAATAAATAGGATGTATTCTACACCCTATCAGAGACAACCATTGTCGTCTTCCAAGGATGTTTCAATGATTGAAATGATAGTAGAACAATTACCCATGTCTGGATACAACACAGTATGCATGCCTAGTATGCGAACGGTATTATGATGATTCGAGTCCGGAACTCTTGTTTGCATACCTAGTATGCGAACGGATTTACCTGAGAAGGTCCGGAACTCTTGTTTGCATACCTAGTATGCAAACGGGTTTACTTGAGTTGGGTCCGGAACGGTTGTTCGCGAACCGGGTTTGTGAACGCTTGACTAGGCCAAGGTCCTGAGCTGTTGTTCGCGTACCTGGTTGGCGAACACAGTGGTGAAGTTCTAGAATCAGTTATGTATGATTCTCATACTCATGAACTAAAACATTTATGATCTAAGGAATGCAATCTTTGCAAACCGCCGCTTAATGTTCGTGAATTGATTATTGTGTAAGTACTTTGTACGATTACGAATCAAACCGATTTCGGTTCAATTTGTTCATATATATGTCATGAGATAGTGAACAATTGAACAACTCTATTTGAAACACAATTAAATTCATTTGATTATCTTTCATGATTGATTGATCATCAAATTTGATCTAGAAGTGTTAGATGAATATAGTTAAAACAAAAGTGTTCATATGGCTAACCTCGGTTAACTGTTATTGAGTAAACTCAATATACACTGTAGGACCAGAATATCGCGACAACAATACTTCGCGAGAGTAATAAACAACTACATTGCGAAGGTGTCGCAAGTAAATAATTTAAATGACGATCGATGACGACAACGTAACATGAGAAAAGTGTGAAGACTTGGGGATATTTAGAGTGTCGCAAGTAAAGACGTTTATAACATTCGCGACACTTCGCGAGATGTTCCCGAAAATAAAGGACAGCTTAGTTGTCATCCACTGTATACTACCCTATATAAAGGGTTGAATTGGTCTGTTGTAAAGGGGTCTCTTTTGAATTGTTAAGCAAGTCATTAGGAGAGAGAAAATTAAGAGTGATTGTAATTTCTTTAGCTCTGTTCTACATTACTTTGTAAACCTTTCAAGAAAACAATTAATAAAACACATTATTATTCATCTTCAAATGGATTGATTAAGCAAATTCGAGTGAGGGGTGTAGTGTAGGATTTCCCCAACTACATATACATTAGAAACAAGGATTGAAGAAGATCAACCTTGTGAATTGAAGAATTAGGGGTAACAAGAAAGAAATCTTGAATAATTTTTAACAAGTTACTAAAATTGAGAAATGGCTAGGAGAAAGAATGCATCAGAATGCCCAACGATCGTAAGGAGAAGTGGAAGATTAGTGGGAGAAAGGAGAAATGAAGTAGGTGAATCATCAAGGATAGATGCAAGAAATGGAGAAGAAGGTCCAATTCAACCACCAATTCAACCATCAACTCAACCACCAATTCAACCAAAGACTAAAACGAGTAATCGATTATGATAGGGTGAGCGTGCATACATGGAGATCGATTCTATGGAAGAAAGAGAAGAAGTGCAACAATTGATGAATAGTGGACATGAAGAGAGAAATCGAGAAGAGATGGGAGAAACAATTCGTGGAAATGAAGAAATTGCGGCATTAAGCGCCCGAGACAGACAATACACGAAGAAAGGCGGTTAGAAGTAAGAACGCGCGAATCTAACAAGGCAAAACCACGAATTAAGGATGGAAAATAGGAGGTGCAAAATAGAAGATCAAGAAGTAGTAAGATCGAGATCGGGATCGAGCAGAGAAAATGGGAGAAGAACATTACTGCAGTAAAAACGTTAATGAAGAAAAAAAATTTGGAAAGAGAGTTAAATCTTGGTGAAGGAGGTCAAGAGAGAGAATTAATAGAAAATCGTTATATTTTGGTGAATAATCACGATGATGGAAATCAAGAAGATAGGCAGCCTCGAGGACAGATTTAATAACCCAGTTAATGAAGAAAATCAGGAAGAAGGAAGGAGAACACTACATGGGAGAGAAACACAAAGGAAACAAAAGGAAATTGAAGATGACATTGAAAACCATTATACCGAAAGCAAGCACGTCTAGCCCGCGAGAGAGAAAGATTGAGAGCAGAAATGGAAAATCGGGAATTGGAAGAAGCGATTCTTACAGAATAATCATGACAATCGAGAGAGAAGGCGCGAGCGAAATCGCAACAATGGAGATATTAACGAAGAATATGAAAGAATACAAAAAAAGTAGACACGAACGAAGAAGGAGGGAAGCGAGAATTAAAGAGACCGATAAATTCAAATTTCGAGGCAAATGAACAAATTCTCGCGAGAATTGGCAGAGATGAGAGGAATATTGAACAAATGAAGAGAAGGAGGGAGAAGACGGTTAGATGAAGCTATCGCGGAGGTCGCGAAAAATCCTTTTACATTAGAAGTGCGGTTAGGAGGAATACCCCAAAATGCAACTTACCAGCGCTAACTAGCATTTTTGATGGGTCAACTTGCAAAGTACAACACATCAAGGCTTACGTGAGATGTATGCTACAGTGGGAAAACCATGATGCTATATTGTGCAAATACTTTGCGTCGAGTTTAACGGAGAAGCGTTGAAATGGTTTGAGGGTTTACCAAGGAATACGATCACATCATTCAATCATTTACAAAGCTATATTTTTGGGGGCATATATAAGCAACAACTCTTCGCGACCTGGCATTGAAGATGTATTTGGGCTAAAACAAAGAGTTGGCGAGAGCTTGAGACATCCGTGAGTAAGATGGAAGATAATGTGTAGCGAAATGGCGGGACGGGTTGATGAAAGATATCTCATACTATCGTTCATCAATGCTATGTTCGCAACCAACTTATTATATGTTCAAATTTTCAGAGTCAAGAATACAATCACAATGACCGAATTGAGAGAATTGCAAGAGGAATATATTGCTTTGGAGGAAAGACAAAATGAAGTAGAATCGTACCCAGTTATGAATACAAGTTCAAGTGTCATGAATGCAAGTTTGTTACCCAGATTAATACAAACGGTGGCGTAGCACCTCGCAAGGGCAACAAGAGAGAGTGGTAGATGATGAACAACCAAAATTGGTAGCTATGGGAAGTCGCGATCAGGAAGAATTTGAAAGAGAAATAAATTTCTACAACCGTGGCGGAAATAATAAAATTCAAAGGCTTGATCAACCGCAAGAAACCTATGGAGGTCAAAGGCATAATTCGCAAGAGATTTATGGAGGCCAGAGGCAGAATTATCATAGAGGACAGCGAAGTCATAGAGTCGTATGGGAAGAAATCAAAATGCCACCATTAAATGCTAGTGTGGAGAAGATATGGGAGGCTATAATCCTGATGGAGAATATACCTGCACCATGGAACATAGGGAGTGAACCACCACCAGGTGATAGAAGTCACGACCCGCTCTTACCATCGTTTTCATGGACATCCGACAAATGACCGCCGAAACATCAAAAGAATTATCCTTAGAATGATTGATCAGGGGAAGTTGAATCACTTTTTAAAAAGCGAAGAGAAAGTTCAACATTTACCGCCGCCACCATTGAAGGGAAAAGAAACGTACATGATAAAAGTTGGGGCGAAAGCTAAAAATTACCGCACCATTGAAGATTTTCATGATAACGTACTCAGTAGGGTTTTTGCGAGGGATGTTAATGATAAGGAGGTAATGAACATCGCGAGGAAGTCGCAGCTTAAAAGAATGGCAATTACAGATTATCTCTTTCTCGCAGAAGAAATACCCAAAGGTAGAGAGATACATGATAAACCGTCAAAGTGGTAAAACCGGATATTAATCCAAAACCTGTTGATGGGGAAGATGATGAAGCGAGAAAATTGTTGGGCGATAAATAGAATATTAATCGACACTGGAGTTCAGTCAACATCCTTTTTACCATACTTACAAGACTATGGGAGGAAAGGATGAAGAGTTGATCCCTTCAACATACAAAATATATGGTTTCAATGGTACCTCGAACAAGCCCAAAGGAGAAGTACACATGAGAATACCGTTGCAAGGATTGTCAATCGATATTTTGTTTTGTGTGGTCGAGGTGGAGTCCCCTTATAATGCATTGATTGGAAGGCCATGGTTGCATGAAATTCTGGGTGTGGCGTCAACGTATCATCAGTGTATAAATTTCCCCATCCTAGTGGTATTGGAATTATAAAGGGCGATTGGATAGAAGGGGAAAAATGTTATGAGATCGATGTGGAGAGCCGCAAAAAAGAAGGGATGGAGGAAGAATATTAAAGAAGAACAAAGAAAAGAAAGATTGATGGTAGATAGCATAAACATAAGGAGGGAAGACACATTGCGAGGAGAAGATATGACGGCAGCTGAAAGTCATGGGGCCGGAAAAGAATTATTCGTAGATTTTAATGATACAGAGGCAGAGGGGAAGCAGAATAAAAGGTGTAAGAAGTGAATAATTGCGAAAAGTAACAAAGATAAAGAGGCGAAGGCACGTGAAGGACAAGAAGAATAAAAGGTAGTCAATAGGCGCTTTGAAGTGAATGCATGAAGGCAGTTGAAAAATTGCGATGGAAGGAAATGATAAGAGATTTGAATGGTGAAAAGGCAGAATGTAGTAAGAGTGAAAAGTGTAAGAAATGAATAATCATCAAAAAAGAAACAACAAGAGATTATTCAAAGTAAGAGGAAGAAACAATAATAGAAGCAGCAACATGTGAAGATCTCGTAAAAAAAAAAAATATGTATGCAACTTTGATTGAAGAGTTGAAAAACGAAAATGATTAAACAATGTAAGATTGTGCGATAGCTTCGCAAACTGAATGAATGCTTGAATGAATTAACAAATATGAATGAGTGAGTGAATGGGACGAACCTTTATGGCGTACACCTTAGTTCGCGAATGATATTTCGCAAGAGGCAAATGTAAGACCTAAAGTGCGTCATATAAGGGGTATCTCTTGACATGGCTCGGGGAAAGGTTACACCGCTCCCGGAACCCGAGTCATGGAGATTTGGGGCCCATGAAAGCCTATCCGGTGGAGATACCTTGGATTTCCAACTATATATATAAGGTTATACCGGTTGGACGCCCGAGGGTCTCTTCCAAGGAGTCGGCCGTATGACCAAGGCGCCGAGGTACACGGTTGAGTCAAGAGTGCGGGGAGCATGGAACTTCCTTACCACTCAAAGTCTTGGCACATGCCGCACTCTACCCAAGAAAACTCCACTTAGGGTGCAGTCTCGTAACCATAAACCATATAGGTATAAGGGATAAGAGGCTGCGAAACAACTCGGTTGTTGTTAAAACCGGATGGGAGGAGCTAGTCTTGTATGGCCGATGTACGCCTCCTTGAAGGGGCAACCAGGGGAGATGATAAGGGCGGCACCCTCCATTAGGGAGCCGATAAGTGTCAAAAGACGCAAATGTCATGAGACTTTACTTTCGCAAGGAAATATAGGCTTGTCATATTTGTGCAATGATCCCAGAGGCAATAATACCGACGCAAGGATAAGACGAGATCAATGGGTTATTGCATGGAAATGCAAAACGCCCCTGCGATTTCGTCGCAGTAGACGATAATGTCATGGGGTTTTACACTCGCAAGGGTGTTTAAGCCCGTCATATTGTCGCGAATAAAATATCCCCGCAGAGGCAAAAAACTCAATGATAAGACAAGGTCAATGGGTGATTACATGAAAATGTAAAGACGTCCTGCGATCTTGTCGCAACGAGGGGTGGCGAAATAAGACCTTTAATTAGGAAGGCAAAATAAGACCACACAAAAACGATAAGGCAAGATTAGTGGAGTTCTTCATTTATGGAGATATTCTGCGATCTTGTCGCCATAGCGAGCTTAAATATGCTTCAGAAAACAGACAACAGAGGTAGATCTCTCATTTGGGAATGAATAACAGAGGCAAGTATGGGAATGAATAGGATAAGGTTTTGTTATTCATTCCTATATGAGGAATTTATGCATTCATGATATTGGTAGTCGAATTATAAAAGAGAACTGCTTGATTAATATGTGCAAGTAAAGAAAGCTAAGGTTGAATTCATATTTGACAATCCAAGAAGATTGAAAGAGTATATATATTACAAGTAGCAAAAGAAGAAAAAGAAGTTATTTCTTTGAAGGATCATCTTCTTGGTCAGATTCTTCAGTTTCATCATTCTCTTCGCCAGATTCTTCTACTTCGCTAGCATCACTATCGTGAGACATCCGAGAAAAGTGTATCTTCGGGGAATATCCTCGAAGACAAGGATATGAACTAAGAGGAATCTTGTGATCATTGCAAACTATCTCAATAGTTTGATTGCAAAACGAACTCCATAATTATTAAAGTTCGCCACCGTAGCTTGCAGTTGTATTTTCGGCTTAGAATATTTGTTGTTGCGAAGAGAAAAGTCTTGTGCGAGTTGTCCTTTTCGGACTCAAGTTCTTCAATCCTTGTTTGAAGTCTTTCTCGGATTCTTTAATATATGACAATATATTAACAATTTAATAGCGATGCTACTTTGAAATAAAAAAAACAGTAAAGCATAATAAACAACCTTTTCTGTAAGATATCATATCCTTAACCAAGGCAGTATGCTCGGCATGAAGGCTAACATCAACACCTAAGTTATTCCCGGCATTATCTAGAACCTTCGCAGCCCAAGCAAACTCATCATCATTATTTATAACAAGAAGTGAACGAACTTGTTCTTCTCGCTCAGTAAGTATGGCATTCTGGCGAAGGGATTCA
Organism: Papaver armeniacum; assembly: GCA_023531295.1. Lineage (NCBI taxonomy): Eukaryota > Viridiplantae > Streptophyta > Magnoliopsida > Ranunculales > Papaveraceae > Papaver > Papaver armeniacum. Next base: position 9,161 of record JAJJWW010012509.1, read on the forward strand.
TCTCGTTCAATTTGTACCTCGAGAAGAGACTTTTGAAATGCCGCTAATGCCTGCGCACCCCTATTAGCAGTACGGTCTTTTTCATCAATAAGGCCACTAATTTTCTTCCTTTGAAGCTCAATTTTTCTATGGGAATCAAGATACATTTGTTTAAATCGATTGGCTAAACCTAAACTAGCTCTATGCTCAATCTCCGAAAGGCGACATTTGGTTCGAGTTCATTCAATGAAAGGGAATCAATTTTGTTTGATGAATTACTTAAAGACTCGTTGAGATGGGTGAGAAGAACGTCATTATCCATGGGCTCGGAAATGAATGGAGAAGAATAGCTTCATCGAGAGAGATTATATATGTCTGCGAAAATAATAAATCGTGGAAAGAATAATAGCCGACAAAGTAAAGATGACTTGAAGAATAAAAATTTTATACCATAAAGTCAGTTGATTTGCACTTTGAAGAGTAGATACTCTATTCTCGTTGAGAAGTAAGCTCAGCCCTCCACTGCTTAATTCTTTCATCTTTTCGGCGAGATGTCGCAGCCTTCAACCTCTAGTTCTCGGATTTTCTCTTTAAGTTGCAAATTTTTCTTTTCAAGATTGTGGTGTCTTTTTTCAAGGTCCGAGGCAACGATAAAAAGAAGCCCTCCCGAGACTATAAGGGAAATATGGGAACGATTAAGATAAAGCTTATAATTGAAGTCACAAAGAAACAAAGGGATATGAACATACCAAAGCGGTGAGAGCATTTAAGTGATCGGAGGTCAACGTCGGGAGACTCCGCGAAAGGACTCATTATCCTCTAATAGTGGGGCATCGCAAATTTTAGCGAGAGCTCCGCAAGTAGCGCTTAGATGATCATCTCCTAATCCTTGCATAGAGTCGGAGAAGATACATCGGACAATTGCGCCATAACGAAGTAGTCAAGCGACTTTCTTTCGCGGAGGAAGTACCAACCTCATTTTCACCCTCATCAGAATTTTCATTGGTTTGAGAAGAGAGCTGGGTTTTCCGTTTCTTAGAAAGCGGAGAGCGTAAGACTTGTCCTTGCGAAAAGTAGTTTTATCTTTACCTTTAATCTTCGCGGCTTCAACCTCTTCAAAGTCAACCTTCGCATACGCATGAAGATAAGAAACAGAGGCAACAATATTGTTTAAAATAAAAGAAGATGTTTCTTACTTCATCCGTGAGCGATCGGAGTATCGCCCGTGGTACTCGGCTTTGGATCTTCTTTATACTTCTTTCTCATTCTCGCGATCTAAAATTTCTTGAAAGTTAATAAATAAAAGAGAAAGGAAATATCGAAAGTGAAATTGAGAGAAGGAAATATACCTCTTTTTCTCCTCGACCACTTAAATTCCCAAGGATGGTAATTCGCGAGGTGTGCGGGGAGAACATGTGAACTCGCGATGTAAGGTCCACTCAAGAATAAAGGAGCAACCCACCACTTCTCATCTTTGGAGTGGCGGGGAGTACTATTGTTACCCGAATGCCAATCGATATCATGCATAAGCAGCTTGTCATCGGGAACATTATCTATTCTTTTCAATGAGTGCCCCAAATGAGATTTATCATTTCTCATGTTTATCACCGCATAATTCGCAAAGAAATTTTCTACAAAAGATACTTCTCGGGGACTATCTCCAAATTTGCAAAGTTAGGATTTCTAACATTAGTAGGATATAAAGATCCTTTACCAGCGCCGCGGCGTGCGAATTCAAGAATCAAGCGGATGCAATCGCCGCTCAATCGATAGACAGCATGAGAATTTTTTATGAGCAAGGATTTCATAAAATAATGGTATCTCGGGATCATATAGAGGAATGGGAAGTCCTGCGAGGAGTTGACCTAGCGAGATTATGATTTTATGATCATCACATTGATGATCAGAAAATAGTTTTGCAGAAAGAATAGACGAAGATTCTTCATCGGGAATGGTTGATAAGATGAAACCCTTCTCTTTTAATTTGTTTTGAGTATCTTCAAAAAGGGGTTTATATGTACGACCCAATGAAGCCATTGATATAGTATGGGAATGAATGGGAATGGAAGATTGAGAGAATTGAAGAGGGGAATTACAAAAGAGAGTGAGCGCAAATTGCGGAAGAAGAAAGATAAACGAAAGTTGCAGAGGGAAAATAAAAGAGAAAAAGAGAAGGATAAGAAAGCTATATATAGAGAAGAGAATCCTCGAGAAAACAAATGCATTTAATGCGAGATGGGACGTGAATGGTCAAGAATAAACGGTTGAAAGAGACGTGTCAAAAAGGAGTGGAAGAAGAAACACCGTAATAAATTCCGTACGAGTAAAAATGAACAATCGCGAGATAAAGATGAGCATTGCGGCACTTCAATAATTAGTTCTCATGACATTCTCTTCTTCGCAGAAGACATGAGAAGAGGCAAGATGTAGGACCAGAATATCGCGACAACAATACTTCGAGAGTAATAAACAACTACATTGCGAAGGTGTCGCAAGTAAATAATTTAAATGACGATCGATGACGACAAACTTTAACATGAGAAAAGTGTGAAGACTTGGCGATATTTAGGAGTGTCGCAAGTAAAGACGTTTATAACATTCGCGACAATTCGCGAGATGTTCCCGAAAATAAAGGACAGCTTAGCTGTCATCCACTGTATACTACCCTATATAAAGGGTTGAATTGGTCTGTTGTAGAGGGGTCTCTTTTGAATTGTTAAGCAAGTCATTAGGAGAGAGAAAATTAAGAGTGATTGTAATTTCTTTAGCTCTGTTCTACATTACTTTGTAAACCTTTCAAGAAAACAATTAATAAAACACATTATTATTCATCTTCAAATGGATTGATTAAGCAAATTCGAGTGAGGGGTGTAGTGTAGGATTTCCTGCAACTACATACACGTTTATGTACGGTAACTCATATCCAAATGAAAGTATATTTCATTTGTGTGTAACAAGCTAAGACCATCTAATGGTGGAGATTGATTTTTTTTTTTAAGCAGACTTAGCTTGAATCTTAAATCAGGTTTTTATCTAATGGTGAATATTGAATGCTTTGTTACTAAGCTATCTTAGCTTTGATTAAAAGCAACCCTGATTTGAAAGACTATATAATGGAGAACTTTAGCAACTGGAAAACCTATCCCCATACTTCTATGTGTTCCTAGTTGCATACTAGAGTCGATTCTCCATTAACCTAGGTTTTTCCAAAACCATGATAGGTTAACGACTTGAAGACTTCTTTGGGATTCGTGAAGCCATATCCAACTATTTTCTATGTAGTTGTGTATTCTGATCTTACTTGTTCTATCTTATTGAGTTTTATCCTCTCTAAGATTTATTCGAGATTTATCTCTGATAGGTAAGATATAAAAAGTAATCACAACAGTTCTTCGTCTCAGACTCTTGTGATTCCGCAATAACTGTTCTTGTTAATCAGTTGGGTTATTGTGAGGTGACTAATATTTCTAGGCTGCTCTTCAGGAGTATAAGAACGGATTATTGGTTGGTTCCTGTTCACCTTAATTTATCAAAAGACGGAACAAAAACCGAATAAAGAATAGACATATCTGTGGGAGATAGATTTGTTTATAAGTCTTCGACTTTGGGTCGTAGCAACTCTTAGTTGTGGGTGAGATCAGCTAAGGGAATCAAGTGCGTAGAATCCGGCGTGGTTCTAGAGGCGTAAGGAACACGACTGTTCCTTAATCGGTGTGAGACTTGGTTAGGGCTCAACTACATTCCAGTCCAAAGTTAACTTGTAGTAGGCTAGAGTCTGTAGTGGCTTAATACAGTGTGGTGTTCAAATCTGGACTAGGTCTCGGGGTTTTTCTGCATTTTCGGTTTCCTCGTTAACAAATTTTTTGGTATATGTGTTATTTCTTTTTCGCATTATATTTTTATATAATTAAAATATCACAGGTTGTGCGCAGTTCAATCAGTTGATAAATCCGACCTTGTATGTTGGATAGAACTTGATTGACACTTGGGAATTGGGAATTGGGCATTGGTCTTTGGTACCGTCCAAGTTATTTCTCATATCAATCAGGCTCGCAGATTTCTATCTGTTTGATTTGCTGATTGTATTGAGAAAAAGATATAAACTCTTTGACATAATTCTTAATTGAGTCTCGCTTTTAAGTTGTACTCCCACTTGTTTCAGATATACGAGTATATTTACTTTAATTATAAAGATAAAAAATGTAATGCATAAGTAAACTAAATAACATGACATACAAGATTTTGTTAACGAGGAAAACTACTTGGAAGAAAAACCCCGGGACCTAGTCTAGTTTTGAATACTCTCAGAGTTAAGCCGTTATACAAATTTACTACTTCAACTTCGTAGAATTAAGACCAAGTAAACTAATCCTAGTTACTTAGTTCCTTCAGTATCCATGTGCCTGCAATTTATCTGGTCCATGCACGTGAATCCCAAGACAGAGTCCACTATCTCAAGTTGCTTCACTTACTGTGAAGACTTGTGCTCTCAACTCCTTTGGATCGTAACCTAAAATAGTAAAGGACTAACATTGTTTTAGTAACCACCTCATTGTGTACCTCCCAAACCTGGTAATGGCCAGAGATAAGTTGAGTATAAAGGATATTCAATTTATTCAATATAAACCCATTTGGTCAAACATCAAACCAAGACAAAAAAATTTAAAAAATAATCTATCTTAGTGAACAATCTCTATCCAAGAAACTCTACAAGGAAAAAACAACTAAAAAGTTTGTTCGATCTATCAACAAGCATGATGTCTATCAAAATAAAATGCTTGTTTAAATCCTAGAGAATCAAGTGTGCACGAAGTATCATAAATATCATAATAAAGAAATAATAATAATTAGTCTTCGATCTTCAAAGTATCAGGTGCACAAACAACTTGATTCCTATTAATGATCAATCACACATAGAACGAGTCTGTTTACGTTGGATGGCCACTAGTTCTATCTACAGATCTCGAATAGCTATATTTGAAATAGTTAATCCCCAAACAAACTTGAGTGGCCTTATATCATACGAAAAGGACCATGGAACAATCAATTTTGATCAATCAAGGATACCCATACCGTTAATCAACCAAATCAGTAATCAAAAACTAAATAACAACACAATTTAGTTTTCAGCCAGGTGGTACTACTAACAACTTCTTAATCCCAAAGAAGACTTTGAATGAAGGCAACACAAAAGATTTCACCTAATTAGATTACTCCCCTCTATCAACGAGTTGACTTCCACGCAAACGGTTTAGGCAGTGTATCAAGGGATGAGTTTGTAAGAATACAAGCCTCACTATTAATATTGTTATAACCAAGGTTTTGCTGGACAACAAGAAATTACCAAAGCCGAAATTTAAGATATGAAATAAATGCGTATTTTCGATTTTGACAAATTCCAATTGTAATCAAACCAATATAGTGAAATCACTCGTAGTAGACAACTAATATTAACTAGCATACATTCATATACTATACTAATATAATAACTAGAGATATGCAAACTTCTGGGATATGGTAAGCACGTAAATTCGAATATCTAAAAGATGTTGAATATTTCGGTTTCAGGATCTCGCCTTGGGTATCAAAGGAAACTACTTGAACATTAAGTAATAAGAGTTTCACACATGTTCAAATCATTATGTCTATATTTTGTGAATATTTCAAGTTTAATCCGTATATCTCGATGTTTGTACAAACCCTAAGATCACCAAACATATTGAAAATGTAATTATGGATTAAACTTCCACGGGATCGGTCCAAAACCTTATATCGGTCCTGGGAGCGGTCCTTGCCAAAAGGGATTGTTCTTACAATTGGGATCGATCTAGAATGCACTTTGGACTACGAAACAGAATTACGCAAGTCTACTTCCTTATGTCATGTTTATGATATTCCTTCATATATAATCCCAATGATGAACTTCTTTTCGTAAGTTCAATCACATCAAACAATTACAAGTTACCAATTAGTGTTATATCGATTCACGAAGTCCATAGATAAGATATACTTCGTAACTTCATATACTCAAGTTGTACGAAAGAACTAATAGATCTTTCCTCGATACTTTGATCATAGTATAATAACCAAGTCACTGATACTAGAGACAAGTAAACAAACTTTACTTTGTATGTTATGTTATGTTTTTAATAAATACTGACTTGAAAGAACAAAGATATAAATGGAACAAGACAAGCATGTTATTACTAACCTCGAACTGAAGGATGATGTGTTCGATGATGTACGTCTTCAGGTTCTTCATGAGTAACAAAAGTGAGTCCCAATATTTCTATGTTCATAGTCTAACTTAATGAAGTTGACTCTAGTAATCAAATAAAACAACTTCGAGTTGTGGAACTAAAATATGACAACCAAACTTAACATACCAACGCTTGGTGGCTACAACCTAGTAATGCTCTAACAAGTACCGAAAATAAAACTTTGCATTAAAAAAATTGATGTTACATAATAAAAAAGACACATATTGGGAAATTGAAACACAAATACATTTTGAATTTGATTCTTATTATGATATATAGAGAGAGTTCGCTAAAATCAAGCTCTGAATAAAAAAATGTTTTATGTTGCCGGAAAAAAAGACCCATTTTGGATTACTTCTTCAGCAATGAGTTTCTTTATTTCTTCGTCATCAATGTTCAAACACGTGTATTCTGGTTGTTTTAGCAAAAAAAAAAAAAAAAATTCTTTCTTTTGTTGATGTGGTCGAGTTGTTTGTCGAGAAAAACTCCTAAAGACACGGCCAAAACTTTCCATGCATGTCTGAAAAAAAACTATCAACAACACAAGAAATAAAAAGCTCTGATTAATGTTTAATATCAATAATACCATATCTTTTTTTTTTTGAGGACCAAATAAGCCATAATAGTTTTCATTAATCAAGTAAGAGAAGACTCAAAGAGCGAATTAAAAACAATAATAGTTCTCACTCATAATAAGCCAAGTGTCAAAACTAAAATGCTGAAACACTAAGAAATTCCTAAAAATAAAAGGACACAATAATAGTTCTCACTTCTCACTCATAATAAGCCCAGTGCCAAAACCAAAATGATAAAACAACTTAGAATTTCCTAATCCATAATTTGTGAATGAAAATGAGACAACAACTTAAATTTCTTTCATCAGAAGAATCTGATACATTTATCGCCCATTAAATTTCTCTCCTCATAAAACAATGTGGTACTTGTCAAATTACCGGCTTCACGAGAATGAACTTCAATACCCTCAACTTCCTTTCACTTCGATAAATGATCTGCAACAAAGTTCCCCTCCCTGTAAATGTCCTTGATTTCATAAGTGATTGGAGGATTGGTGAAATGAACATTAATAAAAACCCTAATGTCCCTGAAAAGCTGAGTAAATGCTGGACCACCATTGTCGTTGCTATTAGTAACATTTGGACGATTTTTGTTGTTAAGGATACTTATTGCATTTCTACAATCTGACATTATTCTAAAGCTCAGCATGTTTCTTCTATGAGCTTCAAGAAAACAAAGTTGTATCGCCTCCGTATCATGAAATGTGGGATTTTCAACTCTTGTTGAATCTACAAAAATAGTATCTATAATTCTGCCGTCTCGACCACTAATAACGATACTGGTACGACCTCTAATGTCGTCGAAAGACCCATCACAATTGAATTGATAATCGTATGCACTGTCCTCGTCGAGATGTTCATGATAAACAATAGTAGCAAAAGTACCATTGACTGGGTAACGAGTGCAATTAGGATTTGGGCGCCAAGTCTCTCGTAACATCACCTTTGTTCCCTGATAAAAATATATCCCATGCAACTTTTTGATAGGAACTCTGGCCATGAGCCTCGGAGAATGGGTATGTTGTTAATCCTTTGGTTGCCGCGAAGTCCTGGATTCAAATTCAACTTCCAGCTTCCATTACTAGTAATCCTTATAACATGTGGATGACCCTTAAACAATCTCAATTTCCTTCGTCTTCCCGAATAATACCATATCTACTTTTGACATGCCAATCCCAATAATTCATTTTTAACTTGTTTAATTTAATCCAATGATTAATTTTCAAACAAAATGCTCTTGTTAATATTTAATGTTTGATTTCTTATAAATTCATTAACCTTTACTCAGATCGCATAAGAAATCTTATCACCCTTTTTACTTTATACTCATATCTTAGATCTTATGATTCCCTTTTTTACTGAAATCTGTATTTACGTTAAGATATTTTTTATTGATTAGAAAAATATCCATCTCACGCATTTTATACTATATTTACTTGTTTTTTTCATTCCTCTTTTTATTATCATACCAAGAAAAGAACATAAAAAAAAACATCACAATTCTCACATAACCTGGTTCGGGTGTGAACTAGTGAACTCTTTTTCGAACTGATTGTGGTATCCCTTTATTAAGAGCGAGTACCCACATCCAACGTTTGATATTGGTGGATGTTTAAAATTCAAACAAATTTTGAATTTGATTCATTTGAGAGATATAGATAGTTTGCAGAAATCAAGCTATGGATAGAAACATGTTTTATGTTGCAGGAAGAAAACAAACCTGTTTTGGGTTACTTGTTCGGCTTTTGCTTTTGAACACGTGCCTTATTGTTGATGGGTGAAAACTACTCCTGCAGAATTTGGTAATTTGGGGTGTGGATGAGGAATGAATCTAAACCTTCAACAAATGCACTGCGCGGTGAGTGCTTGTAGATTCGAGAGATCAATACGTGCAAGTCCGGCCTAAACCAAGAAATGGCTGTTCAGACTTGTTTCGGTCACAAAGTGAAGGAGATGGGGTTGATCTTAGGGAGGGAAGCGAAGAAGGTGTTGAGATTGTGAAGGTGTTGGCTTGCTTATGACTTGTAATAGAAAGATGAGCAAGCTTACGGTTGATGCAAGCAGGCTCGAGTGTTTGAATACGGTTTGTATTAACACTTGGTTTCGTCTCCCGAACTTGTGTTGTTCTCCGTTATTCCTTGTTGTTGGAAAATAGGGCGGAGAACCTATTTATACAAGTCATTGAGCCTCATTCACGTTTCTCGTGGGAAGTGGAGGTAGTGGAATGATGGAGTAGTGGAGTTGTGTGTCGGTAACACACGACCGGTCTTGCCCACTTTTCCTGTTCATCTCTAACCGTCCATGACTTCCTAACACGTTCTTGTGATGGCGCGTTGCACGCCGCGCCGCCGTAAACCGCCGGACCAATACCCCGGTATGTATCCCCAGTTTGTGACATGATTGATGTCCTGGAATGTGGATCGTGGATCCACGAAAGATAGCATGTAATGCTGAATTGAATAACTGCGTTATTCGAAAGTCAATACTTGTGAAGTATCGTGTGTATTTCATGCAGTGTATCTGCATTGTGGTGTGGTAAGGCGATGGATAATGACGCCCATCGACCAATTGACTCTCGACCGGGTTGTGTAACCAAGTTTGGTGAAGTTGGACGGATGAGATGAGCCTTGAGATACTCATGCGACCGTTGATGAAATTAGGTTTTTAAAGAGGTGCGCAAGCATCACTCTTTAGCTTGGTCGAAACCAAGCGTGGGAAGGATTTTGAGAGGACCGACCATACATGCGTGTTGACGGCATGATGGTGTAGGTGCCTGTATTCCGTTCCCTCATGAAAGCGCGATCTGGGCCACTCGGTTTGACCGTCAAAGAGGAGTGGTCGAGATTGATTTTGCGATAAGAGTTTGATACCGCAAGAAGTCGCGCGCCATACTGATGCGTGTCGTAGGTGCAATCAAATTAATTCAATATTTCCACTCAATTAAAAATAATATAATGGAAGTCAAGTTCGTTCCCACGAGGAGCAAGAGATCTTAGTTGTAAAAGTTGTCACGAAAGGGGGGTGTAAAAAGCAAAATAAAAAATAAACAAAGCAATTGAAATCGAAAGTTGAAAGATGAAAGCAATAAGAGAGACAAGATCAAGGAATCCTTCTTCGTTACGAAACAATGATTAAAGTTATGTTCTTTTCTACTTGTTATTAGTCACAGATTATCACCAACCGTAGGATAGCAGGTCCGCTTAGCTAGCCCCAAAATCCCTAATTTCACTGAGTAACAGGTCCGCTTAGTTATCAGATTCTATTCAAAAGAACCACCTTGAGGTCCGCTTACAAGATGTAATTCCCAGAATGCATTAAGATTTATGAATTTAGGTTTAGTACTAGTAGTTAAACTCGGTTCGCTTGGTTCACTTTCTAGCGTTGTTTCTACACACAATTGCTCCACGGAATCCCTCCGCAAGGTCTCGTGTTTTCTACTTGTGTAAAGTGTCGAGAACGATTACGTATTCCCTAACTTATACTAGATATAGATCAATTAACAAATCAATTTAGCGTGCACTCCAAACAATCTATCAATCAATCATGAATGTCTTTAAGATCACTCCTATTAGTAAAAACAATCGATAATCATGTGAAAAATCTCAAGATAGAATTGAAAACAAAAACTCAAATCATGTTAAGAACTAGGAATTCATCCTCAATCAATAGGAAAATTAGCTACTCATGTTTTTGAAATTCACACAAATAATAATAATTAAAAGAAGAATTTTCAAATTCACACAAGTAATTAAAAAGAAAAATCTTAGAAAAGCAAGCAAAAACACAAGTGATGTGTGTGTAGAGAGGTGTGTAGAAGTTGTAGAAAACTTCTCTATTTATAGGCTTCAATATTCTCCAAATCTTCTAAGGAGTAGAATCCTTTTCCTTTTGCAATTCAATTTCTAAATCCAAGTTTTTCTCAACTCTTCCACCTTCTCTTTCCAAGTTTGAGTCCAATTCTCCATCCAATTCCAAGCCCAAGTCTTCACACCCATGAGAGAAGTCCATAGAAAATTCTGGGAATTTTGGTCGCCGAAAATCGGGATTGTAGCGGAATCCGTGGGAAAGTCGCCAGGAAACGGGCTACGGTGACCGGCAAAGTCCGCCCGGTCACCGGTCAACGAGTCAGATCGGGTCAACGGGGTCGGATCGGGTCAAACCGGGTTGCTGAGTCAAACCGGGTCTGTCAGGGCTAGTCACCTTAGCCTAGGCTAGTTCTGAGTTTAGACTGGGCTAGTTCTGAGTTTAGACTGGGCTGTCAGGCCTTGAGCCATTGCACAGGCCATTCCAAGTGTTGTGCCATCTTGGCGCATCACTGTTCATTCCCAGCCAAGATGGCTGTACATGCCTCCGTGAGATCGGTCCCCCCGCATGTTCCATTCCTTGCCACTACTGGCGCCGACCAATACCACCGACTCTACTTCAACATCCCATTGCCCCGAACCACCTCAAAACACCATCGGTTCCATTTCACTACCACTTTCGCGAATTGCTCACCATTTGAACCATGCCGAGTCACCCTTGAGCTTCACTTCCTCAAATTGAATTCCACCAAATACCCCTTCTTGAACCACACAAAGATCACCCGCAACTTTATCACCTTTCATCGCATTTCATTTGCAAAAAGCAACACTTGCGAGTCAAAGACAACTGCCATTTTCACCATCTCTGCCTTGTAATCACTTCCACCTGCAACATTAGCTCATAGCATTGCACCATCATCTCCCTGGCAAGCTTCATGATTGCCCTTCTTGCAGCATAACCAACAGCAGCAGCACCCATCAGTCATCTCTGCCACCAGTCTGCAGCATCCATAGATATAACTCACAGCCACTGCTACAGCCATCAACAAATCCAGGCCAGTTCACAGTAGCACCTGGCTCCATATGCTCCATTCACCTGACACAACCTCAGCTAGACAGATTCAGCCAAACTCACTTCCATAAGCAGCAACTCCATAACCTGCTCAGTTCACAGGGCACAAGCATCATCTCCTTTTGTTCTTTGCCATTCAGCCCCACCCACTCGCATTCACTCTGGGCCATTTCCTGGCACTTTAGCCTGCCCTGCAGCTCCATATCAGTGCCACAACCCATTGCTGAACCACTTCATAACCCTCATTACACAGACTTTGTCATGCCATCTCTCAGAACTTGTTCATACCACCTCCAAACCTGAGTCTCACCACTGCACAACAACAAATGCCTGGCAATCTCCAGCACACAATCAATAACCAGCTCCAACTCTTCATTCTCAACACCAATTCCAACAGCACCAGCTCGCCTGTAACATCCCATGGCAAGCAAAAACCCATTACAATCTCCTGTTCAACATCAAACTTATCTCCCCTCAAGAACAAGAATAACGATGACATAAGTTCATGTTTCGTAACCATGTCAATTCAATTACAACTTTTGTCGCTCATTCTTCAATTTCGTAAATCAAAACCTTAATCGCAATAGGTTCTCGACATCAACGATTCTTGTGAAATTTGTCTCAATCAATTCGTGACAAACCCATTCCTTCTTTGCGTTCTCGCATTCGAAAATCGTCATAAGCCCCCGAATTACTCTCCCATGATAATCGATATCTTCTTTACTCGTTAAGACCTTATTCTTCATCTCTCGAGTTTCATTCTCGATCTCCGGCTATCACTTGAGCTCGACAATAACCTCCCCAACTCCATCCCCAGGATTCGATCTCCACAAAATTCTTCTCCCACTCGGTGAATCAATTTCTCGGGCAACAAAGAGCCATAGCTCTCTCTCGGTTTGGGTTTGAGGTGGAAATAATGATTGAGAAATGAAATCGAGACTCGATTTCGATCTAGGTATAGGAACGGGATGGCTAATTCCACTCAATTGAGATAGATAAGGGGTTACCCACCATGATTCTAAGCACCCACTGTCCCGTTAAGGGCCGACTAGCTCAAACGTGGCCGTCGGTTTCATGTATCCGACAAGCTCATCCATAGGTTTCGCTCGTAACTTTCTCGGACGCAATCGGATTGACTTCAAGCTCTCGCCGTTAGCTTCATATTTCCGTTCTCGCTCGCGCGTTTATTTCCGCTCCACATATAGCTCGCTCGTGAGATGACAATTTCGCCCTTTGGCCCAATTTGAATAATTTCTTCTTCTTTTCCTCCGTGCGACTCCAAAGTAGCTATAAAACTCAAAACAAGCGTAAAATACATAATTTACAAGAAAAATAGCAAAGAAAGCATAAACTACTATATAGTAAATACGGTGTATTCTACACCTATCAAATTCCCCACACTTAGACTTTGCTAGTCCTCGAGCAAATCAAACTAAAAACTCACAACTTCAAAGCGTTCAAGCGTCACAAGCATCCAAAGAGTTATGAGGACATAGAATTTCTGCATGCTAGTAATAAGAAGTTAGAAATACCAAAGAACATATTCTCATTCTTAAATGTTGAGTGAGAAATAACCACACCATAATGAGAGAACGCGTGTTTGAGAAACGATCAATAAGCATTTCGCCTCGACTTCTGTCTCACCAAATAGGATTTTATGATAATTGCACTCAAAAAGACAGCTTTTTTCATGGTTCTCACATGTGTGCAGGTAGGAATGAAAAGAGAAATCCTGCATCACGTTGAAAGGTGGGAAGGACAACTTCCGAAATATTTTTAAAAACCCACATCTTTTAATATTTTGAAAAACCATTTTTCTGACGATCTCTAAGAAAGGAAATCAACCATATTACCGAGAATGGGATTACTTACTCACCTTCACATCCGATCGCCAATTATGATAACACCACTCTCACGGCATCCAATAGAAACGTCTTCCGCTCCTCGTCTTTAACTTCTTAGTCTTCGGTTTCAACTATTGATGATAAACCCTTGAATTTCATAAATCCATAACAATTTATAACTCTTTTTACCTTGAAATCCTTGTCGCTTGAAACTTCCTTTTTCCTTCCCCACGGCTTATTAACAAAACAAATATTTCTCTTGTTTTTTTTTTCTTTTTCTTTTTTTTTTTTTTTCTTTTCTTTTTTTTTTTTTTTTTTTTTTTTTTTTTTTTTTTTTTTGACAAGAGAAATTAAATACAAAATAAACCATGGCCGTGGAAGAAGTATTTTACCGCTTGATTCTTCACAACTTGTATTGTCTTTGAAATCATAAACTTTCAAAAAATTCTCACCTTTTAATTTTCTTCGCTTTCATGCATAAGTCTTCATACTTGGATATAAAATTACCTCATTGTATTGTAAGTCTTCAACATATATGTAAAAATCCGCTCTTTGTATGTTGCTTTACTTGTATTTGAAATTTGCTCTTTTTCCCGTTCCGTTGCTTGTAAACCTTAAACTTTTCCAACTTTCCTTGTAGATTTTGATGTCGCTCCTTGTTGATGATGAGAGTGTTTCTATGGATCCGTTGTTGTCGAGAGAGAGAATGGTGCTAACCGCAAATCGAACTACAAGAAGGAAGCTTTCATCCATGGACGTCACCCTCATGATTGACAAAATTAGCACTCAAGAGATCAAAGAGTAGTGCTTCTATTGGTGGGAGGTTGGGTAGCTCACCATTCTACCGGGAATTTACGTATGGTGACACACACTCAAAAGAAGCTCTTTAGTAGATGGAAAATTTCTGGTCGGTGCCTCACATGATATGAATACGGGTAGTCTCCACTAATGATTGATCAGCAACTCTAATAACGCACTTCTCCCTGCACCAAATTCGCATCACCGGCATGATTAAATCCATTATTTAACACTCTAACAAGCAAGAAATCCGAATGTAGTTCTCTAACATTTCCAAGTTCAATTATGTCGGTCAAAATCTCTATGTAAACATACCTAGAAGTATGCTAGTGACTCTAAAATCTTTAAAAGTTGGAATTTTTAAGTAAAACTTTTTTTGTTTTAAATTTTTTCATTTTTTTGTAATTTTTGTTTTAAAAACATGCTTAACCACTCCCCCACACTTAAACCTTACATTGTCCTCAATGTAATTGAATCCTCCTAGTAAAGTCAAGGTGGGAAATTTTAACATGATAAGAAACAAGAAAAAAAAATAACAAAAAGCAAAAAGATAAGAAATACAAAACCTATGGGTTGCCTCCCATTAAGCGCTTGTTTTAAAGTCGACGGCCCGACTTAGCTTTTGCAAGATTCATTAGCCCGGATCAATCTCTTTTACGGGAAAACATGATTCCACATCACTAGGGTATCGCGTTGTCTCAAAGATATTGAAGTGGATGAGTGTACCATCAAACTCCATAGTCAAGGTGCCATTTTGGACATCAATCTTTGTTCGGCGGTGCTTAAGAATGGTCTACCCAAAAGCAAAGGTGTAGACTTGGAAGAATTCTCATCATTCATGTCTAAGACATAGAAATCGGCCGGAAATACAAGCTTATTAACCTCCCACCAAAACATTCTCAACAATCCCTTTCGAGTAAACATTAGATCGGTTAGCAAGTTCAAGAACTACCCCGGTCTCCTTAAGAGGACCGAGATTCAAAGAATCATAAATCGAGGAAGGCATAACATTAACCGATGCTCCCAAATCTAGCAAAGCTCGAGTAAACCTTGTTTTACCAATTGTGCAAGGTATATTGAAACTACGGGGTCCTTTAATTTTGGTGGGAGTTTCTTGAGAATAAACGCCGAAGCATTTTCCCCCACACTCATGACTTCATTCCCTTTCAACCTTTTCTTCTTCATGCACATCTCCTTTAAGAACTTTGCACACCGAGGAATTTGACGAAGAGCTTCTATGAGTGGAATATTGACTTGTACTTTCTTAAAGATCTCCCAAATATCCATGTATTCCAAGTCTCTCTTTGATTTAGCAAATCGGCTAGGAACGGGGTGGAGTTGTGATAGTAGGAACCGTCTCCTCGGATTGATCGGTTGGTGTTGACTTCTCCTTCGGTACGGTTTCAATTTCCTCTTTCTCATTATACACCTTATCTTGTTGATTTGGTTGCTCCACATGTGTCCCACTCCTCAAAGTAATCGCATTAACGCTCTCTTTTGGATTAACAAACGGTTGTGAAGGAAGTTTTGTGGACGCTTGCGCTTTCAATAAGTTCACATCGGTCGCTAATTGCCCCACTTGAATTTGTAAATCCTTGATTGCCGAATCGGTCTTTTGTTGGTTTTGTTGGCTTTGTTGGAACATAGAAGTAAGACCTTGCAAACCTTGCATTAATGCATTGAGCTTGTCATCATTCAAAGAATCACGCTCCTTGACTTGTTGTGGTTGGAATTGTTGATAACCACCTTGTTGTTCATATGGATTAGAAACCGCCGCTTGCTTGTTTGCATAACTAAAGTTGGGATGATCCTTCCACCCGGGATTGTAAGTATTCGAGTATGGATCGTACCTTGGCCTTTGATTTGGATATAAAGCATTCACTTGTTCGGTCTCATTATCCGGAATAATCACCGCGGCCATCCTTTGAATCATTGTCTCCATGTTACTCATCCTTTGATCAAGATATGATGACGAATCACTAACTTCATGCACTCGCCTAACCGTTGGTTCATCCCTTGTGTAGAATTGTTGCGAGTTTGCCGCCATACTTTCAATCAACTCGGTAGCTTGGGCCACCGTCTTGTTCATTAGTGCACCACCACCCGCGGCATCAAGAAGAGACCTATCACTTGGGTGGAGAGCTTCATAGAAGTATTGGAGTATCATAGCATCACTAAATTGATGGTGTGGACAGCTTCCCACCAACCTCTTGTAACGCTCCCAACATTCATACAATGATTCTCCCACTTGTTGTTTCAATCCACAAATCTCCTTGCGAATTTGAGTAGCTTTGGATGCGGGAAAATATCTCTCGAGGAAAAGTTTCTTCATCCCATTCCATGTTGTGATACTCCGGAAGGCAAATAATATAACCATTCCTTAGCATTACCCGCCAAAGAAAACGGAAAGCTTTCAACATTGCTCCATCCGCATTAGTCTCCAGGGTGGAAGCATAGCCATAATTATGGCATAAAATTCCATAAGATGTTTGTTTGGGTCCTCATTCACCATGCCATGGAACTTTGGTAACTCTCTAATCAACCTCGGCTTGATCTCGAAGGTTGAATTAGTTTGGATACACCATTGTTGTGTGTCAAGCTTGTGAGAAGCTAGGTCCTTTAGTGTACGATCAGCCATTGTTTCTTCCTCTTTGTCCGAATCACTTGATGAAGAAGGAGAAAGTGGAGTGTTAATCGCTCGAATGAAATCCTTTAATTGAGTGCCGGATCGAAGACGTATTGGACTCGGTCTACCCCCTTTAAGCATTCACCAAAGGAATAACACCCAAACAAGATTCTCACAAACTAAGTTAGATACGGTAAAGAATCTAACAAAGCAAGAATAAAAATAAAAACAACTAAAAAATCGCCCGTTGCTCCCTAAGCAACGGCGCCAAAATTTGATGCAAGTCGTAGGTGCAATCAAATTAATTCAATATTTCCACTCAATTAAAAATAATATAATGGAAGTCAAGTTCGTTCCCACGAGGAGCAAGAGATCTTAGTTGTAAAAGTTGTCACGAAAGGGGGTGTAAAAAGCAAAATAAAAAATAAACAAAGCAATTGAAATCGAAAGTTGAAAGATGAAAGCAATAAGAGAGAGAAGATTAAGGAATCCTTCTTCGTTACTGAAACAATGATTAAAGTTATGTTCTTTTCTACTTGTTATTAGTCTGATTATCACCAACCGTAGGATAGCAGTGTCCGCTTAGCTAGCCCCAAAATCCCTAATTTCACCGAGTAACAGTGTCCGCTTAGTTATCGATTCTATTCAAAAGAACCACCTTGAGGTCCGCTTACAAGATGTAATTCCCAGAATGCATTAAGATTTATGAATTTAGGTTTAGTACTAGTAGTTAAACTCGGTTCGCTTGGTTCACTTTCTAGCGTTGTTTCTACACACAATTGCTCCACGGAATCCCTCCGCAAGGTCTCGTGTTTTCTACTTGTGTAAAGTGTCGAGAACGATTACGTATTCCCTAACTTATACTAGATATAGATCAATTAACAAATCAATTTAGCGTGCACTCCAAACAATCTATCAATCAATCATGAATGTCTTTAAGATCACTCCTATTAGTAAAAACAATCGATAATCATGTGAAAAATCTCAAGATAGAATTGAAAACAAAAACTCAAATCATGTTAAGAACTAGGAATTCATCCTCAATCAATAGGAAAATTAGCTACTCATGTTTTTGAAATTCACACAAATAATAATAATTAAAAGAAGAATTTTCAAATTCACACAAGTAATTAAAAAGAAAAATCTTAGAAAAGCAAGCAAAAACACAAGTGATGTGTGTGTAGAGAGGTGTGTAGAAGTTGTAGAAAACTTCTCTATTTATAGGATTCAATATTCTCCAAATCTTCTAAGGAGTAGAATCCTTTTCCTTTTGCAATTCAATTTCTAAATCCAAGTTTTTCTCAACTCTTCCACCTTCTCTTTCCAAGTTTGAGTCCAATTCTCCATCCATTCCAAGCCCAAGTCTTCACACCCATGAGAGAAGTCCATAGAAAATTCTCGAATTTTGGTCGCGGAAAACTGGGATTGTGGCGAATCCGGCCTAGGAAAGTCGCCCGGAAAACAGCTACGGTGGACCGGGCAAAGTCCGCCTTGGTCACCGGCCAACGAGTCGATCGGGTCAACGGGGTCGGATCGGGTCAAACCGGGTTCTTGAGTCAAACTGGCCCTGCTGTGAGGCTAGTCACCTTAGCCTAGGCTAGTTCGAAGTTTAGGATCGGGCTAGTTCGAGTTTAGACTGGCCGCGGGCCTCGAGCTATCAGCACAAAGCCATTCCAAGTGTTGTGCCATCTTGGCGCATCACTGTTCATTCCAGCCAAGATGGTCAGACATTTCGCATGAGATCAGTCCCCGCATGTTCCATTCCTGCCACTACAGCCGCCGGCCAATACCACCACCTACTTCAACATCCCATTGCCCCGAACCACCTCAAAACACCATCGGTTCCATTTCACTACCATCGCTGTAATTGCTCACCATTTGAACCATGCCGAGTCACCCTTGAGCTTCACTTCCTCAAATTGAATTCCACCAAATACCCCTTCTTGAACCACACAAAGATCACCGCAACTTTATCACCTTTCATCGCATTTCGCTTGCAAAGCAACACTTGCAGTTCAAAGACAACCGCCATTTTCACCATCTCGCCTTGTAATCACTTCCACCGCAACATTAGCTCATAGCATTGCACCATCATCTCCCGGCAAGCTTCATGATTGCCTTACCAAAGATAACCAACAAGAAGAAGACCCATCACCATCTCTCGCCACGATCAAAGATCCATAGATATAACTCACGGCCATCGCTTCATGACCATCAACAAATCCAGGCCGATTCGTAGCACCCGGCTCCATATGCTCCATTCACCTCGACACAACCTCGCCTAGACAGATTCAGCCAAACTCACTTCCATAAGCAAAGAACTCCATAACCCCGCTCGGTTCACAGGCACAAGCATCATCTCCTTTTGTTCTTTGCCATTCAAACCGACCACTCGCATTATTTCGGGCCATTTCCCGGCACTTTAGCCTGCCCTGCAGCTCCATATCAGTGCCATAACCCATTCTTTGAACCACTTCATAACCCTCATTACACAGACTTTGTCATGCCATCTCTCAGGACTTGTTCATACCACCTCCAAACCTGAGTCTCACCACTGCACAACAACAAATGCCTGGCAATCTCCAGCACACAATCAATAACCAGCTCAAACTCTTCATTCTCAACACCAATTCCAACAAAGACACTGCCTGTAACATCCCATGGCAGCAAAAACCCATTACAATCTCCCTGTTCAACATCAAACTTATCTCCCTCAAGAACAAAGAATAACGACAAACATAAGTTCATGTTTCAGAACCATGTCAATTCAATTACAACTTTTGCTGCTCATTCTTCAATTTCAGAAATCAAAACCTTAACTGCAATAGGTTCTCGACATCAACGATTCTTGTGAAATTTGTCTCAATCAATTCGTGACAAACCCATTCCTTCTTTGCGTTCTCGCATTCGAAAATCGTCATAAGCCCCTGAATTACTCTCCCATGATAATCGATATCTTCTTTACTCGTTAAGACCTTATTCTTCATCTCTGAGTTTCATTCTCGATCTCTGGCTATCACTTGAGCTCGACAATAACCTCCCCAACTCCATCCCTGGGATTCGATCTCCACAAAATTCTTCTCCCACTCAGTGAATCAATTTCTCGGGCAACAGCAGCCATAGCTCTCTCTCAGTTTCAGTTTCAGGTGGAAATAATGATTGAGAAATGAAATCGAGACTCGATTTCGATCTAGGGTATAGGAACGGGATGGCTAATTCCACTCAATTGAGATAGATAAGGGGTTACCCAGTCATGATTCTAAGCACCCAGCTGTTCCCGTTAAGGGTGACTAGCTCAAACGTAGTCGGTTTCATGTATCCGACAAGCTCATCCATAGGTTTCGCTCAGACTTTCTCGCACGCAATGGATTGACTTCAAGCTCTCGCCGTTAGCTTCATATTTCCGTTCTCGCTCGCCGCGTTTCAGCCTGCTCCACATATAGCTCGCCTGTGAGATGACAATTTCGCCCTTTGGCCCAATTTGAATAATTTCTTCTTCTTTTCCTCCGTGCGACTCCAAAGTAGCTATAAAACTCAAAACAAGCGTAAAATACATAATTTACAAGAAAAATAGCAAAGAAAGCATAAACTACTATATAGTAAATACGGTGTATTCTACACCTATCACATACCCTCGCGTTTTCCAAGACGACCTAGCTTGGTCGGTCTTGGCCGGTTGGTTTGGCGTGTAGACGGAGGTCGATGTTCACGCCATGTCTTACCGTCTTATGAAACGTGATCTAAGCCACCCAATTCGTCCGGTGAAGTTGAGTGGTCGAGATCGATTCGCAATTTGGGAAGTGTACCCACGCATGTTTGAGCGGGCGTTTTGGATTGGCCAGGCCTGATATGCCTTGGCCGACCGCATGAGGAGGTAGATGGGCTCACGGTGGTCATGCGGGTGTGACCGACCCTTGCTCAATCTAATCTGTGACCCTCCATTCGTGCCGGAGAAGATGGACGTGCGTGATGGCTTGAACCCTAATTTTGGCTTGCAAAGCCGTGCGACCATGCTCTTTCAAAGCGGACGAATTTGTTGTAACCAATCATGGTTGGTTTTGACCGACTGGTCATGTATGTAGGCGGTCACATGGTGATTGTGTCGACATGTTAGGGCCCTTTGAGTTCTGCATCTACACCCTCCATCTATACCTGCGAAGATGGATGGTTGAGACCGTTTTGCGGCACATGTAATATGCCGCAAACCCTAATTTAGGGTTTTCCGCCCATAATGCTTGGTATGGACGGTTTCTTGGCAAGCAAAGGCCAATGGTCCGACCATGCGGGGTCGGCCGTGTGTATTCCATACCTGCTTGGGGGTGATGGAATTGATCGGGGGTCGTCCAATCATGCTTGTGGAGTTGGATGACTGCGATCAGATCATATGGGACCGATATGGTCGGTGCTTAGGATGCTCAATCGGGCTAGTATAACACACCGAGAGGGCTCAATCGGGCTAGTATAACACACCGAGAGGGCTCGGGCTAGTATAACACACCGAGAATCGGCACGCACGGGTATTTCGTACATGGTTTCATTATAGTGTTTGGAGGTTCGTGTTACTCCGTAAGAGTAACACTCGATCGTCATGCCACATCGATAATGATTCATTATAGTGCTTGGAGGTTCGTGTTACTCGTAAGAGTAACACTCGGTCGTCATGCCACACCGATAATGAGTACGGAAATACAAGGTCGATATGAAATTCACAGGATGGGATTGTTGCTACATGCTCCAACTGGAGGAATTTCATGTATTCACTGAGAATGGGATTGTTGCTACATGCTCCATTCTTGATGAATTAAGTGAGGAGTATCCGTCACTTATAAACGGCTTTATCTTTTACAAGATGTCAGCGCATGATTTTTTGGTTACTTACAAATTTAACCTTAAACGAAAATCCACCATCAACACTTATATAATGAGTTCCTTTGTTTCTTTGTCATCAATGTTCAAACGTTCTTCTGTTGAACAAAAATAATTACTTTTTTTTTTACGCGTTCCAACTGTCTATGGTAAAAAACTCCCAATAGCTTCCCCAAAACTTTACATTCATGTCTGAAAAAACTATTAACAACACAAAATAACAAAATGCTCTGAGTTATGTTTAATGCCAATAATACTTTATCTACTTTTGACACGTATCTTAATAATTACTTGTTTAACTTAATCCAATAATTACTTTTCAAACTATATGCTCTGATTAATGTTTAATGTCCGGTTTTCCTATAAAATTCATTAATCTTTTCTCAACTCATGTAAAATTTCTTATCATCTTTTTTACTTTCTACTCAAATCTCACACATTATGATTTTTATTTTATTTTTTTCAACTATTTTTACACATTTTGTTTACCGAAACATATATTTTCTGAAAAAGCGGGGGTACAACAACCACACCCAATATTTCGCTTAGCAATCTGTATGGACAAACTCTAATATACTTTCAAGAGAATCAACTAGACTCAATCTTAATAAAGTATATCAAAGAGTTATATCTCTCTTTCTTGATTCAATTCTTTCTCAAGCAAATAGAAATCTGCAAGTCTAATTGAATACAAGAGAAATCACTTGAACGGTACCAAAGACCAATGTTCAAGGATCAATCAATTTCAATCAATAACCAAAGGTCGGATTTCCAATTGATTGATTCAAACGCACAACCTGTGATATTTCAATTATATAAAAAAATATAATGCGGAATAGAAATAACACAGACACCAGAATTTTGTTAACGAGGAAACCGCAAATGCAGAAAAACCCCGGGACCTCGTCCAGGTTGAACACCACACTGTATTAAGCCGCTACAGACACTAGCCTACTACAAACCAACTTCGGTCTGGACTGTAGTTGAACCCCAATTAATCTCACACTGATTCAAGGTACAGTTGCGCTCCTTACGTCTCGATCCCAACAGGATACTACGCACTTGATTCCCTTAGCTGATCTCACCCACAACTAATAGTTGCTACGACCCAAAGTCGAAGACTTTAATAAACAAGTATGTATCACACAGAAAAGTCTATGAAATAGATAAACCTGTCTCCCACATAAATACCTACGAGTTTTGTTCCGTCTTTTGATAAATCAAGGTAAACAGGAACCAATTGATAACCCGGACTTATATTCCCGAAGAACATCCTAGTATTATCAATCACCTCACAATAATCTTAATCGACGCGGCGAAAGAAGATATTGTGGAATCACAAACGATGAGACGAAGATGTTTGTGACTACTTTTCTATCTTGCCTATCGGAGATATTAATCTCAAGCCAATCGTTACGATTGTACTCAAATGATAGAATCAGCAAAATCAGATCACACAACTACGAATAAGTAGTATCGGCCTGGCTTCACAATGCCAATGAAGTCTTTAAGTAGTTAACCTGGTTTTCAAGAAGAAACCTAAGGTTAAAGGAGAATCGACTCTAGCTAATACAAATAGTATCACACGGAAGGTGTGGGGATTAGGTTTCCCAGTTGCTAGAGTTCTCCCTTATATAGTCTTTCAAATCATGGTTTGCAATCAACGTTAGCTTGGTAACAAAGCATTCAATATTCACCGTTAGATGAATACCGATTAGATTCAAGCTAATATCTTTCAACCGTTGGATCGAAAACTTAGCTTGTTACACACAAATGAAATGCACGATTTTAGGTTTGTGTAACCGTACCCAAACATGTACATTTGTTGGTTCAACAATAGTTAACCAAATGGTTATCCATATGAGCACTTTCATATCAACCATATTCTTCTTCACCATAACTAGTTCAAATGACTCAAAAAAACTAGTTAGAGAGTTGTTCAATTGCAAGGAAATCTTATGTAACTACACAAGACACAATCGAAGCAAAAACGATTTGATTCACTCGAATAGGTTCATGAACTTTATAGCCACGGTTTGCATTTAGAAATCCTTAGTTAATATGAATGAGTTCACAAACAATCGTTTTTAGATATAACCAACTTAAGTTCGCAGACTTAGTTCGCGGACTTAAGTTCCCGGAAGGAGTTCTCAAACTCCAGCATAATTTCTCGGGTCGAGAACTTCCACCAGTTCGCGGACTGAGTGTGCGGACTGATTTCACGGCTCTTGTTCCGGTTCTCTTGATCAACAAAGTTCGCAAACTTCGGTTCAAGGAAAAAAGGACTTATACATATATGTGTTGCCACATAATGCTTATATCCAACATTGGTTATGTAATCTAAACTCTCATTTCAATTATTGAAACATTCTTAGAGGACGTTATATAGTTGTTATTCACAAACCATTTTTCGTCAAAGAAATTTTCAAAGTGATTGAAACATAACATGCCTTTCGTCACTAGGTAAAGATGAACTTGGCCAAAGCGAAAGCTTACCAACACATATTTCGAGAAATAGATAGGCGAGATAAACTCGGCTCGAAATTGCAAATGTGTATAATCAAAGTCTATATAGCAAAACGACTTTTGTCTCAAGAATAGGAGATAGAGTAGATAGACTTTTGAGTGATAGATAAGTTCAAGTCTCCACATAACTTTTAGTCGATGAAGTTCCACCAGTTCCTTGAGTAGTCCTTCGTCTTGTATGATGATTGCCATGGAGTTCTTGAGCTCAACTACACTTTCTATCATTGTCCGAGACTTAGCTATAGTAGACTAGAAATCAAGACTTATAGTTTTGATCACTAACATTGACAAACATGCTTGAGATAGCAACGCATGCGAGTTCGACCGAGCAATGCTCTAACAATCTCCGCCTTGTCAATTTTAGTGACAAAACTATCAATACATATGGAATACAAAAATAAATGAACTAACTTTTGTAGCTCCTATTCCACCTGCCTAATCTTCAACATTACTCGAAATCTTCGTCAGTTCCAAGTACTCCAATGATCCCAAAGGTTGTAAGTCCAGCATCATCGTTGTTGAAAATCCGTAGCTATAACAATGAGAAAACAAGAGTTCTCAATCATTGTTATACAGTGTCATAGTATCATTATATAGTATCAAAGTTCAATTGTATCACAACTTCGACAACAATACTATGGTGATATGTATCACTCCCCTTAGTCAATACTCCATCTCACATGGAAACCACTCCCCCTTACATAATGATCCGAAAACCATATGTATTTGTAGTGTGAACTACATATTAATTCCCCCCCTTTTTTTCAATAAAATTGGCAAAGGTACGAAAACGGGATCCTAATGAAATTTCCGAAAGAGACATTTCATGACCAAAAGAAAGCACATATCATATTATTTAGATGCAATCATATAGCCGAAGCTAAATGCATTCATCAAGGAGTCTATAAAGATACAAGATAACCCCTATAATATTCCACAACCGCACTCCCCACAAAGATTTGGCAATTAAGCACAAGTTCAATTAAGATCTCTCCCCCATAATATGTCATTCCCGAGAGAACAACAAGAGCGACCTTAATTTCAAAAGAAAAGAAGGATTTCTTTGGACATAACAAATCACATACAAGTATGAATTTGAATCCAATATACTCAATTAAATTAACCACAAGAGAACCCATGATTAATTTAATCGGAAATGCTCAGCATAAGTGAACTCATGGAGACTCAAAAATACTCAATTAGATTAATCACTAGAGAGCCCAGAATTAATCTAATCGGAAATACACAACCAAATTAACCACAAAAAGTAATCAATTTAATTGGTCATGCTCGACATAAGAGAACTTACGGAGCAACAACTAAATAACCAAACAAGGATGATTAATTTAGTTGAACATGCACGACATAAAGTACCTCACGGAGAAACAACTAAGTCAAAGAATAACTCAGTTGATAGAGCTCAACATAAGACACCTTATGGAACAACACAGTATATACACATATTGTGGATCGGAGATCGACCTAGTACCGTGGAATAAGCAAGGACTCATTCTATTTTCCATCACCATTTGCACAATGACATACAATAGACATAATCCTTGAAAACAAAAGATTTTAACCTATCTTCCATCAATAATTGACATAATAGGCTTAACTTTTGTATTTGTCAAAAGTTCATTCCTTCTTTTATCAACACATTCATATCGACATATAAAGGACTTAACTTTTGACAAGGTATGGGACAATCACAGTTCACGGACGTAAACACACATATCCCATAACAAATTGCAATATATAAAACCATAAAGATTAATACTGCAAAAATCATCTTCCAAACAATTTTATAATTTAAACCAATAAATCTAAAAACATGAAGATGAAAACGTTGGATATAGCTATGTGTAGTCACAACAATATCTATTCCAAACTCTAGTTATTCTTCTAAACAAAACAAGAAAATAGAAGATTTACTAGGAAAATAAAATCAACAAGCTAAATCAAAACCAGACTCCTATGCCAAAGCCAAATACGAACTGAAGTCAAAAATACGGTTCAGGATCCTCATGAGTCTTGAGGTCTTTGAGCTTGTGAACGACAGCATCCTCTGCAACTTTGGAGAGAATATCCTTATTGGGAAGTTCTTTAACACGGGTTTTCATGAGAACAAGGTCAGAATTAACCTTTTTCAACTCAGTTCTTACCACATCAAGACACTCCATTGTATCAACAAGTTGCTGCTTTGCATCCTCAAAGTTTTTGAGGAAGTCGAGAACTACTTCAGACGAAATATCTTCAACCTCCTCAATATCCGAATAGGAATCAGGAGATTGAGGAAAAGATCCTTCAACTTCAACAACGGTTCCCTTCTCTTTATCGAATTCGAAATATACCGCATTATCAACGAAGTCTTCAGGTAAATCCCAAGAGCAGGACAGGGAAGCCATTGATAACAGGAAGCCTAGAGTGAGAATATTCAACTCAATAGGTAGGGTATATAAACAAGTTCGGAAAGACTTAGGGTTTACAAGGTTAGTTCGTGAGAGAGTCCCGAAACCGTACATGTACCCTTAAAAAGGTTCTCAAAAAACCAAAGGTCTAATAGAAGAAGGTTTACACAACACTTTGTTGCTTGAAGAAGTCTTATACATCTTAGATTTAGAAGGCATAAGGCACAAACGGAAAAACTAAACAAAGAAGGACCAATCAACAAATACTCATTTCAAAAGTGTTAACAGTCAATCTATCTAAGAACGATAAAAGATTAGCTAGATTGAACAAAGACACTTCGTTAATAAGTATAACATTTCATAACATTTGATAATAAAATAATGAAAAGATTGTGGTGTACTTGGTACCCTCATCATTTCATAACATTTGATATCCAAGATAACTTGTAGATGATCATACTAAATGATATGTTTTTGATAATTCACGTATATTGTCTTTATTCCTTAAAGTTTGTGATAAAACTTTTAAATGGGGCTTCTTATGTTATAAGAATCGATGTCATTCGTGAATTATACTATTTACCCAAACGGTTCATGAACCCGGTTAAGAAAATTTTTAACCGGTTATTACTTGATTGATTTCCTTTTGTAGCTTCTCTTTCCTTTTATAAGATATAAGAAACTATTTAAGTTGCAATATGCCAGTATCCCCTTTTTTGTTTTTCCATCTTTAAAGATTAGTTACACCAAAAGATCTCTCATTCTTGATTGAGAAGGTGAATACAGGGAAGAAAAACTTTCTGGTTCTGCACAACTGCAAGGGTCTTCTTTTAAAGGAGGATCAATGAGGCAAAGAACAAAATTTTAGTATTTAGAAACCGTGAAAAACATGGTTCAAGAATGTAAGAATTTAAAGACTAAAATAGGAAATCTTCATCTCTTGCTAGCCAATACAATCGAAATTCAAACTAAACTTATTGAACAACAACGAATTACGGTTCGAAATCAAAGAAGTGGATCTCTGATAATTAATAAGAACATGGAGTTTGTTTATAAAATTGATTGAAAGGTGAATGTTTTCACTCATGAACAAAATCAACATGTTGTCAAGAGAATTAAAGACATCGATGGAACCTTTAGTGATGGAAAATGGTTTGAAGATGTTGCTGAGATCTAACTTCATATTTAACTCCTTGTAAGAATTTATTCTTATTGTTTTAAGGAGAAAAACTAGTATTTAAAGTAGTTTATTATTATTTTTCATACATTACTACTTTTTTTTTCTTCCAAATTGATGATTCATTAAAAGACTAACTTGAGGTGTTAGAACCATGTAGTACAATATGAGTAGAGCCATCTAATGTGGAAGATGAAGAGATTTTCCTCTATGGATTATTGAAGTTTATTTAGTTAAATTTTATTTTGATGATGATGCTTGCAATACTTGGTATTTATTGATAATCAGAAGAGCCTTCGCTCGACCGAACTAGCAAGCGTTGCTATGTCAAGCTTGTTTGTCAAGTTTATTTACCAAAACTATAAGTCTTGATTTCTAGTCTACTTATATCTAAGTCTCGGACTAGGATAGTAAGTGTAGTTGAGCTCTAGACTCCACGACATTCATAATGAAAAGATGAAGAACTACTCAAGGAACTGGTGGAACTTCATCGACAAAAAGGTATGTGTAGACTTGAACTTATCTATCACTCAAAAGTATATCTACTGCATCTCATATCTTGAGACAAAAGTTGTATTGCTATATAGACTTCGTTTATACACATTTTCTATTTCGAGACGAGTTTATCTCGCTTACTATTTCTCGAAATATGTGTTGGTAAGCTTTCACTTTGGCCAAGTTCATCTTTACTAGTGACGAAAGTCATGATTGATTATTTCAATAACTTGAAAATCACTTTGATGAAAAATAGTTTTTGAATAACAACTATATAACATCCTCTAAGAAAGTTTCAAATGAGAGTTTAGAATATATAACCATGTTTTATGTGAATTCATACTTGTGTAAGTCCAAAATCCTTGAACCAAAGTATGCGTTTCTTTATCGGTTTAGGATGATGGAGCTAAGTCCGCGTACCGTACGCGTACTTTCGGAAGTTCACATTCTAAGAATTTCTGCTGGAGTTTGTGAACTGTAAACAAGCTCAGTCCGGGTACTTAAGTATGCGTACTAAGTGGGTTATTTTCTAAAAACAGTTTATTCGTGAACTAAGACATTTATAAATTAAGTAATGCAATTTTCGCAAGCCGTGGATATAATATTCATGAATCGATTCGAGTGAATCAAAACTGTTTTTTCTTCGATTGTGTCTTGTATACTTCTATGATATCTAAGCAATTGAACAACTCTCTAACTAGTTCTTTTGAGTTATTTGAACTAGTTATGGTGAAGATGAATAAGGTTGATATGAAAGTGCTCATATCGCTAACCATTGGTTAACTACTGTTGAACCAACTAATTGTACACATTTAGGTATGGTTACTCAAACCTAAATGAATTTACATTTCACGTGTGTATAACAAGCTAAGTTCGATCTAACGGTTGAAAGATATTAGCTTGAATCTAATCAGGTTTTCATCTAACGGTGAATATCGAATGCTTTGTTACCAAGGTAACTTAGATTGCAAACCCTAATTTGGAGACTATATAAAGAAGAACTCTGGCAACTGGAAACCTAATCCCTATACCTTCTGTTTGATACTAGTTGTTTAAGCCAGAGTCGATTCTCTTTTAACCTTAGGTTTCTATCGAGACCCTGTAAGTTAACGACTTAGACACTTCATTGGGATTGTGAAGCCATACCCAACTATTTTGTCTGTAGTTGCGTGATTTGATCTTGTTGTTTCTATCGTATTTGAGTACAATCGTAAGATTGGCTTGAGATTGATTTCTCCGATAGGCAATATAGAAAAGTAGTCACAAACACCTTCGTCTCATCGTCTGTGATTCCACAATATCTTGTTTCGCTAGTCGATTAAGATTATTGTGAGGTGATTAATATTTCTAGGTTGTTCTTTGGGAATATAAGTCCGATATATCAATTGGTTCCCGTTCACCTTGATTTATGAAAAGACGGAACAAAACTCGTAGGTATTCGTATTTCTGTGGGAGACAGATTTATCTATTCATGTAGACTTTTCTGTGTGAGACAGATTTGTTTATTAAAGTCTTCGACTTTAGGTCGTAGCAACTCTTAGTTGTGGGTTAGATTAGCTAAGGGAATCAAGTGCTTAGTATGTTGTTGGGATCAGAGATGTTAGGAGCGCAACTGTACCTTGGATCAGTGTGAGATTGATTGGGGTTCAACCGCAGTCCAGGCATCGGAAGTTAGTTTGTAGTAGGCTAGTGTCTGTAGCGGCTTAATACAGTGTGTGTTTAATCTGGACTAGGTCCCGGGGTTTTTCTGCATTTGCGGTTTCCTCGTTAACAAAAATTCTGGTGTCTGTGTTATTTCTTTTCCGCATTATATTTGTTATATTATTGAAATATCACAGGTTGTGCGTTGAATCGATCAATTGGTAAATCCAACTTTTAGTTGTTGATTGAAATTGATTGATCCTTGAACATTGGTCTTTGGTACAGTTCAAGTTTATCTCTCTTATATTCAACCGGGCTCGCATATTATTGTTTGTTTGATTGCGGGTTGAATTGAGAGATTGAGATATAACTCTTTGATATACTTTTCTTAAGATTGAGTCTGACTGTCTAGTTGATTCTCTTGAGTATATTGGAGTTAGTCCATACAGATTGCTAAGAGAAGTATTGGGTGAGGTTGTTGTACCCCCACTTTTTCAATAACTCTAAGTATGATTGGACATATATATTCTCATGAATTTATCTTATAAGTTACGTTCTTAACTCATTTTGTTTGTAATCGGCTAAAAGAGGAGTAAACCTTTGAGAACAAAATTGCAAACTTTAATCTCCATGATTATATTTTGAATATATTGCAGGGAATTCATAATATAATTCTTAGTCATGGGTTTATTTTTCTTGTACGTATTGTGACTTTAAATTCGACGTTCCTAACTGGCTATAACATAACAAAATCTTATGGATCATAACATAAATATTAAACTATTTACTCTTTGTTTCTAACCAAGAAAGTATTATTGATGTTTAATTTTTTTCGTAAAGAATAATGTTTTTAGATTCCTCTAAAATTTAAGATCATTATTTATTAATCTTCTTTGTTCGCTTGGTCAAAATTTAACATATAATTAATATTTAATTTAAATATTTTATAATTTGTATGGCTCTTTTGGTAGAAAAAAACGTCTAATTCTTTTTTTTTTTTTTTTGCTATATTCGGCTGCATTTTAATTGTATTACTTTCCGCTTTATATCATTGTCCCCTAGCCAACATTTCCTGGGTTCGTAAATAGTCGCCCATAAAAAAAATAAATAAGATTGAGAAGTCAAATTCATAAGTGAATCAATTGAATAAGTAGTAGAAGAAGAAAAGAAAGAAAGAAACGAGAAAACTTTCTCTCTCCTTTGAAGAAAAACAGAGAAACAAAAAACATCCTCCTTAATCTTTTCATCTTGTCTCTATTACTATTTTATATCTATATTTAGTTTTTATTTTGAATTTCAGTTTCAGTTTTAATTAGGCTTTATTTTCAGTTTGGTGTTCGATTTTGTTATTGCTGTAAATCTATCACTAGTTAGTTTAGTGTATTATATTTGGATTTCTTATCAGGGGTTGGAGATTTTCTCTTATTAGAAGATTATCTTCATTTGAGATGCAAATAACATCATCACCTTTGATAACTCAATTAGCAACAACTTCAACAGTTTCATCGACAACGACAACATCAACAACTCCCACAACAACATCATCAACAACAACACCAAAAAAGACAATGTTACCGATTCAGAGCAAACCAGAGAATTTGTTATCCAAGACACCTTTGTTACCGTTACTGCTATAAAATTTGGTTGGATTTGACAAAAAAATCCCTCTGCTACTCATATTGTTGTTATCCGTGTTATTATATGTCTACGGTCACCTGGTCTGGTTAGGGCAACTCCTAATGGGAATTAAATTCATCTATAAGTTTAGGATGATCCACAAGATATGGACCAAAATAACGCTACTATGGTGTTTTGGAGAGTCCACAAAACCATCAACACTGTTAGGTACCCCTCAAATTTGAGGGGGTTGTTGTGGAGAATCCATCCGGTTGGTGGATGACCGGATATCTCATCCGAACACTTAATATCCGAATATATATATATATATATATATATATATATTTTCCTCTTCCGGTCACATACTGATCCGATGGAGTTTTCTATTTTCTAAACAGTTGCATTAAGGGATGCATAGAAGTGTTCCTGAAAGCTAACGCTTCTTTCTATTTTGAATCTGGCCACTCTTTGGTTGGACGGATTATCTTTTTATTTTTTCACCAGAGTGGGATTCAGCTCCACTCATTTCAGATGGTCCATAAATATATGGATATTTCTTGAGCTATGGATGATTTTAACACCATGCCATAAGAGTTGTCCTTTGAATGGTTAAAATAATTCAAACTTTTGTCAAAAATTGGTGGTGTAATACTGTATTTTGATTGTTGTAATGTCCATTTACTGATTTTTGACTATGTATGTAATCTTTTCGATTTTAAATCGGCTCTTTCAACATAAATCGAATTTTCCTTAAAAAAAAAGAAGAAGAAGAAGACTCAACTGAGTAAAAAGATAAAAAGAAAGTAAAAATGAAACTATGCTGGCTCTGTTTTATCCATGTTGAAATCAACTCCGCCATCTGTTAGTTTCCAGCAGCCGACATTTTACTTTATCTTGTGATCTTCTTGGGTTTCTGAATGGTACGCAAAACAAATTAAAAGGTCACGTGGGACCATTTCTCATCGTACTACAGTACAGAATGTACAGAAGAAGTTTATCTTTCTTTAAACTTCTCAACCAATCAAACTAACGGAAACAAGTTGTCCCAACTTCCAATAGTGTGTCTATCAGATTTCAAGGACAGCGATAATGAAATGATAATTTTTTGGATATATTTTGTTATAAGAAAAAGTAAGGCAGGGCACCTTACTGTCCGAAAACAGCACTGCCAGCTGAAGGACGCTCATGAATCTCGTGTTAAATCTTTGACAAAGTTTGCATGTGCTCCCTCAACTTACCTACCATCATAACCAGAACCAGAGCTCGTTTTCCGGTACAAGTACCGGGTCGAGCGAAAATAAACCGCATAACGATCTTATCTCCATAGATGCAACTAAAGTTTTTACATTTGCCTGCAGTGCCTAGACGCAACTTACCCGAAGGCAAGAGTAATTCGTTAACACATCCCGTGTCTTGTTCGCTTTCGGTACAGAGGGTGCAATGGGCATCACTTCAGTGGGATTACGCGTTCGCGACCATTGAGGTGATGTATCCACATATTCCGTGTCCCGGCTGCAGGGCTACTGGGGGGTCTCCCCCATTCACAATCCCGCGAGCTGCAGAGCTACTGGGGGGTCTCCCCCATTCACAATTTTGCTATGGTTGTTTACATGTTCGCGGTTTAGACAATCCTACTAATAAAAGTGACAAAATTCAAAGGTAATAGGGTCAACTCACGTACCTCGTGTACATACCTCCTTCACGTGGATCACTTCTTTCCACGCATTTCTGTCGAGCGCCAACTCTCTCTCCAAGCCTCGGTTAGTCATGTCCTGTTTAATCAATTCATCCCATGTGAGTTTCGGTCGTCCCGGACGCTTTATTCTACCTTCCGGCCGTGTGATGCGTCCTAACCGAACTGGGGCGTCCGGTGGTCTTCGTTGGAGATGCCCTGATAGGTGTAGAATACACCGTATTTACTATCTAGTAGTTTATGCTTTCTTTGCTATTTTTCGTGTAAATTTTGTATTTTACGCTTGTTTTGAGTTTTGTAGCTACTTTGGAGTCGCACGGAGGAAAAGAAGAAGAAATCACCCAATTTGAGCCAAAAGGGCAAAAAGGTCATTTTACAGGCGAACACTATTTGGAGCCCAGTCCGAGTTAAGGGGCAACTCTTTTGAAGAGCACTTTAGACAAAGCGGCTATGGTTAAGGGGTTACCATTTAGGATATCCCTTATCATTTATCGGTGGGTGTACTTATCCATTGGGGTGTCGTTAGCCATCTCTTACTAGACCCTAAATCGAGAGATATCTTTACTCTCAATCATTCATATGCTTGAAACCGAGAGAAGCAGACCATGGCTGCCGTTAATGCTCAAGAAATTGAGAGAACAATTCTCTCATTTATTTCCACACTGAGCAGAAACGGCCCGTTCTTTCGCTATTGATTTGTTCGAGATTGAGACAAGATGAGAGATTGAGCGGGATTGAGAAATCGAATCAAGAACAGAGAGAGAGGCGAGGGTTTTGATGCCATCAAGAAATTGAAGAGGTTAAAGGTTAGGGTTATTTGTCTCTCGTGAGCAAGATGAAGATGGAGATATTGCTATGTTGAGATCGATGATGTTGGTGATGAATTAGAGACGAATCGAGTATGGATGGGTTACGGTGCTTGTTGGTGGCGGAGGCAGCGAACTTGATGAGAAGATGAGTCTCGTTGTTGAAGAAATTAGGGGTTCGACTTGATTTAGAAATTAGCGGTG
Source organism: Papaver armeniacum (assembly GCA_023531295.1). Taxonomy (NCBI): domain Eukaryota; kingdom Viridiplantae; phylum Streptophyta; class Magnoliopsida; order Ranunculales; family Papaveraceae; genus Papaver; species Papaver armeniacum. The sequence goes on from JAJJWW010012509.1 coordinate 43,551, forward strand.
GCGATGAGGAAGCTCGAGATGGGTTTCTTTGGTTGAATTTGTGAGGAATCGAAGATGGGTTCAACAACGAGTGGAATCGATGGATTCAAGAAGCGAGAGCCGATTAGTGATGATGATGTTATGAAATGGGTTCTGCGGCTGCTTTGTGGCGATTTGAAGATGAAAAAGAGATTCGAGAGAATCGGGATGGGTTCACTAATTTGGATCTCATTTGGTAAATATGTTGAGTCCGAGAGAAGTAGATGGTCGTATTCTTTGCAATAGGTTCGGGGAAGAAGGAGATAGAGGCGTTGCAGTGAAACCCATCTAAGGCAAATCGGTGAAAATGGATTGAAAACACAAGGCGAATATGATGTTGTTGAATGAAGAGAAACAGAATGGGTGTTGTCAGAGAGAAGAACAGAGATGCGTTTTGGCAGCTGGGTTGAATCTGTGAAGGTGGTGGTGATGAGCTGAAGTGAAGCTCAGTTGAATGTGAATGAATTCGATTAGATGTATGCTTAGGTGTGTTACAGGGAATGAAGCTAAAGATCGGCCGGAATATGGCCTGGGAAAGTCCTGTAATTGAACGGAACTCGGCCGATTTTCTGTACCGGCGAGTCAACTCGGAGATGACCGATCCAGACGAGTCAGAGCGGCTCAACTCACCCGAGTAAGACTAGTCGCCCAACTAGGCGGTGACTCGTTGCTGACTCAGCTGACTCCTCTTCTGCCTTGACCTTTGACTAACAGTGACTGACGGTTGACCCATTTGACCGTTAGTCTTAACGGAGGACCGGACGGAATATTTCGTCGAATATTCTCTTGACGGAGAAATTTACAGGCGGCCGGCGGTGACGTTTCCGTGGGATTCCGGCCACAATCCCGATTTTCCGGCGAGCAAAAATTCAATTTTCTATGGACTTCTCTCATGGGTGTGAAGACTTGGGCTAGGAATTGGATGGAGAATTGGACTCAAATTTGGAAAGAGAAGGTGGAAGAAAAGAGAAAGACTTGAATTTGGAAATTGAATTGCAAAAGAAAAAGGATTCTATTCCTTGGAAGATTTGGAGAATATTGAAGCCTATAAATAGAGAAGTTTTCTACAACTTCTAGATATCTTTTACACATATCTCTACACACACAATACTTTTCTTTTCTTATTCTTTGTGTGAACTTTTAACATGAGTAGCTAATTTTATTTGATTGAGGATGAATTCTTAGTTCTTAATATGATTTGAGTTTTTGTTTTTAATTCTATCTTGAAGTTTTCACATGATTATCGTTTGTTTTTACTAATAGGAATGATCTTAAAGACATTCATGATTGATTGATAGATTGTTTAGAATGCATGCTAAATTGATTTGTTAGTTTAATCTAAAGCTAGTGAAAGTTAGTGGATAAGTAATCGTTTCTTGACTCTTTACATAAGTAGCAAACACGAGACCTTGCGGAGGGATTCCGTGGAGCAATTGTGTGTAGAAACAACGCTAGAAAGTGAACCAAGCGAACCTAAGAGTTTAACTACTAGTACTAAACCTAAATTCATAAATCTTAATGCATTCAGGGAATTACATCTTGTAAGCGAACCTCGGGGTGGTTCTTTTGAATAGAATCGATAACTAAGCGGACTTCGTTACTCGGTGAAATTAGGGATTTTGGGGCTAGCTAAGCGGACACCTTTATCCTACGGTTGGTGATAATCTGTGACTAATAACAAGTAGAAAAGAACATAACTTGAATCATTGTTTCGTAACGAAGAAGGATTCCTTGATCTTGTCTCTCTTATTGCTTTCATCTTTCAACTTTATCTTTTAATTGTTTTGTTTATTTTCTTTTGCTTTTTACACCCCCCTTTTCGTGACAATTTTTACAACTAGAATCTCGTGCTCCTCGTGGGATCGAACTTGACTTCCATTATATTATTTTTAATTGAGTGGAAATATTGAATTAATTTGATTGCACCTACGACACGCATCAAATTTTGGCGCCGTTGCCGGGGAGCAACGGAAGATTTTAGTTGTTTTTATTTTTCTTTTTGCTTTATTCTTGCTTTGTTGGATTCTATTCCGTATCTAACTTGGTTTTTGAATCTTATTTCAGGTGCCGGTTTTCCATGTACGGTGGACAAGAGCAAGCATATTACAACAATCAATACGGTTTTCAACCTCAACATTATGACAACTTCCAACCATCCTTAGGATACAATCAAAACCAATATTTTGGCTATGATAAATTTTCTCAGAACATTATGGATATTCTCATACATATCAACAACCTTATGACGGGTATGTAAGTGGACAATCACGGGGATGGAAGGATAGTTATGCATCTAATAATTTGTTTTCTAGTAATGTGCGGAGACAGAGAATTTGGAATATACTCCTCTTCATCGTGTTTTTCCTTCACTTTTTCCAAAAGAGGAGATACGATCTAGAAACTCTATCAACGGTGGTAAGCGTGTGAACGTCGAAACTTGCACATAAATTATACAAATTGGAAGATGATGGAGACTCGGAAGAGCTTGTCGCAGAAATTAGTAGGACTATTCATATGGAACTTAAACGACGTCGGGATAAAGGTTATGAAACCGATGAAGATTCTTATTATGGTGAGTCCGAAAATGAAGATGATTGTGTTGAAAAGGACCAACCTTTGGAGACTTTTGATGACGCTAGTGTAGATTACTCAAGCCTTGATCTTAATAATGATCAATCACCTATTCAAAAGGACGAGCTTGAGGAAGATGCATTTATTGCTTGGCAAAAATTTCTTAAGGAAAGATGGGAGTCCGCGGAAGTGTATGAATGTTCCGACAATGAGGAAGTTATTCCAACTCCGGATCATAATAACGATCCTTCACCTATTCAAAAGGAGGAGATTGGGTGTGACTTACCTATTGTTGTAAACGGTGTACCACCCGCACATGAAGATCTTACAATCTATACCGATGAAAATCATTTTAGTGAATGGCCCGATTCCGATGATGAGAATGTTGAAGAGATGATGCTAGAGGATGAAACTACATTCATTGATTTTGTGGAAGACCCAATTGAACTTGCGAATGATTTTGATGATACCGAGACTATGGTTAAGGTAGAAAACGACGAAGAATGGTTGCAAGGTTTAATAGAGGACCACGATATACATGAGGTAAGTGATTCAATTGAATTTTTTAAGGATGAAGAGGATTCTATAATACAAGAGATTGTGCAAGGCTTGTCTAACCCTTTGCATCTTGATTCTTCTCCTTTACCTCCTATTGGTTTGAATGTATGTGCTTCGAAAGTATTTTTGGATGATTTTGTTTCTAAATACCCACCATTGGAAACACTTGATGCTAACACTATGCAGGTTTGCCAAGAAGAATACATGGAAGTTCCCGAATTCTATGTTCTTTATACACTTCCAAGTGTGGACGAGAATAAGTGTGGGGGAAATTTCTATCGAGCGATAATTTCACTATTGTTTTCTTGTGCTAACATTTGTATGGAGTTATTGTGTGCAAAACAGGTATTATGGGTGGATCCTCAAATTTTCCGATTGTTAGTATATGGGGAATGAATCTTGCAAGAGCCAAGTCGGGCCGTCGACTTTAAAACAAGCGCTTAATGGGAGGCAACCCATCGGTTTTGTATTTCTTATCTTTTGCTTTTTGTTATTTCTTTTTCTTGTTCCTTATCATGTTAAAATTTCCCACCTTGACTTTACTAGGAGGATTCAATTACATTGAGGACAATGTAAGGTTTAAGTGTGGGGGAGTGGTTAAGCATGTTTTTAAAACAAAAATTACAAAAAAATCAAAAAAAAAGTTTTAAAAAAAAAAAAAAAAAAGTTTTACCTAAAACTCCAACTTTTAAAGATTTTAGAGTCCCTAGCATACTTCTAGGTATGTTTACATAGAGATTTTGACCGACATAATTGAACTTGGAAGTGTTAGAGAACTACATTCGGATTTCTTGCTTGTTTGAGTGTTAAATAATGGATTTAATCATGCCGGTGATGCGAATTTGGTGCAGGGAGAAATGCGTTATTAGAGTTCTTTGATCAATCATTAGTGGAGACTACCCGTATTCATATCATGTGAGGCACCGACCAGAATTCTTCCATATACTAAAGAGCTTTCTTTTGAGTGTGTGTCACCGTAAGTTAATTCCGGGTAGAATGGTGAGCTACCCAACCTCCCACCAATAGAAGCACTACTCTTTGATCTCTTGAGTGCTAATTTTGTCAATCATGAGGGTGACGTCCATAGATGAAAGCCTCCTTCTTGTAGTTCGATTTGCAGTTAGCACCATTCTCTCTCGCGACAACAACGGATCCATAGAAACACATTCATCATCAACAAGGAGCGACATCAAAATTTACAAGGAAAGTTGGAAAAGTTTAAGGTTTACAAGCAACAAAACGAGAAAAAGAGCAAATTTCAAATTCAAGTAAAGCAACATACAAAGTGCAGATTTTTACATATATGTTGAAGACTTACACTACAATGAGGTAATTTTATATCCAAGTATGAAGACTTATTCATGAAAGCGAAGAAAAGTAAAAGGTGAAAATTTTTGAAGTTTATGATTTTGAGGCGATACAAGTTGTGAAGAATCAAGCGGTAAAATACTTCTTCCACGGCCATGGTTTATTTTGTATTTAATTTCTCTTGTTTTCAAGAAAAAAAAAAAAAAAAAAAAAAAAAAAAAAGAGAGAAATATTTGTTCTTATTTTTATTAAATGAGCCGTGGGGAAGGAAAATTTATAAGGTAGTTTCAAGCGACAAGGATTTAAGGTAGAAGAGTTATAAATTGTTAAGGATTTATGAAATTCAAGGGTTTATCATCAATAGTTGAAACCGAAGACGAGGACGAAGAAGAAAGACGAGGAGCGGAAGACGTTTCTATTGGATGCCGTGAGAGTGGTGTTATCATAATTGGCGATCGGATGTGAAGGTGAGTAAGTAATCTCATCCTTGATAATAAATGGTTGATTTCCTTTCTTAGAGATCGTCAGAAAAATGGTTTTTCAAAATATTAAAAGATGTGGGTTTTTAAAAATATTTCGGAAGTTGTCCTTCCCACGATTCAACGTGTTGCAGGAATTCTCTCTTCATTCCTACCTGCACACATGTGAGAACCATAAAAAAGCTGTCTTTTTTGAGTGCAATTATCATAAAATCCTATTTGGTGAGGCGAAGTCGAGGCGAAATGCTTATTGATCGTTTCTCAAACACGCATTCTCTCATTATGGTGTGGTTATTTCTCACTCAACATTTAAGAATGAGAATATGTTCTTTAGTATTTCTAACTTCTTATTACTAGCATGCAGAAACTCTATGTCCTCATAGCTCTTTGGATGCTTAGGACGCTTGAACGCTTTGAAATTGTGAGTTTTTAGTTTGATTTGCTCGAGGACTAGCAAAGTCTAAGTGTGGGGGAATTTGATAGGTGTAGAATACACCGTATTTACTATCTAGTAGTTTATGCTTTCTTTGCTATTTTTCTTGTAAATTTTGTATTTTACGCTTGTTTTGAGTTTTGTAGCTACTTTGGAGTCGCACGGAGGAAAAGAAGAAGAAATCACCCAATTTGAGCCAAAAGGGCAAACTTGTCATTTTATCGGGCGAACACTATTTGGAGCCCAGTCCAGGTTAAGGGGCAACTCTTTTGAAGAGCACTTTAGACAGGCCAGCTATGGTTAAGGGGTTACCATTTAGGATATCCCTTATCATTTATCAGTGGGTGTACTTATCCATTGGGGTGTCGTTAGCCATCTCTTACTAGACCCTAAATCGAGAGATATCTTTACTCTCAATCATTCCTATGCTTGAAACCGAGAGAAGCAGCCATGGCTGCCGTTAATGCTCAAGAAATTGAGAGAACAATTCTCTCATTTATTTCCACACCTGAAACCGAGAAGCAGCCGTTGCTGCTATTGATTTGTTCGAGATTGAGACAAGATGAGAGATCGAGCGGGATTGAGAAATCGAATCAAGAACAGAGAGAGAGCTGAGGGTTTTGATGCCATCAAGAAATTGAAGAGGTTAAAGGTTAGGGTTAGCTGTCTCTGTGAGCAAGATGAAGATGGAGATATTGCTATGTTGAGATCGATGATGTTGGTGATGAATTAGAGACGAATCGAGTATGGATGGGTTCTGGTGCTGTTGGTGGTGAGGCATCGAACTTGATGAGAAGATGAGTCTCATTGTTGAAGAAATTAGGGGTTCGACTTGATTTAGAAATTAGCAAAGTGGCGATGAGGAAGCTCGAGATGGGTTTGTTGGTTGAATTTGTGAGGAATCGAAGATGGGTTCAACAATGAGTGGAATCGATGGATTCAAGAAGGCGAGAGCCGATTAGTGATGATGATGTTATGAAATGGGTTCCTGCGGCTGCTGCTATGGCGATTTGAAGATGAAAAAGAGATTCAGAGAATCGGGATGGGTTCACTAATTTGGATCTGCTGGTAAATATGTTGAGTCCAGAGAAGTAGATGGCTGTTGCTGCAATAGGTTCAGGGAAGAAGGAGATAGAGCTGTTCTGTGAAACCCATCTAAGGCAAATCAGTGAAAATGGATTGAAAACACAGGCCAGAATATGATGTTGTTGAATGAAGAGAAGCAGAATGGGTGTTGTCAGAGAGAAGAACAGAGATGCGTTTTGGGTGGGTTGAATGCTTTGTGAAGGTGGTGGTGATGGTGAAGTGAAGCTCAGTTGAATGTGAATGAATTCGATTAGATGTATGCTTAGGTGTGTTACAGGGAATGAAGCTAAAGATCGGCCGGAATATGGCCTGGGAAAGTCCTGTAATTGAACGGAACTCGGCCGGTTTTCTGTACCGGCGAGTCAACTCGGAGATGACCGATCCAGGCGAGTCAGAGCGACTCAACTCACCCGAGTAAGACTAGTCGACCAACTAGGCAGTGACTCGTTGTCGACTCAGTGACTCCTCTTCTCGCCTTGACCTTTGACTAACAGTGACTGACGGTTGACCCATTTGACCGTTAGTCTTAACGGAGGACCGGACGGAATATTCCGTCGAATATTCTCTTGACGGAGAAATTTACAGGCGGCCGGCGGTGACGTTTTCCGGCCGGATTCCGGCCACAATCCCAGTTTTCCGCGAGCAAAAATTCCATAATTTTCTATGGACTTCTCTCATGGGTGTGAAGACTTGGGCTAGGAATTGGATGGAGAATTGGACTCAAATTTGGAAAGAGAAGGTGGAAGAAAAGAGAAAGACTTGAATTTGGAAATTGAATTGCAAAAGAAAAAGGATTCTATTCCTTGGAAGATTTGGAGAATATTGAAGCCTATAAATAGAGAAGTTTTCTACAACTTCGATATATCTTCTCTACACACATCTCTACACACACAATACTTTTCTTTTCTTATTCTTTGTGTGAACTTTTAACATGAGTAGCTAATTTTATTTGATTGAGGATGAATTCTTAGTTCTTAATATGATTTGAGTTTTTGTTTTAAATTCTATCTTGAAGTTTTCACATGATTATCGTTTGTTTTTACTAATAGGAATGATCTTAAAGACATTCATGATTGATTGATAGATTGTTTAGAATGCATGCTAAATTGATTTGTTAGTTTAATCTAAAGCTAGTGAAAGTTAGGGGATAAGTAATCGTTTCTTGACTCTTTACATAAGTAGCAAACACGAGACCTTGCGGAGGGATTCCGTGGAGCAATTGTGTGTAGAAACAACGCTAGAAAGTGAACCAAGCGAACCGAGTTTAACTACTAGTACTAAACCTAAATTCATAAATCTTAATGCATTCAGTGGAATTACATCTTGTAAGCTAACCTCTAGGTGGTTCTTTTGAATAGAATCCGATAACTAGCGGACTTCGTTACTCGGTGAAATTAGGGATTTTGGGGGCTAGCTAAGCGGACCTGCTATCCTACGGTTGGTGATAATTTGTGACTAATAACAAGTAGAAAAGAACATAACTTGAATCATTGTTTCGTAACGAAGAAGGATTCCTTGATCTTGTCTCTCTTATTGCTTTCATATTTCAACTTTATCTTTTAATTGTTTTGTTTATTTTCTTTTTGCTTTTTACACCCCCTTTTCGTGACAATTTTTACAACTAGAATCTCGTGCTCCTCGTGGGATCGAACTTGACTTCCATTATATTATTTTTAATTGAGTGGAAATATTGAATTAATTTGATTGCACCTACGACACGCATCATGCCCGAACCAGCATAAACGATGTTGTGACAGTATATCTTTCACCTGGTGCTACCCCAAGTTTCCCACGGACACAATCATTTCTAATTTTATCGTGCCTTGTGTGTCCACATGCCCACCTTAGCATCCTCATTTCCGTCACATGGAGCGCCATGAGGTGCGAGCTTCTAGTTGCCCAACATTCCGCTACGTACAACATTGCGGGTCTGATTGCTGTCCTGTAGAATTTTCCTTTCATTTTAACTGGGACCTTACGATCGCAGAGGACTCCAGTCGCCAGTCTCCATTTAGCCCATCCTGACTGGGATTTGTGTCTAATGTCCTCCTTTATGACCCCATCACTCTGGATCATAGATACCAGATATCGAAAGGATTCTTTCCTTGGTACAATCTGGCAGTCTAGTAATAGTTCTCCATCATCCGTCCCGGTTTTGTCGAAATCACACTTCAGATACTCAGTCTTTGTTCTACTGAGTCTGAAGCCCTTCGATTCCAGAGTCTGGCGCCATCGCTCGAGCTTCCCTTTTATCTCTTGCTTGGACTCCCCAATAAGTGCCACATCATCCGCGAAGAGCATACACAAAGGGATCTACCCCTGTATATTCTTCGTGACTTGGTCCAGTACTAGCGCAAACAGATACGGGCTCAAAGCTGACCCTTGGTGTAGTCCCATGTTGACTTGGTCCTACCATCCTCATATGTAAATGAAAATGTTTTTTCCCCCAATTTGTGCAAGTCAAAATCAAAATTGTCTCCTAATTTCTGTTTATCTTTGTAAACAATTAGGATATTACGGCACGGGATTCAATATGTTCTTACTACAACGAAGATTAGCTTCTTAATGTATTTGAGACCTATCTTACAGCTGTATAATTTATTGTTGGTACTATATTAACATATACATCTTAGATGATGGGTATAAAAAAAAGTATATACACATATACATGCACTAAGAAGCTAATTTTTACAACAAATTTATTATTTTTAAGAGAGCGTGGGTCCACACTTTTATTCACACACTATCCTCTTACTTGAGGGTGAGTTTTTTCTGTTATAAACCATTGTTTATTTACTAAGATGCCCTTCGTGTCTAAGTTTAGGGTTTACATATCTTGGACACCAAGTCTTCTATCTATATAAATAGAGGCTTAAACATTGTATTATATACACACATGAATAAGATTTTTTTTCTCATTCTTCCTCTCTATTTTGTATCTTTTGTTCTCCGTCTTCCATATCACAAGACGTTATCACGCACGTTGCTCTGCCAATATAAGCAAAAGAAGATTACCTACAATCTAAATCTAACTTTTTCTTTTGGTTTGATTTTTTTTTTCTTTCTTCTCTAGCTTATGAATGGGATTTTAACTAATTTTTTTGTTGGCTTATTCTAGGTTTGCTCCGCGAACTAATATCAACAAAAATGTTACAGCGCCTTACTGGTTCATATGAACTAAAAAGAGAACAATATGGTTGTATACCTAACGTTGATTAAGCTTTGGAGTTTAATTCACAAGCACATAAAGACCGAAAAGGAGATTTAGACGAGTGCTATGTCGGTTTGTATAACTTGCAAACTTTACGGATTTTTTTTAATTCACTGTTTTGCAATTAGCACTCACGCTAATGTATTTGTCGTCTTTTTCTTATTTTTTATATTTTGATGTGCTTAACTTTTAAGTTCTTAGCACCGATCACCAAAATTCATTGAGGTGTACTTAGAATTCATTGGATGATTAATTTTCCGAACAGGTTCGGTTTTCTTTATTCTCTTATTTTCTTCAAAGAGAAAGAAAAGAGAAAACATCTATTAAAAGATGGTTTGCAATTTCTATTCCCCTAATGAAATTGTAGTCACCAAAATTTGGTGGTATCGCAATCTAATTACCGTTACGGTAACTAATCACGTGCATGGTTGAAAAACCTACGGTCGATTAAATTTGGTATCCTTGTCCTCTATACAAGGATCATGTGATTTATCTTTATGGTTTCTATTTTACTTTTTACAAGAAACCATTCGTCAACCACAAAGTGGATTTTTCTATGCGATAAAACGACAATATTTTTTGTATATTTTGTCAATTAATTTTTGGGAGATTGTACAAACCAATTGATATTGATATTGATTTATCCCCATCTCTTTTCTTCAACAGATGTAAAAATTGGCATTCTAAGAACTTTTAGCCAATTTGGTTATTGATTTCTATTCCTTCAAAGAAATCTTCATCAACTAAAAAGTAGATTTTTCTCTACAAAGAATAACAATAATGATTTCTTTATTTTTATCAAAAGAATCATTTAAACCAATTGGAATTGGATTTTTCTATATCGTTATTATGGTTTAAACTAATTGCAAATACCAGTGAATAAAAAATTGCTACATTCTTGAAAGATATTGGGTTTAATTTTTTTTTTTTATTTACTCGGTTATAATCTCCAAAGTTCGGATTTGTTCCACTTGTAGTTGGGATTTTTAAGGACCTTAAAGATCAATGGGTGCGCACCCGGCTCATTAGCCAATATTATTAGTCCTTGTAGTGACTATATTGATCTTAATTAAATTTTCTTTTCATAAAGAAAGTGTCCATAATTCGTTCTAAATTAATATCTCATTGGCCCTTGAGGTCACGAGGTTATTGGAGATTTGTTTGCATATTTTTTTAATGCTTTTGGTTTTAACATATCATTTTATTTTATTTTTGTTTGTGTTCCAAAAGTAATCCATGGTTGATGGTAAATATGTATGTCTATTAAGACTACATTTTTTTTTATGTCGAAAGACATATTTTATAATAAAGTATATGTCTCGAATTAATCGGATAATACTTTAAGAAACTTGTTTTCGGACGTGAGACGAAAATATTTCCGCCATAGTCAAGGGGAGACTATATACTACCAGATGGTTGTGCTCATTAACTTAATAGTTATATAAATTTCTCCCCTGTCATGATCAAATCAAAAAAGGCTGTCATCTCAAATAAGGCGTGAGAATATTTCTCTATGCTTTTAATAAGCTTATGCCTCTTGGAAAGGCAAATCCAGTCACATCTATAAAAAAACGTAGCATTTATAAGAGGCTACATATAGTGCTCCAATAGAATCTACCAAAAAGATCCACATTCTCATAGTTCATATTTCCTCACTGGAAGATGGGGAGATTATATTGCCTGCGGGCGCTGGTACCAGCAACTCTTTGAATTTTTTTCAAGATATGCATACACTTGAGAATTTTGTAGGATCGTCATTAATATGTTGTCGAATATCCATATAAAGTAGCTACCGAAAATTGACATATGTGATTGGTTGGCAAACAATTCAAATTAGATTGGATTAATTTCTCGATTGACGCAATTCTTGGATCCAAAACTTAACACTTAAAAAATGCCAAGCCTATATTAATTACATGCTAGTGTAGTCATAATGCGTTATACGAGAAATTTTTCGTTGTAAAAACGATTTAAGGGTTATATTTTTGCTCAGACCCTAGGATTGATTCATTAAGTATTCAATTTATACAATGCACTTGGCGTGGTAGTCTTTGAAGGACTCATATTGCATTGACACAAGAAATGTGGTCGAAGAACATATTGAATGTGTAATCTTTTGAGGATTCAAATTCTATTTAGGCAGCCACCTTATTTGCTTACATAAGGTTTAACAATCCTTTATGTGTTTTTAGAAATTTGGTACACAACCAAAAATCCGGATTAATTAGTTGATGATTTCAACGTTATAGGTCTCTTGGGGAGTCCTTAAAAACACTAAAATGCACGTTTTGGCAGCATAAATTCTATTATTTTTCTTTCTTAAATCTGCAGTTATAATTATGCTATCTTAAACTCGTCTTTGAGGTAGACTAGAGTTATGATTTTGATGCCCTTTTTCTGTAATACTCATATAGTTGAGTCAGCATCCATAAATCGTCAAAAGTTGTACTCTTTTTCCTTCGTTTCAGGTTTTGTCCCACGTGGTTTTCCTGACAAGGTTTTAACGAGGCAACATCTTGTTGACATTTAATTATTTTATTTTATTTAAAATGTTGATATTTGTGCTCTTTTTCCTTCGTCCATTTTTTCCCCCATGGGTTTTACTGGCAAGGTTTTTAGTGAGGCAATTTAATTCAACATGGTGGTCATCCAAGGGGGAGTTGTATAATTTGGTTATTTGGTGGATTCCCACCATTAACTAGGTCATTTTGTTAGACCAAATCAACATAACAAGCCCTTAGTAATTTGGATGTCATTCCGATCCACATTAGGTATGACCACAAATACAGTTTTATAATTTATCTACATCTTGGCTCTATGTTGAAGAAATTACATCAACAACTTCTGCAAATCATTTCAGAAAGCTAGCAATCCATGACACAAGTTCTCAATATGTTGAAGAAGAATGTAGACTCCGCAAAAGTATTATCGAAGGCATTACTGCTTGTGCAACACAAATGAAAACTTCATCAACTATCCGACATCTTCATGAAAGCAAAGTCCTCTTCTGAATTCAAGAAATTCGTTCTTCAAAATTGGAAAGTCTCGACTCAAGAATTTGCATGCCAAGATTTGACTGAAGTATTTATCAGGGGGGCGCCATCATCAAATTAAGGTGCATTCACTGGACTTTATCGCGTTGTACTCTTTTTCCTTCGTCAAGGTTTTGTCCCACTGGGTTTTCCTTGTCAAGGTTTTAACGAGGCAACATATGCGTGTCCAACACTGTCTTGAGTTTTTACATGCTTATGCAAATTCAGGTTTTTCTCTTTTGAGTTTTCCTGGTATACTTGTAATGACTTAGCCACAGTGGTCATCAGGGGGAGTGTTATAAACCATTGTTTATTTACTAAGATGCCCTTCGTGTCTAAGTTTAGGGTTTACATATCTTGGACACCAAGTTTTCTATCTATATAAATAGAGGCTTAAACATTGTATTCTATACACACATGAATAAGATTTTTCTCTCATTCTTCCTCTCTATTTTGTATCTTTTGTTCTCCGTCTTCCATATCACAAGATTTTCAATATTTTTATAAAATCCAAAGAATAATAGATTTGAAGTTAATATTTTGATACGATCCTCTTACAAATGCATACACTCTTACAAAACCATATGTTCGTATAAAAATGAGCACAATACGACCACAACCATCTATTATTTCTGTCGATAAAAATTTATTGTCGGTTGAGTTTTGTAGAAAAATTGGCACAAATACTATGAAACGACTACCCAATTTTATTAAAAAAGGGGAAGGATCCGTTGACATGGTTATAATGACATAATATTGATATTTTATTGCCATTTTTTCAACCAAACCCAACCGGCAATAAATTTGAAGCTAAGATTTTGGTAACATGTCCCTCTTATAAATCTCTATATTCCTACCAAAAATGAGAGTATTCCGAAATATGAAATTTCACCATCCACAAATTTTAATTTTAACCGTTAATCTTCAACGGTTTATATTCAAAATGGTAGATGATGGTCTCACACAATGAGGAACCCTTTCATTTTTGGTTGGAGTGTATAAAGGCTTATAAGAAAAACATGTCATCAAAAAATTAGCTTCAAATTTATTGCCGGTTGGGTTTGGTAGAAAAAATGACGCCAAAATATCAAGATTATGTCATTATAACCATGTCAACGCATCCTACCCTTGGCAAAATTACTAAGAAACACAATTAAGGTTTCAAAAGTTTTAGTACTCCCTCCGTTCCAATTTACTTGATGTTTTAGGGGTTTTTTTGTGTTCCAAAATAGATGAGAGTTTAAGCATTTTTCCTAAATTCTCACTCATTTACCCTTGCTTTGGAATCACAACATACCATTAATTCTCATTGTAATCAGCAGATAAATGATTATTCCAAGGATTTGGAAGGAATATTTAGTTTATCCCAAGTAAATTATAAGGGGATAAGTAATTTGCACTAAATCTAGAAACTAAAAACTAGGTGGTTTAAAATTTTAGGAAGCTATTAATATGGGTAGATCTGGAAAAAAATTATTCTCTTTGTTGTTTCTTAATCTGTGTGAAAAACTCTATAACATCAAGTAAATCGGAACGGAGGGAGTATCAATTTTACCCAAGGAAAAGAATTGTTTTACATGCATAACCATACAAAATTGGAGAGCCCTTTATGCTAAAATAAATGTCTTTCCTTGAGGATAGGGAAATCTTCTGCTGGCCTTACTCCTAGATGTTGGTGGCATGACCCATATCCACTGTTCTCGGAGTCACTACATGGTCAATAAAAGTCTAGAAAGATTTCGTACTAATTAACAGTAATAATGATCTTCGAAAAAATATACCCCGCTTCCACATATGGTGATGGGTGCAGCATTTAACAAATTTAAGATATAAGACGAAAACTGTTTCAATTTGATTATGTTTAACATAGTGACAAAAATACACTATAAAAATTGCAATGATCTTATCCTGGTTGATAAGAAATGAAAAAGGTTTCATACTTGTTGCGAACAAAAAATAGTTATATTAAAAAGCAAAATTAAATTCTTTGATCTGAAGGTCATGGTGGGAGATGCGGTCCCTTGCAGGGTTCTGTCCAAGATCTTCCGACGAAACAAAGCTACTATATGAGGATTTTCTTGAGCACACATCAGATTGGTGTTCCAAAAGTCATTTCTTCTTGCAGTATCAACATCAAAAAATGATAAGTTTATGGTCATACAAATCTCAATCCTCCCATATAAAAACATTTTTGAATTCCATATTGAACTCCTTGATCCAAAACCAAAGGTTTGAGTCTTCATTCTCATCACGCATAAAAGGGTCTTCCTCGTTTTCTACAAACTATTCAACTAGTATGCTTCCCTGATTCACCAAAAGCAATATAACATTTTTGGTATTCTAATAAATCAACACTTTACCTGAACTATAAGTCCAACATTCAGCATAGATATCCTCAATCTGTCTCATAAATTCTTGATTTAAGATCACCTAATTTATAGGGTAAGTTCTTGCATAAGGTTGAAGCACTTTAAGGATTTTGTTTCAATTAACAACTGTCAAGAATAATACTGGTTAAATATAAATCCCAGTGAATTGTGTCTAAACTTTTTCTTTATAGACAAAAATGACACAGATCACAAAGATGCCAGGTTCAACTGCATTGCTCCTCTTTAGTTCACCAATCATGCTTTATGGTCGAGAAAGTTTAATTGTGATAGAAAAGAAATGATTAGATGATTAGATGACAACTCCTACAAACTTAAAGAGTTATAAACCAAAATAATTAAGAGATAAACTTTTATGTTTCAAAATATGCTTAAAACTGAATACGTCTTTTCCTTTTTTGTTTTCATCAAAAATTGAAATTGTCTTTTGTTTGGAAAATTCATTCATTCTACTAATGTTCCAGAGATTCCAAGTACCTAGAGGCTTCTTTATGCATAGGCTCACTTCAGAAATATTAGCAACTCAAGTCTTAAGTAGATATGAACTTAGCCTAACTAACAAATGTAAAATTGAACAAAAGCAACTATAAAGAAAAAAGTTTAGAGTAGATTTAACAATTCACTATGTGACCATCAGTACCTAAATTGCCATAAAATGGTCGTTTGAAAATGGAAGACCCAAATGATAAAGTAAGTTAAAAAACTTGTGATCTAAAAGACCAAAATGCTACAGGAAGCTCGGAAACCACATAGGCTCACAAACCATGTCAGATAGAATGCCATTCATTCAAAGTTTTGTATTCGAAGGATGTTAGGAAGATTACCTCAACTTGGTCACTCGATCTCCAGAGCTCATCATCCAATATCTGAAACAACTTTCTCAAATTGCAACAAAGGATTTACACATGTTAATTTACCAAAAAAACAAAAAACAAAAAAACAATCTGAAAGAAGGTACCGAAATGGGATGGAGTGAATTTCAAATAAACAGTTACCAGAGCAACGTACTTCTTCTGCTCATCAACTAAAAACTGATTCCGCATATTCAGCTAAATTAAGTTCTTGAATCGAAACCATATTCAGGAACCATTGAATATTTGTACATCAATTTCCATCCGCAATAATTGATGAACTGAGCACCAATACGAAGGTAATACATAAAACCGAAAAATAAAATCAAAATGGAACATATGGAACTACGCAACTATCCAGTTAAACAAATTCATTGTTGAACATAATCACGATCCAAAAGCACCTTAAGCACCCAAGAAAAACAACAAATATACTTAAATAAAAACTGAAATGTAAACGAAAAGGGAAATATCAATACACCAAACTCTAATAACAGCCGAGAAAAGGTTGAAAGAAGTATCCTTTCCCAGGTAAAGCAACACTGGAATCGCACCAAATATGCAAACCCTAATTTTCCTTCTTAAGAATCAAAATAACAACGATGAACGGAGAATCAATAGCTACAAAAAATTGTGAATAAAAAATCTAGGGCTTAACAACGAAAAATCAAAACCAAAATTTGGGAGAAAGATTTAAGAACCTTAATTTGAGTAGTACCTGGGTAAGTCGATCGGTTGGACTGATTTCTCGATACGCATATGTTTTAGGAAAATCCGTTCCATTTCGCTTTTATGAGCTTCAATTCGAAACGGCTGGGACATTAAGTTCGTTTATGTGTTTCTTCCTTCCGGATTTTATTTAGGAATTAATGATCCAGGGTGAGAGAGGGGAATAGGCAACTAAGTGTCACAATATCCATAGCATTTTATACCCAAACACTGTATCTCATTTAGATGAATCAGGACCGTACTTTATGTGTCCGGAATGTAGATAACCGTCCATATGGGAAAACACCATTATCCCTTATAATATAGATTTGCTTATATTTGTCATAAATGACATCGGCCATGAGAAGGAAACACAAAAAAAAAAGAAAGACAGACCCACTAGTTGGTACCATTACACCTTCCCAGTTATGCAGAAGTTGGTCCAAGGAGATACCATCAAAAAACTTATATAGCTTAAAAGACCAGTATACAGCAAGATTTTTTCACATCATCAGTGAGCACATCCACCTTCCTATAGGTCTTGCAGCAGTACAAGCAGTTAGAGATGCTCCATTAATCTACAACAAAAATGTGTCTTCTTTACTTGTTTATGTTAAGTAAAGTTTGTGCACTCACTGTCACTGCACTGACTCGTGCACAACCACATTTATATAACAATAATTCCAGATCTCTTTTTTTTTTAAGTTCTGGATCTATTTTCCTTCGCTCTGTAGCATGGTTTATTGTCAATATGACTGAACACATGCTTTTGGCCAATTAATCACGTCACCAATCATAATATCTCCAAGCTTCCCATCTTTGTCAAATAATTCTGATTCTTCATCAAATATTTCTTCGATCCTCACACTGTAGACATGTTCCATTGGTGGATCAACAGAGTTGTAACTACCTAAGGCAATGGTTCTTCCTTGGAAATTTTTAACGAAACATAAACTAGCAGGCTTGATACATGCTTTTGGCCAATTAATCACCCCACCAATCACAATATCTCCAAGCTTCCCGTCTTTATCAAATAATTCAGCATCTCTATCATATATTTCTTCGACAATTATACTATAGACATGTTCCATTTCTGGATCAACAGTGTTGAAACGGCCTAAAGCAATGGTTCTTCCTTTGAAGTTTTTCATGAAACACGAACTAGCAGGCACGTCGGACTCACCAGGTCCCTGCATCCATAAGAACCAACAGCGTACATTCAGTAAGACTCATTGCTGGATCAGCAGGTGGAATTAGATCACGAACATGAGGTTTTATTTCCATTACAGGTATACGGAAAGTTCACCAATAACTCCAGCAAACAATTCCACAACAGCAATCTTGATTTTTTTTTTTTAATGCAAATTACTTCTACATTCCAGATCGTTTATGAACTGTTCATCACTACAACTTCTACATATAAAAAGCAGCTAAACATTTAAATCTAATCAAAGCATATTAAGTTACTAACATAAGAGAATACGTTCAAAACAGTTGAGATATTAGAATGGACTACTAAATGGTATAAGGTATTAGGGCAACTAAGGATAGCAAGAGTTGTTTCTAGTGCAGATTAATTATTAAATTAGCATTGTTAAATCGATTTAAGAATTTCACATAAATTTTTTACCTGGAGTGCAGATTGATTTGATGATGTAGATACACCATCTTGCATGCATGTCCCATGCTGTGTTTTGAGTAAATGGATTTCAGACTGCATACTCTTGTTTTCTTGCCGTACTTTACGAAGAGTCTCTATAATTGGCGCTGAAGCATGCATCGTAGTCCTCGACAGACCTCCTCCCATGCCTCTTACATGACCATGTCTATCACGTCCACATATCTATGAAAGAAGGAGTGGTTAAAAATAAGGGTCACCAGTAAAGGAGAGTAAATTTTGCAAAAAGATATACTAAAGGTTTTGTCTGACTAACCAATGTGACAGCATCGTTGTCGATATCTTTTTGACCATTTGGATCAGCATCTACAAGCTCTTTTATTTTTCTCTGCAAGGACAATGTAATTCAGATATATGATATAACCACATAAACTAAGAATGGATATTCCAATAGCATGACAAAGCAAATGCCTAATCTTACAAGTTTAACATCTGAGATGGAGGAGGATTCGGGATTATTTAAAGTCTTGGTTACATGAGTTTCAACAAACAGCACAGCTCTGTTAACTTCACCAGTTGGACTCTCTTTTTCCTACATTAGATAGCAAAAAAACGGCATTTTTCAGTGAAAGCTAAGAGTTAGCAAAACTCTGTAAATAAATGACATACAGGGTTTTACCATGTCGTATTTTTTCCGAAAAATTCCTGTCCTCCCAGTCGAATGAAGGAATTGAAGAGCTTCTCTCGATTTTTTACCAATTGCGCGACATTTCCTATCCTCTTCAGTGTTGCAGAAATCAACAAAACGTTCCCAATCCTCTCTATTTGTAATTAAACGTTCTGGCATATTTCTTTTCTTCTCAGCAACAGTTTCATGTTTATCCATCTCTACCCGAAGATGACTCTTCCAATTTTTCCAAGAAATTCTAGCCCTTGATAAAATATTAGGTTTAGAAACTTGAGGTATGACATAATCAGCCTGCAAACACAATATCCATATCATGTACTGATCATAAAGATTTTAAGATAAATAAATTAAATTCACTCACAACAAGATTTTTCCATATATCTTCTTTCATTATCTCTGGAACCATTCTCCAATCATCAATTGCAGGAGGACATCGTGCTCGTACTATCTTCCCGATAGCATTTGCAAATTGTTCTGACCCGACATCACAATAACGCCCATATTTGTCGAATATAATCTGGTGGCGGCTACCTGTAAATGTAGTGTTCACATATTACAGTTATATTTACATAACAGCATGCAAAATAAACAATTACTTATTAGTTGCAGACATAAGTACTCACCTAGTAGTCTACCTAGTAGTCTATAAGTAACTCCTGGGTTAATACCGGTGTAGTCTTTGCTGTTAGACTCGTTATGAGTGTCAGTTGCGTGGTCATCCTCCAGTATCATGTCACCACTTTCATCCGCAGCATTGATTCTTTCATCCTCCACATCAGTCACAATCTCATTTTCCCTTCTTCCATTGACAAATGCAGAGTCTTGATTTGTTGTTGACGACCTCTGTTTCTCGAGTGCAACTGCGCTGATTCTTTCATCCATTGCATCAGTCACAATTTCTTTTCCCCTTTGGCCACTCACTAATGAGCATGGTGCTGTTTTTGACCTATGCCTCTTGAGAGTAACAGGTTCGAGTCTTTCATCAACTGCGTCAGTACTGATGAACGATGCAGAGCATGGTACTGTTGTTGACGTCCTCTGCCTCTTACGAGTTACAGCGTCTAGTCTATCATCCACTGCATCAGTCATAATTTCTTTTCCCATTGCGCCATTGATGAATGCAGGGCTTGGTTTAATTGTTGACGACCTATTTTTCTTGGGAGCAACGGCGTTGAGTCTTTCATTCACAGCATCAGCTGAAATTTCTTTTGCTCTTTGGCGATTGACAAATGTAGAGCGTGGTTTCGGCTTCATATCTGATGCAGCTGCAGCTGTAAACAGAAGATAAAAAAACATCTGAAATATGCATATATATCAATCAAAATCCAAACAGAAGTGTGCAACACATTTGGAACTTGTAATGCAACCTATTCACTCATCTAAAAGAGTGATTAACATCAACATGGTAATATGTATAAATTTGATTGTCCTAACGTATTCAATTACAAACTCAAAATAATTTAACGGAAAAACTGGATCTTCATAGGCCAGAAATAGCATCAACTACTAATTTGAAGAAAATCATCAATTCATCTAATCCACCAGGAATAATATAGTACCATGACAGTCTTGAATATGGAGAGTTTCCAGAACTGCCTGGTAAATCTTTAAAAGTAAGCCTTGTAAAGTGATTTAAATGGGCAAACAGCAGCAGCAGCTAAATAGATAAATGAGGACAAATGTCTAGGTTCTCTTTTTTATGGGGACTGCATGCAAATGAGGAAACCTTGGATATGGCGCAAATAAGGGCATATCCATACCTAATACCCTCCTTAGCACATATATGAATACATTAGGACAATCAAATTTATATGGGGGAACAATTTCATAAGTTTTACCCTGAAATGAAAAACTATCTAACAAAATGTTGAAAGCAATCTTAAAACTTAAATGCTGGTAATACTACACCTATCAGAATCAGATTTACAAACCCTCTAATCATATTCAAACACAAAATTAAATGATAATCAAAAAAAAAAAAAAAAATTAAAACCCAGAACAAACTTTGGTGCCCCCAGTTTGGACTTACCTGATTTCAATTTTGAGTAGATATTGAGGTACCAATTCTGAGTAGTTGAATGGCTTTAGGGAAAGTAAGTTAATGGCTGATCTCTTAAAGCTGGACGGAGCAGTAGATTCGTATTGATGGATGGAATTCAGATTTTTCACATATCAATTTTTGAGTACTTGTCTGGCTTTAGATTGAGATGCCAACTTTAAATTCTTCCACTAACACAGGAGATTCTTTAAATACCTTGAGTTTTGTTGTATCTAGGGCTTCTCCTTCTCCATTCATCAATTGAAGTAAAAAAGATTGAAAAATGATACTTATGACGGACCACAGCAATCCTGTTTAATTTTTATTTTATATTTACACTCTTGTAACATCGACCAAATTGGTCGCAAAGGAGTTTTTTTTGTTTTCCCCATTATCAGCCTTGCCAGCTTCGGCCAAGGTCATGGCACGATCGTGCACGTCAATCTCAGTCTTGGCACCTTTGGCCAATGCCATAACGCCATCGTATGCGTTAATCTCGGCCTTGGCAGCTTTGGCCAAGGCCATGGCACCATCATACACGTCGTTTTCGGCCTTGGAAGCTTCGGCCAAGGCACGATTCCACACGTAATTTTGGCTACTTAGAAATAAAGAAGTAGCCAATTTTTTTTTTTTTTTTTAAATAGAAAAAACTTAGGCATGGGAAGGCACTAAGGCAATAAAGAAGTAGCCATTGAAAAGTGGGAACTTTGAAGATGGATCAATGGGGACATGGGGTTTATATAATTTCTGAGAGATAATACATAAATAATGGAGCTGCAACCATTTATGGCGCTTGGTTAATCGTCAAGTCGCTTTGTTTATCAGGTGTAGCAGCAAAACAACAACAACATTACATCATTTCTCCCCTGATACTCTGTTATACCAAAACTATCACCTTCCTCATTCCTTTTTAAGGTTCAAAAGTTGAAAAAAATAAAAATATTCTGCCACACTTTCATTGTCTGTGAACTCTATCATAGTAAACCCAGTAAGAGATTCCCCTCTATACATTACCATATTATATGCTTTCTCTACATCAATAATCATCTTAATCTTATATTCATATATATCCAGGTCTTTTACCAAATGAAATCTCACAACCCTTCTGATAGCTCTCAAGATATCCCAAATCTTTCCATCCAAATGGCTGAAAAACTTACTTTACCATCAACTTTTTCAGAACCAGTCTTCATTGATAAAACAGTTATCTTAGCTGAATCTGATAACAATTGGAAATCGTGCATGGTTGGGTATATCTGCTGTGAAACCTTAGTTCCAACTTCCTCAATTCGCTTCTACATTTGCAATCAATGGCCTTTATCTCAAACTCCTACTGTTTCAACCTTTAATGGAATGCGCAACAAATTTCTCATTCGTTTCTTAGCTGAAGATGATTTTGAAAGAATCAATTCTTAGAGACCTTGGTTTGTATGTGGTTATCTTATGGTATTGAAAGTGGTTCCAAGAGAGGGTTGGCCCACAAATTACCAATTGTCGTTCACTGAAGAATGTATGTGGTTCGTCTTATGCAATATTCCAAAAGAGTGCACAGAATTTGAAGACCTGAAGAAACACACACTCAAGTTGGGAGAACTTATTGAAGCTCTAGATACTTTTGGTAAACACCCCCTCAAGAAAAATGTGAAGGTGTGCATTAAGATTACAGTGCATAAAGCCTTACCAGTTGGTATCCCCTTGTTCACTACTGGAAGAACTCAACCATTCCTCATTGAATGCAGATATGTTAAGGTACCAAGGTATTTCTATACTTCTTGTCGTGTTCTGGATTGTAAGGATATCAATTGCCCAACTTGGAAGTTAAAAAGGAAAGCAATCAAGGATATGCCTGCTTCATGCAAGAACTATGTTCTTCCTGCAGTTTCAAAACTCATGATGCCACCCTCTCAAGCTAATGTTCAAAACGCTTCTACTGCAACTACAACTACAGATACCATCATGCAAAAATCAGAGATCGTGCCAGATTCTCAGATTGAGCCCTCTGCCCATTTAATCTGCAACAATGGAAAAACAAAGATGCCTGATAAAAATATGGGAATGTCGTCTCAGAAAGGTCTATCCAACTCTTTCCAAATAGGGCCATTTGTGAATAGATCTACTGCACTGAAGATTTTTGATGTAGGCCCGATCCAACAAAACTTGACTCAGCAAAACGGTGGATTACCAATCATTCTAAAACAGGTAACCACTAAGAACGTTACTGTTGAAGCATCGATCACTAGTACTGAGCCAACTACTACTGGACCGATTAGGACTACAAATTCTTCAAGAAGATTCAAAACAACTACAATTCAAATTCCAAGTCATATTATCACTAGAGGGACCATTGTTTCTGCTGAACATGATACCCTCTCAAACCTCAAAAGAAAAATCAACCCTAGAGCCGATATGAGGAAAAGAACTAGAGAAAGTTCTAGCTTAGCTAGTCTAGTAGTAATAACAGAAGAGCAGGATACTTTAGAACCTGATTATGCTAAACTGTGTACCCCTATTACGAATTTGGAGGATTTACCTGCTATCAATTTGTCAAATTGTTCTTTCAACACCCATCCTGTCATTGACTCTTATGGAAGACACACCGTACCTGCTGACTCTTCCCCAAATAACAATGGTGTCTGCAATAATTCCCAACTCAATGCTGCCACTCCTAATCTGGATTCCTCCCAAGAGTTATCCCAAAGTGGTGATGCCTCTAGTGCTTCTCTTGGTGGTGGGTCTAACTCCACCACTCATGTAAATTCTTCCCCCTCTCCCCCTTTAATTGTTCCTATTTTTGTTAACCCAATAAACCAATCCCCTGTTAACAATGTCAACCTTATAGCTTCGAATATAAGAGGTTTAGGTAAAAAATCTGCAAACAAGGAACTTAGTTTGTTATGCAAAAATGTCAACCCTGATATTATTTTTCTGTCCGAAAAAAAATGAACAAAGATCTGGCTGCTAGGAAGTTAAAGAATATGGGCTTCCCTTGCACATTTAATGTGTCTAGTGTTGGTAGGAGTGGTGCCTTGGTTTTGGCTTGGAAGAAAGAAATTAATCTTAACATTATTTCATCTAGCTTGAGGGGTATCCGTGTCACATCTACAGACATTATTCTCACTAAAACTTGTCACATTCACTTCATGTATGGTGAACCAAATAGCAGCTTAAGACAGGCCTTCTGGGATCAACAATGTCAACAATCTATTGTTCCTTTAGATGAACCTGTTTTCTTTATAGGAGATTTTAATGCTCTTTTAGGTACTGAAGATAAAAATGGTGGTCTAGAGGTTGATGATTCTGATTTTTTAAATATTAGAAAATTTTGTTCTGTGTTTAATTTGCGTGATCCTGGTTTCTCAGGATCTAGATTCACTTGGTCCAACATGCAATAAGGTTCTGATTTGATTCTTGAGAGATTAAATAGATGTTTTATTAACCAAATTGCTGAAGACCTCTGCCCAAAGTTATGTGTTAATAATCTGCCTAGGGATTCTTCTGACCATTGTCTTATGCATATTGGTTTCACCTATGAGGATGTTTGTATGCCTAGACCTTTTCATTTTATAGATATGTTGATGGAAGACCCTACTTGTAGAGATATCATTGCGAATTCTTGATCTGTTAATGTGGTAGGCTCTCCTGCCTATAAATTAAAAGCAAAGCTTTTAAGCATAAAAAAAGGACTTAAAGATTGGAACAAAACCTCTTTTTGTAATATTCAAACCAATATATCTACCATCAGGAAGGATTTGGCTGACCTCCAATGCAATAATCCTACTGACACTAATTCCACCTCCAGACTGAAAGCTAGATTGGAATATCTTTACAATCTAGAAGAACTATAATGGAAGGACAAATCTGAGAGGTTTGGCACTTGGAAGGTGATAGAAATTCACCCTATTTCCATAGGTTCACCCTTTTTAGGAGAAAAAAAATGCCATAAGTTGGATAAAGGGTGCCTCTAATGCTATCCTAACTAATAGAGATAGCATTCGAAATTCCTTTATAAATTATTTCAAAAATCTGTATTCTTCTCAACCCCATCAATTTCAAGATGAAATTCTGGTTGATCTCCCCATAAAGTTTACTACTAAAGATAATGCTCTTTTAAGTCTTCATCTTACTGCTGAGGAGATAAAAAATGCAGTTTTCCAAATGGGGAAAAAAAAGGCTCAAGGTCCTGATGGTTTTACAGGTCTATTTTATCAAAAAAATTGGGATATTGTAGGTGAAGTTGTCATTGATATGACACAAACCTACTTTAGAACAGGGAATATTGCTAAGGTTTTTAACCATACTAATATAGCTCTGATTCCTAAAGTTCCTCTAGCTGAACTTGTTTCCCAATACAGACCTATAGGTCTTTGTAATTTTATTTATAAAATTCTCTCTAAAACTCTGGCCAATGGACTAAAACCTTTTATGAACAAAATTATATCCCAAAATCAAAGTGTTTTCATTCCTAAGAGGAGTATTTCTGATAATATTCTTCTGGCAAATGAAGTTATATATGCTGTCAATCATAATGACAAAGTGGAAGGTATTACTGCCATAAAACTAGATATGTCTAAGGCTTATGATAAATTAGAATGGTCTTTTCTTGAGAATGTTTTGAAAAAAATGGGCCTCTCTACCCACTGGATTAAACTAATCAATCAGTGTGTCTCTACTGTTTCTTATTTTGTCCTCCTAAATGGTAGTCCCACTGGCTTCTTCCAACCTGAAAGAGGCCTGAGACAGGGGGATCCTCTTTCCCCCTATCTTTATATCATTTGCTCTGAAGCTCTTTCTTCATACATTAACAGCCTCCAGAATAAGGGTATTCTAGAAGGCATCAAAGTTTGTAAAGATGCTCCAGTTATGACACATTTGCTCTTTGCTGATGATTCTATTTTGTTTTCCAAAGCTTCTACTCAAAATTTTCAAGTTATAAAAATCTATCTTCAAAAATACTGCATGGCCTCTGGCCAGGAAATAAATCTTGAAAAATCAGGAATTTTATTCAGTAGAAAGATACCTGAGCATAGGAAAGCCACTTTGGCCAATATTCTTGATATTTAGAGCAGAGATTTAGGAGAAAAATATCTTGGTACTCCTAATGTGTTTCAAGCTTCTAAAATACAAACCCATATGGGTATTCTCCAAGTTGTTGATGCCAGAATTTCCATCTGGTTGCATAAGCTTCTATCTCAAGCTGCTAGAACTACTTTGATTAAACACATTGGCCAAGCCATTCCCCTTTTTCAAATGGGAGCCTTCCTTATACCTAAGCAATTTTGTAAGCTTATGGATGCTCATCTGTGCATGTTTTGGTGGGGGAAAACTTTAGATCCCAATGATAGAAAGTTACACCTCTTGGGATGGGACATCCTTTGCTCCCCTAAGGCTGAAGGTGGTTTAGGTTTTAAAAAGGCTGAGCTGAACAACTAGGAATGCCTGGAGGATTCTAGAACATCCTGATTTCCTGCTAGCTACTGTTCTTAAAGCCAAGTATTTTCCAACCACTGATTTTCTTAATGCCAAATGTTCTGCCAAGAGTTCTTGGACTTGGAAGTGTTTACATGCCATTAAATAACTTATCAAACCTTTTATCTCTTGGATTGTGGGGGATGGTCAATTTATTGACCCCTGGTGTGATAAATGGATACCCACTTTGGGTTCGCCACACCCAACCCTTTAGTCCCTCCCCGATCCTAGTATTAAAGTCTCTTACTTTATTGATACTCACACTAGGAGTTGGAATTTATCTAGACTTAACACAAATTGGGTGATTTCTTCTTCTTTCCTCCGTGCGACTCCAAAGTAGCTACAAAACTCAAAACGAGCGTAAAATACATAATTTACAAGAAAAATAGCAAAGAAAGCATAAACTACCACGGTGTATTCTACACCTATCATTAACACCCATTTTGATAATGCTTTTGTTCAGAAGATTGTCATTATTCCCTTAAGCCATCTTTGCACACCTGATAGGAGGGCTTGAGATCTTTCAAAGAATGGAAAATTTTCTTCTAAGTCTTCCTACATGGGACTGAGAGGGCTGAGGCCTTCCCCTTGTAAAAACCTTCGGAAGCGTATTTGGAAAATTAGAGTACCTTACATAATTCAAGTTTTTGTTTGGAGAGCAGCCAGAAATGCCTTTGATAGGTGTTGTAAAACACT
Source organism: Papaver armeniacum (assembly GCA_023531295.1). NCBI lineage: Eukaryota > Viridiplantae > Streptophyta > Magnoliopsida > Ranunculales > Papaveraceae > Papaver > Papaver armeniacum. Next base: position 70,699 of record JAJJWW010012509.1, read on the forward strand.
TAGATTTATACTTATTGTTTATGCTTTCTTTGCGAGTTTCTTGTAAATTATGTATCTTATGTTTGATTTTGAGTGTTTTAGGTGTTTTGGAGTCATATGACGTAAAACGAGAAGAAATGGGGGCTCATGGCATCAATTGGCAACATTAGATGTTCGCGGAATCGAAGCTAGCAAGCGCACAACTCTCTAACGCATTAGAATAAAGAATTATGCAGGAAACTAAACTGTCAGTCTGCTAGGACTGATAGCTGAACTAAGAACTAGGTCGTCAATTACTTGGGACTAACAGGCCAAATAAATTCAGGTGGCCCTTATCCTACAGTGGGGTGCAAGTATCCTTTCCATTACTACCAAAGGCCTAGAATTGAGAGAAATGTGTTTCATCTCAATCATTTCGTCTGAAATTCAGAAGAGGCAAGGAAAATAGAGGCAGTTCTGCTGAGATCGTGACAATTATGATGGTGGATCTGGTGGTCACTATCAAGGATGGAATCTAGGGTTCGACAGTGGCTGAGTTCAATGAAGTATGCGTCTGATTTGAATGGGAAGTTCAACAAGAGTTTTAATTGTTTTGAACTATAAATCAGGGGAACTGGTTGAATGAAGCTGGTGGTGGTATGGAAGAAGGAAAGAAGATGGAATCAGTAGTGCTGAGAGATAGATTTCAGTTGAATTTTGTTTTGTTGAAATTACAAAGAAGATAGAGCTTGACTCAGAGAACGACAGTTGTTTCATATTGATGGATCTGTTCAAGTTTTAGACAAGAGAGGTAGAACCGATTGCAGGAGGTACTGTTAATGTCAGGGGAAATGGGTTATCAAGGATTGATTTTGCAAGAATGAATGATATTGATGTTTGAAGCAGAAACTGATAGTGGTGTTGCTGCTTGAGTTTGAAGAAGGCAGTGAGAATGGTGCTCTGCTGTTGCTGCTTCTGATCAACTGGGTTGTGGAGCAGTATTGAGAAATGCACGAATTGGTGAGGTCATGGGAATAAATTGACCCGAGAGAATGGTACTTTGGAATGCTGCCAAGGCCAATAAAACAAATCCAAATAGAAGATTTGTAGCCTATAAATAGAGAAGTTTTTTTGTTTAATCTGTGACTAATAACAAGTAGAAAAGAACATAACTTTAATCATTGTTTCGTGTTAAGGATTCCTTGATCTTGTCTCTCATATTGCTTTCATCTTTCAACTTTCGATTTTAATTGCTTTGTTTATTTTCTTTTTGCTTTTTACTTTAACTTCGTGCTAAGATCTCTTGCTCCTCGTGAAGGACTTCCATTATATTATTTTTAATTGGTGGAAATATTGAATTAATTTGATTGACACGCATCAAATTTTGCTGGGGAGCAACGATTCAGGCATTTTTAGTTGTTTTTATTTTCTTTTTGCTTTATTCTTGCGATAAAACAAAACCATGGAATGGGATGAAGAAACTTTTCCTAGAGAGATATTTTCCCGCATCCAAAGCGTAGTTTGAATGTAACATGGAAGTTTCAAATTGCTAAGTGTGGGGGTAATCTGCAATTTCCGATACAAGTGGGTAAACAAGTGGTGCCAAAGAAATCAGTCACGGTTGTTGAAATCAAGACGATGAACTTGTTCCTCGAGAGTTCAAACCGGTTGGAGAGTGTGCATTGACTATAGAAAGCTTAATTCCGCAACCCGAAAGGATCACTTTTCCTTTACCTTTCATTGATCAAATGTTGGATAGCGGGGCATTCTTATTATTGCTTCTTGGATGGTTATTGGGATACAACCAAATTGTTATTGCACCGGAGGAAGAACGTTTGCATATAGACGGATAAATTGCGGCTACCAAAGATGAGTATATTCTCGGATTATGGGAGCGCATCATTGAGGTATTTATGGATGACTTTAGTGTTTATGGCAATTCTTTTGATGGTTGTTTAAATAACCTTGAACTAATTCTTCACAAACCTTGTCCTTAATTGGGAGAAATGTCACTTTATGGTAAACCACGGCATAGTACTTGGTCACAAACAGTGGACAAGTCAAAGATAGATAATAAGAAACTTACAATATCCACTTCTCGGGTGAGGAGATCCGTTCTTTTTCTTGGCCATGCAGGTTTCTATAAGGCGGTTTATCAAGGATTTCTCCAAAATCTCCATGCCAATGTGCAAGTTATTACAAAAGGAGGTACCTTTCGACTTCAACTGCTAAGCCAAGATTAATTCGGTGGATCTTATTGTTACAAGAGTTCGACATAGAAATTCGTGATAAGAGGGTGTGGAGAATACCGTTGCGGATCATCTTAAGGCTTGTTATGTCTCAAGAGGAACTTCCAGGACGTAACAACTTTTCTCAGGAAAAATCAACACCTTGGTATCTGGATATAGTGAATTACTTGGTGACAAGGAAAGTACCTAGTACAATGTCTAATTTTCAAAAGATGAAACTTAAGAAGAGCTAAGCAATATGTGTGGGATGAACCATACTTATGGAAATATGGTTGATCAAATAATGCTAATGCCTAATTCCGAATTTCAATCCATTCTCTCCTTTTGCCACACTTTTGCATGTGGTGGCCACTTTGGTTAAAGCAGCTCTCAAAGTTCTCGAGAGTGGATTTTATTTGCCCACCTTGTTTGAAGATTCATATGTTTTTTGTAAATCGTGTGATAGATGTTTGAAACCCGGGCAATCTAGGTGCTCGAAATCAAAAGCTTTGTCAATTCGAATGGGAATTTTTATATACTTCTTGCCGTTGATTATGTTTGAAATGGGTGGAAGCTAGAGCCACCAAGACTAATGACTCTCAAGTTGTTTTGTGATTTTGTGGAAATATTTTCCAATAGGCATGGTACACCAAGAGTGGTGATAAGCGATGGAGGCTCACATTTCAAGAAGGCTTTTGCTCTCCTCAAGAAGTACAACATAACACAAAATTGGTACGCCTTATCATCCACAAACTAGTGGACAAGCGGAAAGGTGAGATCAAGTCCATTCTTGAGAATACCACAAGGAAAGATTGGAGCTTTAAGCTCAATGATGCACTTTGGGCATATAGAAACGTTTAAGACACCGATTGGTATGTCTCCATATAGGTTGGTTTATGGCAAGGCTTGTCATCTTAGGTTGAACTTGAACATAAGGCTTATTGGGCGATAAAGAAATTCAACATGGATATGATGAGCGGGAAACAAGGAAGTTACAATTACATGAGAGGAGCGTAATGATGCTTACGAGTGCCCGATTTACAAGGAAAAGACTAAGCTTTTCATGACAAGATGATTTGGAAAGTTTTGTTGTGGGCAAAGTCCTTTATTTAATACTCGTTTACGTTTATTTAGGAAACCTTAAGTCCGTTGGGTGGGACCATTTGTTGTTACTAATGTTTAACAGTTGATATTGTTAGCGAAAAACATGGACAACAATTGAAAGTCATAGGTTAAAGCCATATTATCTTTCCAACGAGCATGTGGACATAATTGGACTTCGAGATGTACTCCTCCCGGAGGAGTAATGTGTCGCAAGAGCTAAGTCGGGTCGTCGACTTTGCTTAATGGGAGGCAACCCATAGGTTTTGTATTTCTTTTGCTTTTTGTTATTTCTTTTCTTGTTTCTTATCATGTTAAAATTTCCCATGACTTTATACTAGGAGGATTCAATTACATTGAGGACAATGTATGGTTTTTAAGTGTGGGGGAGTGGTTAAGCATGTTTTTAAACAAAAATTACAAAAAAATTAAAAATTTTGAAAAAAAGTTTTACATAAAAATTCCAACTTTAAAGATTTTAGAGTCACTAGCATACTTCTAGGTATGTTTACATATAGAATTTGCATAATTGAACTTGGAAATGTTAGAGAAGGAGTTTTCTTGCTTGTTAGAGTGTTAAATAATGGATTTAATCATTGATGCGAATTTGGTGCAGGGAGAAGTCGTTATTAGAGTTGCTGATCAATCATTATGGAGACTACCCTTGTATTCATATCATGTGAGGCACCAACCAGAAATTTCCATCTACTAAAGAGCTTCTTTTGAGTGTGTCACCGTACGTTAATTCCGGGTAGAAAGCTACCCAACCTCCCACCAATAGAAGCACTACTCTTTGATCTTGAGTGCTAATTTTGTCAAACATTGACGTCCATGGATGAAAGCTTCCTTCTTGTAGTTCGATTTGCAGTTAGCACCATTCTCTCTCGCGACAACAACGGATCCATAGAAACACATTCATCATCAACAAGGAGCGACATCAAAATCTACAAGGAAAGTTGGAAAAGTTTAAGGTTTATAAAGCAACGGAACAAAAAAAGAGCAAATTTAAATACAAGTAAAAGCAACATACAAGAGCGGATTTTACATATATGTTGAAGACTTACAATACAATGAGGTAATTTTACATACAAGTATGAAGACTTATTCATGCGAAGAAAATAAAAGGTGAGAATTTTTGAAGTTTATGATTTCAAGTTGTGAAGAATCAAGCGGTAAAATACTTCTCCCACGGCTATGGTTTATTTTTGTATTTAATTTCTCAAGAGAAATATTTGTTTTGTTAATAAGCTTCGTGGGAAGGAAAATCTATAAAGAAAGTTTCAAGCGACAAGGATTTTTAAGGAAAAGAGTTACAAATTGTTAAGGATTTATGAAATTCAAGTCGAGGCTGTCGATCGTTTCTGCTTTCTCGTTATGGTGTGGTTATTTCCTCACTCAACATTTAAGAACGAGAATATGTTCTTTAGTAAACTTCTTATTACTAGAAGAAACTCATGTCCTCATAACTCTTTGGATGCTTGTGACGCTTGAGCGCTTGAAGTTGTGAGTTTTAGTTTGATTTGCTCGGAGGTTAGCAAAGTCTAAAGTGTGAAATTTGATAGGTGTAGAATACACCTAATTTACTATCTAGTAGTTTATGCTTTCTTTGCTATTTTTCTTGTAAATTATGTATTTTACGCTTGTTTTGAGTTTTATAGCTACTGGAGTCACACCGGAGGAAAAGAAGAAGACAAGTCAAAGGGCAAAAAAGGTCATTTAACTAGCGAACACTATCAGAGCCCAGTGGTGGTTAAGGGGATTGCAGTGGGGTGTTATTAACAGATCAAACCCGAAACCAAACCCGACCCGGCTTTCGTATCCTACCCTAATCGAGAGAAGTTTTCCAATCTCTCATTCATTTCAATGGGTTATCTTGTGAAGGAAGGTCAAATTGATTTTGCCGAGACCGATGAAATGATTATCAAATGATGTTTGAATGTTGCCTAGAGTTTTGGAAATGCGAGTAAGAATAACTCGAGTCTAACTCTGGTCACCGACGGTTGACCCGTTTCGGTTAGTCCCCGCGGATTGAATACATATTCCCTGACGGAAAAAGAGAATAATGGGATTCCGGCCACAATCCATTTTTGAGCCAAAAACTATGAAGACTTGGGCTAGAATTGGATGGAGAATTGGACTCAAATTTGGAGAGAAGGTGGAAGAGTTGAGAAAAAGCATGGAATTGGAAATTGAATTGCAAAAGGAAAAGGATTCTACTCCTTAGAAGATTTGGAGAATATTGAAGCCTATAAATAGAAGTTTTCTACAACTTCTACACACATCTTTTACACACCTCTCTACACACACATCACTTGTGTTTTTGCTGTTTTTCTAAGATTTTTTCTTTTTAATTACTTGTGTGAATTTGAAAATTCTTCTTTTAATTATTAAAACAAATCCAGTCATGTAGTTTTTGTTTTCAATTCTATCTCATGATTATCGATTGTTTTACTTGAGTGATCTTAAAGACATTCATGATTGATTGAGAATGTATGGAATTGATCTATATCGGTTGAAGACACTTTACACTGGTCATGCCTAGAGCTGTCAACGGGGCAAGCTAGGGTCAAACCGGCCCTAGCTTGACAAGCCATGGACCGGGTTAGGGTCAGCCCTAGCCCTAGTACTGTTCATGTACAAGCCCAAAACCCCAACCCTAGCCCTAGACGGGTTGGCTCTGACGGGTTGCGGGTTGGCTTGTCAAATGGGATGGATGAAACGTAAAATCACTTAAACGTATAAAAAACTCAGTGGGCAGAGGGATTCGAACTCATCCCACCTTGATTCATATCTGAAAACTATAACCACTCTTCCATTTCGTGGTTGTTGATTACTTTTGCTTGTTATTGTATATATAATTGTATATTTATGTTGGTCAATGCTTTACAAAACGCTAAGAAAGCACCCACTACTCCGTAACCCTAAATTAAATAAAATTTTGGATTGTATTAAATCATTTAAGGAATATGTGAACTTTGATTTCTAGCACAAAACCCTAAAATCATCCTAAAATTACTAAATTGGAAACTTAAAATTCCTAAACTAGTAACTTACAGGAAATTGACGGGTTGGAGGGTAACCCGCGGGTTGCCTTAGCCCGGCTTGTTTTTACTAAGGCTAGATATGACAACCCTAACCCGGCTTGTTTAGACAACAGGCCAATCCAAGCCGGGTTGAAACAAGCCAAGCTAGGTCTAACCCGCTGGACGGGTTAGAAATTGAAAGCTCTAGTCATGCCAATGTTATTGAGAAGATGTAGTTTAGGTGGATTTGAGAACAAGAAGAAATTGAAGAAGTGTTGTTGCTTCAAGTGTGCTGATGGTGACTGTAGAGGTGCAATTGAGCTGAAATGGGTTGGAAGAGGTTGTTTGGCTGTGAATTGGTGCTTAGCAGGTGAGAAGGTGTGAAGTTGAGTTGCGGCTGTGTTGCTTGAGGTGAAACTGGTGCTGCAGTGAACAAATGAGAATTAACTGATATGGAGATTGAGGTTGTAAATGACAGAACTGGTGGTGTTCAGATTTAGAATGGCAGAGGTGGCTTGAGTATGTTGTGCAATGAGCTACAGGAACTGAACTGAAATGATGCAAGTGGAGGTTATGGAGTTGAGAATGGGTTAAGAAGCTATGTGTTGCAGTGGTGGAATGGAGCTGCCGATTTCTCAAGGAAGAGTTGAAATTGAATGATAGATGTATGTTTAGGATGCGGTAAAATGAGAATGGAGCTGTGAGATTGCTTGAGATGGAGAGTTGCGGTGTTGATTGTTTTGAATGAATTGCGGTGGTACTCCAGATAAGATGGCGGTTGCTACTGGTGGTTGCGGGAAGTGGACGTAGGCCGAGGTTAAAATGCGGGAAAGGAGTTGAGCTACGCCGTGTCTTATGGTGTGTATTGAAGACTAGAATACACCGAGAATTGTGAGTGGAACATGAAACCAATTAGGCTGTCGGTTCTCCAAAACCGATAAGCCGGATATTCAATCGGTTAATGGGCCGGATCGGAGTTGTGGGCCAAGTTAAGAAAAGCATGTGGTCGAGTTTTAAATGTGACCGGTTGACGCAAATAACGAGAGAGAAGGAAGTCTATAAAAGGGTCTCATATCTTTTTAGATATCATATTTTACTTATACTTTTGTTCTAGGGTTTAGAAACATGGAAACTTTTATTTTTCTTCTTGTTATGAACTCCATTAACATGAGTAGTTATCTTATTATTGGTTATGGATTAATTTGATTTCACAAAGCATGCTTCTTTTATTAATAGATTAGTTTGGTCTCATAATTATCGATCATGATTCACTATATATATCGCCATGTATGAATTGAATATTTGTTTAGTAGAGTGGCCAATTTATTGAACTCGTATTTATATCTATAGCTAGTTTTGGGTGTTTCATACGTAAAATTGATGCATCTTGAATACAAGTAGCACAAATATGGTTATTGCTTGTAGTGATATATCCTAATAATCATATGTGAACCATGACATTTGTTAAATTGAATTAGTGCGCTTTCCACGTTCGATTGCTTTGATTGGCCTGATTTTATAGAACTTAATGCATCTAGGGAATTAAACTTGATTAATGCTTTTACACGTTAGGTTGTTCTCTTAGATAGAATTCATATTCGCATCTTTTAATGTGTTTGTTGATGATAAGAGGAGATTTGCGGGATATTCTTGCGATCAAGATATCCTAGGGTCTTTGATAATGAGAGATTAAATATCAATTCTAGTTATTAAGACAAGAACATGTTTGTGACTGAAAATGAAATCCTTAACCAATATTCTCATCTTATTTGATTCGCTTGTTTATTTCTTTATTTACTTTTATTTTAGTTTAGTTACATAAAATCCCCCCTTGTTTGCCATAAGAAACCGGAACATATTGACAACCCAAGACCTCTCTGTGGGAACGATCCTTTCTTGCCCTTACTATATTTTATATGTTGAGTAGTGAGAAAGTAATATTATTTTTGACGCATAGGACAGCGATCAGCCTTGCCCTCAAGGACTGTTTTGCACACTAGAATGCCTATGCACTCTGTTGACTGTGCTAGGTTTTAAGATCCTCAAGAAACTATTATGCATGCTCTGGTCCATTTACCTTTTGCCAGCAGAGTGTGGTTCATGTCTGAATTTAGTATAAATTCTCAGTTCTTCATAAATAAATCCTTTCTTGATTGGCTCTTTTTTTGGTTAATTGATCCTTTAACTAAGTTGTCTGATGAAGCTCAATGTCTTTTTATTACTATCCTATGGTCCCTCTGGACTAGTAGAAATAATTTCATTTTTCAAAATCTTAAAGAGTCTCATTTAGATGTTTTAGATAGAGCTAAAGCCATGCTTCTCACTAGGAAGTCTTGTCCAGTTCCCTCTTCTACCTGTCCTGTCAAGATTTGTGATAGATGGATACCCCCATCTGTAGGATGGATTAAATGTAATACTGATGGCGCTTTTGATGTCTGTTAGAGCATTGCTCGGTCGCACTCGCATGCGTTGCTATCTCAAGCATGTTTGTCAATGTTAGTGATCAAAACTATAAGTCTTGAATTCTAGTCTAATATAGCTAAGTCTCGGACTAGGATAGAAAGTGTAGTTGAGCTCAAGAACTCCATGGTAATCATCATACATGACGAAGAAATACTCAAGGAACTTGTGGAACTTCATCGACTAAAAAGTATGTGGAGACTTGAACTTATCTATCACTCAAAAGTCTATCTACTTTATCTCTTATTTTGAGACAAAAGTCGTTTTGCTATATAGACTTTGATTATACACATTTGTTATTTCGAGCCGAGTTTATCTCACCTATCTATATCTAGAAATATGTGTAGGTAAGCTTTCGCTTTGGCCAAGTTCATCTTTACCTAGTGACGAAAGTCATGCTATGTTTCAATCACTTTGAAAATGGCTTTGACGAGAATTGGTTTGTGAATAACAACTATATAACTTCCTCTAAGAATGTTTCAATGATTGAAATGAGAGTTTAGATTATATAACCAATGGTGGATATAAGCATTGTGTGGCAACACATATATGTATAAGTCCTTTTTCCTTGAACCGAAGTTTGCGAACTTTGTTGATCAAGAGAACCGGAATAAGAGCCGTGAACTCAGTCCGCGAACCCAGTCCGCGAAGTGGCGGAAGTTCTCGACCCGAGAAAATCTGTTGGAGTTTGAGAACTCCTTCCGGGAACTTAAGTCCGCGAACTAAGTCTGCGAACTTAAGTTAGTTATATCTAAGGACGATTGTTTGTGAACTTATTTATATTAACTAAGGAGTGTTAAATGCAAACCGTGGTTATAAATTTCATGAACCGATTCGAGTGAATCAAATCGTTTTTGCTTCGATTGTGGCTTGTGTAGTTACATAAGATTTCCTTGCAATTGAACAACTCTCTAACTAGTTCATTTGAGTCATTTGAACTAGTTATGGTGAAGAAGAATATGGTTGATATGAAAGTGCTCATATGGATAACCATTTGGTTAACTATTATTGAACCAACAAATGTACATGTTTGGGTACGGTTACACAAACCTAAAATTGTGTATTTCATTTGTGTGTAACAAGCTAAGTTTTCGATCCAACGGTTGAAAGATATTAGCTTGAATCTAATCAGGTTTACATCTAACGGTGAATATTGAATGCTTTGTTACTAAGATAACATTGATTGCAAACCCTGATTTGAAAGACTATATAAGGGAGAACTCTAGCAACTGGGAAACCTAATCCCCACACCTTCCGTGTGATACTAGTTGTATTAGCTAGAGTCGATTCTCCTTCAACCTTAGGTTTCTTCTTGAAAACCAGTTTAACGACTTAAAGACTTCATTGGGATTGTGAAGCCAGACTGATACTACTTTCTCGTAGTTGTGTGATCTGATTTTGCTGATTCTATCGTTTTGAGTACAATCATAATAATTGGCTTGAGATTAATATCTACGATAGGCAAGATATAAAAGTAGTCACAAACATCTTCATTTCATCGTTTTTGATTCCACAATATCTTCTTTCGCCGCGTCGATTAAGATTATTGTGAGGTGATTGATAATACTAGGCTGTTCTTCGGGAATATAAGTCTGGGTTATCAATTAGTTCCTATTCACCTTGATTTATCAAAATACGGAACAAAAACTTGTAGGTATTTCTGTGGGAGACAGATTTATCTATTATCATAGACTTTTCTGTGTGATACAAATTTGTTTATTAAAGTATTCGACTTTGGGTCGTAGCAACTCTTAGTTGTGGGTGAGATCAGCTAAGGAAATCAAGTGCGTAGTATCCTGCTGGGGTCAGAGACTTAAGGAGCGCAATTGTACCTTGAATCGGTGTGAGATTGATTGGGGTTCAACTACAGTCTAGACCGAAGTTAGTTTGTAGTAGGATATGTCTGTAGCAGCTTAATACAGTGTGGTGTTCAATCTGGACTAGGTCCCGGGGTTTTTCTGCATTTTCGGTTTCCTCGTTAACAAAATTCTGGTATCTGTGTTATTTCTATTCCGCATTATATTTTGTTATATAATTGAAATATCACAGGTTGTGCGTTTGTATCAATCTATTGTGAAATCCAACCTTTGGCTGTTGATTGGAAATTGATTGATCCTTGAACATTGGTCTTTGGTACCGTTCAAGTGATTTCTCTTGTATTCAATTAGACTCGCAGATTTCTATTTGCTCGAGAAAGAATTGAATCAAGAAAGAGAGATATAACTCTTTGATATATTTTATTAAGATTGAATCTAGGTTATTCTCTTGAAAGTATATTGGAGTTTGTCCATACAGATTGCTAATCGAAATATTGGGTGAGGTTGTTGTACCCCCGCTTTTTCAATGTCATTTCTGGAGCAATGGTGCAGGATCTGTGATGAGGGATTTCACCTGCAAAGCCTCCTTTTGTGCTGCATTGACTTTCGAAGTTTTGTCTGCTGAAGAAGCCAAAGCCAGGGCCATCTGGGCAGTTCTGAAGAAAGCTGTTGAGCAGCAGCTTAATCATATAATTGTTGAAAGTGATGCGAAGGCTCTCATTGATCAATTTTCTTCTGGCCTGTTTGATGGAGATTTGCGTACGGATGCTATTTTCAAAGACATTCAACTGTTTTCTTCAAAATTAGTAGCTTGTATTTTCAGTTTCCAACCTCGTTTATGTAATTCTGTTGCTCATGAGTTAGATCAATGGGCAAAAACAAACAAAGCCTCTATGTACTGGTGTGTTCCTCCTGTTTGGCTCATTCCAACAGTTGACATTCAACTTTTTGCACAGTTGACATTCAACTTTTTGCACAGTTTTGATGATTTCGGCACACCTTTGTGTTGTTGTTTCATCGAGGTTAGCTTCTTAGGAACAACGTGGCATCATGAGATTTTCCTTCTTTTGGATTAGTTTTCCATTTTAATCGATCACATCCATTGAAAAAGACAAGATTCTAAGTAGGTTGTAATCATATATGTGTGGTTGTAGAGAAAAGGATAAATTTATAAAATATGTGGTCAGTAAACAGAGTTGTCACTGTGACATAAATAATTGTAAGATTTAATTTTAACATAGAGTAAAAATGTACAGAAGCTGTCATCAAATACTCCATCAGCAACATCACAGATGACACCAAAAACTCCAGCAACGACACCAAAGACTCCGGCGACACTAGCAGAAGATGGGAACAACAGACCGATTCAGAAGAGCATTCAGACCGCCTCCGACCGATTCCGCCCAAAGATAACTGATTATGATTATCTTTGTCACCTGCGTTACTTTATTTTTGAAAAAAATTGTGATAAATGGTTGGATCTATGGATCCTTTTCTGCCTTTATCACATATGTTACTATGATTATGTTAAAACCCTTGAAAAATGGTTGGATCCTTGGATCCTAACATCTCTACTTTTAGTAGACTTGTTAATCGGTTTGGAAGTGTTACTCTTAGTCCAAACAATGCCATTTAAACATGTCCTGTTACCAAGGAATCGGTATGGAATGGTTAGATTTAATCTTCGGAATTTGTTATGTTACCACGATGTTAAGCCTGTTGTAAGTCGATGTTGTGTGTTTCATTACTTTGAGTCAGTTGAAAACTTCGTGATATGCTTTGTAACCTTTCCGACTTGGAGTCGTGGTACTATGAATGTAATTGAATGAGGCATGCCTCTTTTCCTAAAAAAAGAAACATGATGTTGAAGAAAATCAAAATGGATGATGTATTGATGAGTCACGTTTGATGAAGTCAGGCAACAGTTGTATTTTGATTGCTCTGAAACAACATAGGACGTTTGGTCCAGTTCCTGTCACATGCTTACTTCTAATACAATCCTGCTTTCCCTTTAATCTCTTAACTTAGAACACCAAAGACCTTAGTGAAGCCCAATCTGCATTCCATCGGGCATGGACACATTATTCTGTTTTACAAGCTAATTTTTACAATTTCATCATAGCTAATTAATGGGATTCGATGTTGGATCGAGGAAGAGATCGTGTATTGATGCTAAAGTGGAGTCCAACCAGGCAAGAGATCGCACGTATTGATGCTAAAGTGGAGTCTAACCAGGTGTCCACCTCACAAAATTCCCAGACTAAATGGTTATGCTCAACGTCCCGAACTGATCCAACCAGAAAATGAAAAAGGTCGGATGTCGTCCTTTTTCTTTTAGAATTTCTTCTCACATATTTATTTTTGTATGAATATAAGGACAATTTATGTATGAATGTACGAAACTGAACGTCTATCTTTTGCAAGAACGGTTTTTTGGGGACTACTCAAAAGTGGAGGGGGACTACTTTGTGATAGGAATGTCTACCCTACATTCTAAGGGGTGTCCTAAAAGATAAGAGAAGACTAATCTTCCCTTATCCTAATTAAGGTTATAACTAATCCTAATAACCCACTAATATAACCCACTAAATTAAAACCTAAATAACCCAACCGATTATAATCAGTTTCAACCCTTCATATTCTTTTCTTCTTTATCTTCTTATTCTCTTCTTTTCCCATTCTTCGTAGACATCGACGTTAATCTTCGATTCGAAAAAAATTCATCGTCGATTAATCCATCTTTATAAACAATGCGTTCTAAGCAGACACCAAGATTCCCAGGATTGAGTCCGGGACTCGCAAATATAGCGAATCTCCCAAATAAATTTCAAATTGATAAACAACTTGAAGAAAAGTTGAGAGACCAAATCAAGCATCCAACAGCAACCAAGAAGTCAGATTCGAGTAAAATGCAAATACGCGGGTAAGTTCATACCCATTCCTTTTAATTCGTTTTTTTTGTTGAAGAAATCGATTAGAATTATCAAAACCCATTGAAAATGGTAGTTACAGTACACATTTCGGTTAGGAGAAATTTTGAAAACCCTAGATTTTGGTAACCGAACTTTCAATATGAAGAACACTTCGGGAAAGTAGGAATTTTTAGGTAACCGAACTATGTAGTTCGGTAAGCTCGTGAAAAAAAATTGCGTAACCGAACTCCTTCTTTACATGGGAAATTTGAGTTCGGTGTAGTCGATAAATTTATATAGGTAACCAAACTCTGGTAATATATAGTTCGGTTACTTCGAAATTTCTAGTGGGTAAACGAACTTTGGTCTGTCAACACCAAATATGTAGTTCGGTTACTTCGCAACTGTAGTTACCTAAAATCGGTGAGAGGCTAAAGCTGGGATTCTAGGGTTTTTGAAAGTGAGTTACGGGAGGTTGAGCACGAACAGTCTTCGCATAAACCACGCACAATGGCCGTTTAAAGGCTGCTTCAGTCACATGGAAGAAGGATTTAGGGCTGGTCTTAGGGAGGGAAGCATATGAAGAGAGAGATCAGAGAACAAGTTATTGCTCTAAGAGGTTATGAGAAAGATGATCGTAGCTTGGAAAATAGATGACCTATTTATAGCTGGATTCTCTAATCTCAAGTCGGTGAAGATAAGGATTGCTTTCCGTGTCGTGCGGAATAATTCTCCCGTCTCTTCAGGAATAGGAATAAACTTGGTTGAGTTTATCTCATTATTCCACCACCTTTATTCTCTTCTACGGTGAGAAATAAGCCGGGTATTTCTCACACGTGCCGTAGATCGCCAGACCTAAACCCTAATTGATATCCCCCCATTTGTGTGAAGCCGAATCAGCCTTTGTGATGACGTATTTGAGAGAGAAATATTCTCTTTAGCATAGTTGGCCAAGATAGAGAGATATTCTCGATTTGTGAGAATGGCTAGGATGAGTCACGTGAAAAGGAATGAAATTCCTTAGTTTCGTGTGCAGAGTGTGAGAGGAGCTGATGCCGATCTCCCTCTCTCCGTGGCCGGTCACACATGTCATGTGAAAACCGTATTATTGTTTGTAGGTCCCTTTGTTAAGCATGCGCTGCTCAAGAGAGCCTATCCACGTTTTTGGATAGCCATGTATAATTCAGGCTCAATTTACTAGCCGTGAGTGTATTTGAGAGGCTGGGAAATAGGCTTTGAGCGCTAGGTAAGGCGTGCGCCTCTCAAAAAATCTCTCAGAGATTTTTGCGGACAGCTCAAAAATCTCTCTGTGATTTTTGCAGAGATATTTTGAATCTCTCAGAGATTTTTGCAGACAGCTCAAAAATCTCTCTGTGATTTTTGCAGAGAAATTTTGAATCTCTTAGAGATTTTTGCGGACAACTCAAAAATCTCTCTGAATATTTTCTTAACGGATCCGTATCTCTCTGCAGTCAGCTGGGACTCGGCCTGGAGAGAAAGAGAAAAAGGCTTTGTACGCCCAATTAACGCCTTGGCTCACTTGTCTTTGACCAGCGTATCTTGTAGAGATGTTCTCGGAATCAATTGTGTGTCCATATAATGAGCCAACAAGATCAGTGTATCTCGAAAGGATGTTCTAGGAGTCTGTCGAAAGGCTCAGAGGTAGAATAACTAGCGTATCCCGCGGGGATGTCCTAGGAGTTATCCGGAAACCTCAGTAAGTCGAGTCAGAGCCTACAGCAGACATGACCAGTGTATCTCACGATGATGTACTAGGAATCAGTCTTTGATCTCAAATAGGGTGAGTCGTGCTTACAGTAGATATGCAAATCTCCGCTCTGGGTCATAAGTCCATCGGGGATGTATTTACGCATCTACAGAGCCTACATGACCAACAACATCTCGTTGAGGACGTATACTAGGAATCATGGTATCACAATCAGCTACGTCTCGCGAAAACATGCTGGAATTATGGCTGTTCTGGTTCATAAGTATGTCGGGGACATTTTACGCTCTACGGAAACTACGTGACCAGCAGTATCTCGTTGAGGATGTGCGCTAGGAATCACGACATCACGACCAGCAGTGTATCTCGAGGACGTATACTAGAAATCGTGGCTAAGGATGCCGTGAGGACCAGGGGCTTAATCTCTCCGTTGAGAGTCGAATTCTGTTTAAAGGGTTGAAATGACACTTTTGCCATTTATCCAAATTTCACCATCTACAGCAACTTACACCAGTTAACCGAACTTTGTAGTTCGGTCACTTCGCAACTTATACCAGATCACCGAACTTTAGTCTGTTAACATCTTGTGTTTTATGTGGTCCCATGTTCAATTTTATTTAATAAGATAATATTTTGTTTAGCTAATAATGTGGTTTTCATTCATTAGGAACAAAGGAAAAAGATATAATCTCCACCTAAATAAAGATTTGAGAACTCCCACCCCTCGTGGTAGAATACATTTGGATTTCCGAAACCGTGGTACTAAAAATGCTAAACATGGAGGGGGATCGTTACATGAAGTGAACCAAGAGAATGTTCGTAATGTAATCCAAGATGTCAATCAAGAGGTGATGGAGAATATAATTGATCATGTTATTGAAGAAGAGAATGATGATTAACAAGACCAAGGAAATGAAGAGTTTGAAGAACAAAGAGAACATGTTGAAGATGTAGAGGAAGAAGAACAAGGACAGGGCAAAGAAGGAGAAGGAGAAGGACATGGCAAAGAAGGAAAAGGACAAGAGGAAGAGGAAGAAGAGCAAGAAATTGTTCATGTTAAAGAGAAAACGAATTTGAAGCCGCCTTGTGTTAGATACTCACAGATTCCCCCTGATAATTTGTGTTTGTCACCAGTGAGCCCAACTTATGGTACTCCAAATGATGGAGCAACATTGTTTGGCTAAAAACACTCATGGGATGCGAATATCTATGCGACAAAGGTATTCTTAAGTTCATTCTTAACTAAAAAAACGATTTATTTTTTTTGGACATGTTTCGTCAAGTATTAATAGTGTGATGTTCTTTTCGTAGGATCATAATGATGCAATTCGTCTTATTCGTCGTCAAAAGGCGGACAAATGGGATCTTTCCAAGAAGTGTGACGAGTTTCAGGCGAAGGTTAAAGAATATGTGTTATGAAGAGCTATTGAGTATGCACATGTGGAATTTGACGCTGTTTCCGTATCCGCATTTCTCGAGAGACATTATCCAGAGACATATACAATGCATCTTCCATTTGGAGAGATGGGAATTACTCCCGATGATTGCATGAGAATCACCGGCCTACCCGTGGAAGGTGAATGTATTCGTTAAGGCTACGACCCCTCGATGCGTTATGAATCTCTTGAATCATTGGCTCTAAAGTGTCTAGGATGGGATGCAAGAAAGGCCCAATGTGAGTTTAGACGTGTTGTGAAGTCTCGTAAACGTGGCGATGAGTATAATCCCAAAGACGAAAATGGAGCCTTGAAGAAGATGGTCAAAAAATTCAAGTTGGTAAAGTTGAAGAAATCATTTGAAGGGACAGCTCAGAAGGTGAAGAAGGGTAAGCTGGTGATGGACGAGGAGACGCTTAAGCACCATGTCACTGCTTATTGGTTATGTTAGAGCATTGCTCGGTTGAACCCACCAAGCGTTGGTATGTCAAGTTTGGTTGTCATATTTTAGTGAACCGAACTCATTTAAAGAGTCGCTTGATTATATACTAGAGTCAACTTCGTATAGGTTAACTAGAAAGTTATTAGGATATGAGACATACAAGTATTACTCGAAGACTTGAAGAATGTGAAGAAGTAAAGAGCTACATCGAAGACATCATCCTTCCTCTTGAGGTTAATAATATTTTGACTTGAACTGTTTCATTCCTAACATACCTTTCAAGTCGTGCTATATTGAAAACATAGCTGCGAAGCTGTGAATGATTATACTCTAGTTAGACATAGTATTAAGGAATTATAATGCGAAGTATAACGCCTATCTTTTGAACTTCGTATATAAGACATCGTATGAATGCTATTGTGATTGTGTGTATGGGTATGGGTAAAGATTTCGTCCTAGGAAACAATGTTTACATTCGTTTAAAGGAAGTACATTCATAAACTTGTTTTGTGAATCGAACAGGAAATCGCTAGGCTTATTGGTATTCTTATTCATTGCAAATCTTTGAATTACCAATATGTGTGTTTAGTATAACCGCTCATAACTTTTTTATGTATCTTGGTAAAACTACTCACAATGCCTGACTTATGTATTGGTATGACTTTTATTAGTGAAACCGATCTTAAGTAATCGCCTGAGATGGTATGATCGATATTTGTAATTGATGTGACCGATCCTAGTCATTGGGTAACCGATCCTAGTAGTTGGTGTGACCGATCGCAAAGAGAATGTGTAATCGATCCTTGTAAGAGGTTAACAAGTCTTAGTAGTTGGTATAACAGATCCTATGACTTGTGAAACCAATCACAAGTAATACCATGAGATTGTGGTAACCGGTCCTGGTACTAAGGTAACCAATTTTTGGAAACTGTTGTAACCGGTCCTAGTAGCCACATGGAGGTAGAACCGAAACTTGTGTTTGGTGGAACCGTTAAACCCATGATTGTTGATTTGATATTTGATCAATCACATAGTTCTTGAAAATCAGATGAACCAATTCTAAACTTGTTTGGAAGTGTGGAAAATCGGTTCCAAGATTGTAAATATGAAAAAGAATTTACAAAAAAAAAGATGTCGACATACTTTGAACATGTGCAGTAATTCTTATCTATTATTGTTCAAAGATATTCCTTAATAACTAAACGATAATCCGGATCGAAATAAATTGAGAATCTTTTAATTAAGGTTTTTAGTTTTATATGCTTTTAATTTCATAAATTAAATGCATATCTCTGGAGAATAAAATTAGTAATGTGCATTTACTAATTGGAGATTTTCTAGTGAGATTTCAGTCAATATTTGTACGGAGCATTTCCAAGAATTATGAAAACCGATTTGGGCTTTATTGCATATCTTTGAGAATATTCGGTTTTGGAAATTCCTTGGTGTCCAAACTTCCTTGGTCTATAAATATTGAAGTTTGAATTTCATGCAAACTAATTCTCAGAGCCAGCAAAACTACCTAGTTGTATTGTTACTGGTGGAGCCATCTATATGGATAGGAAAGTACCCTACTTAGGCGAAATCTCTTACAACCTCTCATTTTAAAGACTTTTTTGGGATTGAGAAGCTCTACGAGTACCGTTGGTGGGAAACTAGATAATTCCAGTTTAGTGTTAGTTTTCGATTGATTTGATTGACTAATAGTTGTTGAACTTTGATTGCACCTAGTTTGTTTATGCTTGAGAATCTTCTCTTCTGATATAAGATTCACTCAAACTAGATCGAAGTATCGACGGGGATTTTTTAGAACTGTTTGTAGATCTAAAGACGTCTTGTGATAATCCATCGTTAAGAGACTCTGTTCTGTGTGTGATTGATCACAAGAGATTCAAGTTGTGGTGTGCATGTGTTTATTGAAGATCTAAGAAGATTTGAAGATAAAGTAGATTTCTTATTGGGTTCATAATCTTTGGTGTGCACAAAACTTGATCGGCTGGGGATCCAACTATAATCGGTTTATCTTTTGATAGATTGGATTGATTAGTTGCGTAGATCGGCATCAGTATTTAGTATCTTGATAGATCCTATTATTGATTGCATAGTCTAAAAAATTACTTTGGTAGTTGTTGAATATATTGATCTAGAACCCGACAAAGTGGTATCCCTTTATTAAGAGCAAGTACCCACATCCAACGTTTGATATTGGTGGATGTTTAAAATTCAAACAAATTTTGAATTTGATTCATGTTGAGAGATATAGAGAGTTTGCAGAAATCAAGCTATGGATAGAAACATGTTTTATGTTGCAGGAAGAAAACAGACCTATTTTGGGTTACTTGTTCGGCTTTTGCTTTTGAAGACGTACCTTATATAATGAGTTCCTTTGTTTCTTTGTCATCAATGTTCTAACGTTCTTCTGTTGAACAAAAATAATTACTTTTTTTTACACGTTCCAACCGTCTATGGTAAAAAAACTCCCAATAGCTTCCCCAAAACTTTACATTCATGTTTGAAAAAACTATTAACAACACAAAAAAAAACAAAATGCTCTGAGTTATGCTTAATGCCAATAATACTTTATCTACTTTTGACACGTATCTTAATAATTACTTGTTTAACTTAATCCAATAATTACTTTTCAAACTATATACTCTGATTAATGTTTAATGTCCGATTTTCCTATAAAATTCATTAATCTTTTCTCAACTCATGTAAAATTTCTTATCATATTTTTTACTTTCTACTCAAATATCACACATTATGATTTTTATTTTATTTTTTTCAACTAATTTTACAAATTTTGTTTACCGAAACATATATTTTCCAACTGCCATTATGATCACTTTAAGGTGTATCCTTGCCAACCGTCTTTTCCGTTGAAAATTGCATCACTAGATAAGAGTCCCTTTAAATGAACGCGAAATTGGGGGATAACAAAAACAATTGGGGGATATAGGAAAATGACAAAAACTGGATCCAAATATCAAATCAAGGTCACCCCTTTTCTAAGTATTTTATGTATTACCTAATCTACCCCTCATTAATCAGGTTTAGTGGTTAATAATAATTAGTAAAAATCTTAAGATTATTTGATAAAAGATTAGTGTTTGTTTTTATTTGAATTTGGGTGAGTGAGGTGAGAGTAGAAGGAGGGAAAAAAATATTTGAGTGGGAAATTTTTTGGGGAAAATGGAGGATGATTGTGAAGAGAGAATTGTTGCTGCTGAATCTTTAGCACAACTACAACAAGGAGCATATCTTGAATCTTCATCTAACGACAACAACTCACAATTGCAACTCTTTGTTGAACCAACACCCTTGAATGATGATTTTGACGAGCATGGAGAGTTTTTTGAAGAAGCTACACAAGAAAGTAAACTTGCACAACATACAAGCATCCCCAATACACAGGAAAAGCTGCTAGGAGGTTGAAAATTCGATTTTTTTTCTTTAAACCCGCCATTTTTTCAGCTGAAAAACCTCGATGCCGGCATGGTATTCATACTACGACCATGCCGGTGGACCGATATCCCCAATTTGAATATTGATCCGGCATGGTAATCTACCAAAAAACTATGTCGGTATGAAAGTAACTTTTTACCTACCAAGGAATATACTACGAAATATTCTACCGGCATGGTTTCATTCATAGGTTACCATGCCGGCACTGCATGAAAAACATACAGGAAACAGTTCCATCCAAAACCAAATACCGGCATAGCAAATTAATAAACAACGGCGCCGGAAGTGTGTACCGGCGTAGAACCATCAATATCGAGAATGCCGGCACCAGAACCGGCGTTGTTCAGTTACAAATTTACAATGCCGGTACCTACCAAAAAACATACAGAAATAAATGTTTTCTAAATCTAAATACTGGCATTCTTTTTCAATTATTTTCTATGCCGGAAATATGTACCGGCTTAGGACCATAGATTACGCGAACGCCGGCACCTTTGCTTCCGGCGTTGCTTTCTAATGAAACTTGTATGACGGAATAGGTTTCTAATTTGGTCTTCAGTTTTGGTTAAGTTCGACCATGCCGGAACATTGGTCGAGCATGCCGGTACGGTTTTCCGGCATAGTGTTTTACATTCTTTTGGAACTAATTTTCATTCGATCTTTAGGTGGTAACATATATTGACCCAAAAAATGCAAAGCCGCTTCATCGGGATACGTCGGAATACTATAAAATACCTCCGGTATGTGACCAAAGAATACTTTTCACTTAGTATCTTGAACTTTACTAATGGATTGCTAGTAATGAACCTTCTAATGAACGCGAAATTGTTCTTATGTAGGGAATAATAGATTGAAATGAAGCAATCACTTGGGCTAAAGAGACGGCTCTTAAGAACATGTGTGTGTTGGTGAGGAATACACAAGGTTCAAAAACCCATTTTGAGATGGCTTGCGAGAGAAGTGGGCAATACAAGGAGAAGAATAGCCACAAGAGAAAGGATTATGTATATCCAAAGAAGACTAATAGGGTATACAAGACTCGTACGAGGAAGGATAATTGCCCGTTTAAGCTTGTATTCCGTTTAAATGACATGAACAATTGGGATTGTGAGGTTTTGTGTGGCTGTCATAACCACCGGGATCCGAAAGATTTTGTTGGTCACTCCCTAGTTGTGAAGCTAAAACCTTACGAGTTTGAGGATGTAAAGAGATTGACCAAAGCACTTATCAAACCGAGACAAATTCTCAGAGTCTTCAAGGAAAAGGATGAGACTAACGTGTCTTCTCTACGTATAATTTATAGCGCACAAGCAACTATTAGAAGGGTGGAATGGGAAGGGAGGTCCGTTATGCAAGAATTTGAGAAGATAGCTTGGGATCACAACTACACGCGTATCATTAAAAAAGGGCCGGACAACAAGCCCCTTCAAATATTCATTTCGCATCCTTTGCTTTCACAATTGGCAAATACATGTTGTGGTGTTCTTTTGATGGATTGCACCTACAAGACAAACAAATACAATATGCAGTTGTTCAACATCGTGGGGCAAACCTCAGAAAAGGTAACATTCACATTGGCTTGGTGTTTAATGGAAAACGAGAGGGACTATAATTATCATTGGGCATTACGACAATTGAGATTATTCTTCCGGGAAAATCAACTTCCGAGGGTCATCGTAACCGATAACGATGACGCATTAATGAAAGCAATATCCGACGTCTTCCCGGACGCACAAAATTTCCTATGTACATATCATATACGTAATAATGTGATAAAAACTTGCCATGCCTTATTTGAACCCGCAAAGGCGGATATTAAGAAGAGAATGATGGTACAACTAGAGGAAGATGTTCGAAAGAACAAACTATCCCCCTAAGAAGAAGAAGATGAGAGAAGCAAGATAAAGGAGCGAGTGGACAAAGAACATGCGGAAAATCATAAAAAGTGGTTGGAGCAATACTTTAAGAGTGATATCAATAGGATCAAGGAGGCTTTTGAGAAAAGCTCAACGGAAAGGATGACTCAATTTCTTCACTATAGTAAGTTGCTCCAAGGAATAGAATTCAACGTCTCTCATTGGGCAATAAAACATATGATGATACAAATGGAATATGAGAAAAATTATGGAAAACCGGGTGATGTGTGTATTTGGCCCGACATGTCTTCACTGGGGCTTCCGTGTCGTCATATGCTTATGAAGTATGAAGAAGTGATACCTATTGAGGTTATTGATCCGTTTTGGAAGCAACTATCTTTCGACCCTCCCCCTTCGGGAGATCCCGGGCAATCACCATGGGATACGAACGAAGCAAAGGAATTCTTCGAAGCTTACTCATGTGGCAACTCGGTAAGCCGGCAAGTCTTGTTGAGCCAACTAAGGCTAATTACTCGTCCATGGATCGCACAAAGCGAAGAGCCAAGAAAGGGAGATCCAATAGGTAGACCACAAACTAAAACATCAAGGAGAAAACAAAGGGGAGAATTGAAAGAAATGACTCAGCGTGAAGAAGAACTCGCGGCAAGTATGAAACGAGATCTAACCGCATGTGAGATTTCGGAACAAAGGTTCGCGGAAGCGCCGGTTCTAAACAAAAGAGGTAGGCCGAGGAAGGAACCGCTATCAAGTCAACAACAAACGAAGGATTCCATATCCACACCAAAAGCAAACTCCTCGGAGGTTCCAAAGAAGAGGGGTAAGCCGCAAAAGGTATCAACATCAAGTGTCAAAGAACAACAAGGTGAGCATTCCGAAGCCATACCCATAGTCGATCTAGCGGAGGTTCCAAGGAAAAGGGGTAGGCCGCCAAAGGTATCATCATCAAGTGACAAACAACAACAAGGTGAGCATTTCGAAGCCATACCCGTTGTCGATCTAGCGGAGGTTGCAAGAAAAATGGGTAGGCCGCCAAATGTATCATCATCAAGTGACAAACAACAACAAGGCGAGCATTCCGAAGCCATACCCATAGTCGATCGAGCGGAGGTTCCAAGGAAAAGGGGTAGGCGGCTAAAGGTATCAACATCAAGTGACAAAGAACAACAAGGTGGTGACAAACCAAAGTGATAGCAAAGGTGAGCGAAAAAAAAAACGACTAGTTTTTTGAAAAATAAGACCGTTGGAGATTCATTTCTATATAATACCACCCATTCCTTTGGAAAAATCTACACAAACCACCCACCAAATAACAAAAATCCTTCTCTCAAGAAAGCAAGCACCAAACAATAGATCAATCAAGCACGGTTAAAGCTTCACAAGCGATGGGAGATTCATCATCTAGCTCTATTTACAAAGTAAGTAGATTGAACATTACTAACAATATAATCTTCACTACTATGATGCATAACTAATATAATCTTCTCTTACAGAGTCATCATTGCAAGTGTCAAATTTGCAAGTCACCTTTTCATCTAGCCATGGACTGTCCTTTTATTTATTCAAAGTGTAGAAGCTGTGATGGGACACGCCGGTTTTGGATTGCAAAAAGCGATGATCTTTGAAAATGGAAGAATGTTTCTAAGGTGTTTGAATTACCCAAAGTGCGATGAGTTTCAATGGTTTGACAAAGCTGTTGAACTAGCAGAGTCAAGAGAAAACCACAAAGGCCAATGCAAGCCTATCGATGGGTGTGATGGGTGTTATATGAAGGGAAAGGAATATGTTGTTATATGATGGAAATAGATTATCTTTAACCAAATGTAATCCATTCCATGTTTTTTAGCATGTTTTAATTAAAAGTTTCAAATCCAATGTAATAGATTACTTAGGAATGAAATAAAAGAGCATTCGAAATGGATTTATACTCAAAACTAGCAGAGTACCGGCATAGAAGAAATCAAGCTTACAGTGCCGGTTTTCTGACAACTATGAAAATTTGAAAATATCATAAAACCGGCATAGATTTTAGAAAATAATACTATGCCGGTACCTTCCAATATCTATACAGGAACATGGAATTTTTAATCTTCTTGTTCCGGTATGTTTTATAAACAATTTCGTTGTCGGTATCAAGGACCGATAGGCGAAAGAGAATGTCGCATAATCATTGTCGCGGCCAGACGGAGCAGTGGTGCACAATCATTGTGCAACAAACGGAAACTCGGCAATCATTGCCGGTCATTCGAGAAATTCATGGCAACGGCCATGAATAGTGAAGCATGTCAATATGCTCCCCTTTTCATACTTGTAGAAATTCCATTAAGACATATATAGGGAGGGGTAGTTGGTTGAAGGTGCATATGCGGACTATGTACCAAGTAAGCTTCATAGCTTAGCCGGAAGAGCATAAATGATGCCTAAGGCTCATTTATAGTTGCGTAGCCTTTCGAAGAGGGTATTTGATGCGTTGGCATCACTATGCCACGGCGCGGACCCGATGATGTATAATCATTATGCATCTTAGCGGAATGGCCTATACGAAAGGCCATTACCGTTTTGCTAGGCCATGACCTTGCAAACAATTTAGTTTAATTTTTCATCCCTTGATGATGAACTACGGTCTGGCTTGATCCCTTTAGAGTAGGGAAGGAATGCGTGGCAGCCGCAATGAGTTGCGGCATTGCGGTCCCAAAGACGTTGGCCCCTCATATCATCTAAGCTTGGTAGCTTGACGCAAGAGATGATTGTGGCCAGACTTGATGAGGCTTAGTTGCATGCCAGTAAGTGGATGCTCATACTTCCTATCAAGTTATAAAGAGATGGTAAGCGTAACGTGGGGAAATGGCAAGGGCTTGGTGTGGCCTCGGTTAAAGTCTAAGGCTTATGCCTGGACAAGACACGACAATGTGACAGGTTGCTCAGCTAGCTAGGAAATTCATTTATGAATTCCCTACGTAAAGTAAAGCAGAGACGCATGAAAAATGCATTGGCATTGGCCTTATGGCCTTAAACCCTTTTGCGGGACAAGGGTAAGTTGGAGCAGTGTGGAAGCTAAGTTAGGTGCGTCATGCTCCACGAGCATGCTTGCAAGGGCAATTGGACGTGCATTTGCCTAGCTTTGAGTCCCGGATCGTAGCTTCATCATGGCGCACGGGAGATTCTGCTGAGGGCAACGCGCCAAAGGCGTAATTTTTCGATCAAAATCCAGATAGTATCGAGCAAGTTCAGAAAACTCTAGGACTTGTGCGGAGTGGACTCATTGGAGAGTATTTTCCTTGATGAAAACTTAAAGTTGGAGAGTAGGCCAACTTCCTGCTTAGCGAGGAAAAGAGTTTGTGGCTCTTGAGCAGTTACTTTACAAATCGAGTTGAGCTTGTATGCATCTTTGTGAGTTTGCCAGGGCCTTGTGGCACCCAGCTTCGAGCATCAAGACCGCCCGATCGGGACGGTGGGTAGACAATGGACTGATCATCCCCCCACGTTGGCCTTTGGCCAAGGGTGTGCGTTGTCGAGGCCGGCTAGCATCCCACTTACGAGTGGCAACGGTAAATCCGTCGGGGGCCGGTGGCTTGCATCCAAGCTATGGCATTAGAGATTGGTCCTCACGGTGTTGCGTTAGGTTTTGCTTTGTCATTTCGATGACATCTTCCAACCTTGTGAACTTTAGGGACTTGGGTCGTAGTATGGGATGCGCATTAGCGGGATACAGTCGAGATATCCTCTTGGCATTGGCCAATTGCGATTCTTGGTTTTGTTGTGGGCACTTTTTGGATTCCAGGCGGGTGGTATGGGACATGTGCTCGGAAGGTCTCGGTGTTGTTCATGACAACTTGAAGAAACCGTGATTTACGAGCATCTGCTATGGGACTTTTGCTCATCAGAAATCCAACTCGAAGAGATTGTCCACAATAGCTTTGGTTTTGAATTTCAGGGACGAAATTCTTTGAAGGGTGTGATAATGTAACCAGTGTTTTTAGCATGGCGCATGCTAAAAGATCGCCATTTGCTTGTGATGAAGCTTCGTCAAAGCAAAGCGGCGTGAAAAGGTGGATTGGGTTAGGGCCAATCTGGCTCCAAAAAAAATGGCGTATTATGTTTGGCATTTGGCCAAGGGACAATATTGCATCATCATGATGCATTAGGCGGTAGGTAAGTGGCCTTGAGCTTACAGCGTAATCATTGCGCATTATGAGAGTTATTGGCCAACAACCAATATCGCACAATCATTGTGCATCAGACCAGAGAGAGGCTGAGTGAGAGAATATTGCATAATCATTATGCGATAGGCCAAAGAATGTCGCATAATCATTGTGCAGCGGAGCGAGCAGAGTGGTGCCTGATCATTTATTACAGCAGAGCGGAAACTTCGGCAATCATTGCGGTCATTCGAAAATTCATGGCAACGGCCATGAATAGTGAAGCATGTCAATATGCTCCCCTTTTTCATACTTGTAGAAATTCCATTAAGACATATATAGGGAGGGTAGTTGGTTGAAGGTGCATATGCGGATTATGTACCAAGTAAGCTTCATAGCTTAGCCGGAAGAGCATAAATGATGCCTAAGGCTCATTTATAGTTGCGTAGCCTTTGAAGAGGGTATTTGATGCGTTGGCATCACTATGCCACGCGCGGACCCGATGATGCATAATCATTATGCATCTTGGCGGAATGGCCTATACGAACCGGCCATTACCGTTTTTGCTAGGCCATTGACCTTGCAAACAATTTAGTTTAATTTTGTCCCCTTGATGAACTACGGTCATTGCTTGATCCCTTTAGAGTAGGGAAAGGCACGAGGCAGGCAATGATGAGTTGCAGCATTGGTCCGGCACGTTGGCCCCTCATATCATCTAAGCTTGGTAGCTCGACGCAAGAGATGATTGTGGCGGACAGATGAGGCTTAGTTGCATGCCGGTAAGTGGATGCTCATACTTCCTATCAAGTTATAAAGAGATGGTAAGCGAGGTAACGTGGGAAATGGCAAGGGCTTGGTGTAGCCTACGCTAAAGTCTAAGGCTTATGCGACAAGACACGGCAATGTGACGGTTGCTTACCGGCATTGATTTATAATTATCTTGCATGCTGGAATAGGTACCGGCATTGTTGAACCTAAACTTATCTATGCCGGCAACAGTCGCAAATAAATCTTGTAAGTATAAACATGTTCAACAAAAGCCAATCACTAGAAATCAAAACATGTTCAACATAAACCAAACAACTGGATTCTGCTTAAATGTTCTTAATCCAGGTATCATAAACCAAAAGCAAACCGAACAACTAAAGAGTTAACCATGAGGTACAAACGAAAACAAGTTCGGAATTGTTCAAGACGTAACAACCACTATCCAAAAAAAGAAACACAACTAAAGAGTTAATCACTTGGTCTTTTGCTTCTTTTGGGCCGGTTTCTTCCTAGTTTCCCCGAACAAATCTTTTGCACTAGGGTCGGTTTCTTCAATTTTATCAAGCTTTTCCTCGACTTCCTTCATTTCTTCAAGGGATATCACCTCTCCTTCCCGGTACTTGCAACCCAACATCTTCTTCAACTTGCCAACCCAACATATTCTTCAACATCTTCTTCAACTTGCTAGTTTAATACATCAAACACATAATTAGTATACATATAAGATTATGTGTACATTAAACGACTAAGCAATTAACAATACTTACTAGCAATCCAACGGTCTTATGAAGTTGGGACATCGTAGGTGGTGCTTGTGCGGGAGTTGGAACGGGAGGGTTTTTCTGGGGTGGAACTTGGACGTCATCCGAGTGGACGACAAATTTGACTTATAAAAAAAAAAAAAAAACCGGGTGGACGACAAAAGGATGTGACCATTGCAGGTAATCTTCCATGTAGTCGTCATCAACTTCATCACCGTTTTTCGTAATCTCATACTTCTCCCACTGACTAATATCTACCAAACGACGTGGTTCCCTATCCCTCCAATCTGTTGGTTCCGGTTTTGGATCATACTTTACATGCAACCGACTGGGAGTTGAAAAGCACCGAGAAAGGTCAAGAACAAAATATTGAAAAGAGTCTGTCTGGAGATGTGATAATTGCTTATATCCAAGTTGGCGCATCACACATGTAGGATTAGCCATAACGTATCCTTTTGGGTGGAACAACGGCCCATGGTAAAATGCAACGTTACCAAACCTCAAAATTTGGCGGTTTCCTTTAGCCTCCTTGTAAGGGTCGAACACAACATATTTGGTACTCATCGCGTCCAGAGCCAATCTCATATTGATCAGTCGACCTTTGTTACCGGGCTTCGGAATATTGTTGAACTCGTATCTCTTAGCTATAGGCGTCTCGGGTTCAGGAAGGTCTATGATCTTCAAGAAGGGGTAGTCCTTGAACAAGGTTGGGAAGTGTTCATAAGCCCACACCTATTCCAATGTGAAGCAGTAAGTTTTGTTTCTAAGTTCACGATAAGGGTACATGTGAAAAATATACATTATAACATAAGTTTAAAAACAAAATTACCTGCAGTAGAGTGAAATTCCCGACAAATTGGTTTGTTTTAGCCTTAGAGGCCCTTCTCATCTCCGCCATCAAATGTGCCATTACCGCGGTGCCCTAAGAATACTCATAGACATCTTCCAATGGATCCAAGTACTGAAGGTAGTTTTCACTAACCCTGTTGCCATTAGTGTCAGGGAATACCTTAGTGCCCAAGATGTATAACAGGCATGCAGCGGTAGTATAAAGAATTTGTTTAAGGTCCCATCCATCCTCCAAACTTCTTTTCTTTGTGTTTTCAAACTTCTTCTTAAGCAGCGTCAGCTTGAATGTCTTTGTCTTACTAGACGTGGATTCCTAAAAGCTCTCTACAGAAGTTTTGTAGTCCCAACCAAACAGCTTGTTAGTCAGAGCGTGCAACTTCGACCATTCTAGGTCCGGACACTCAACTCTTCGCAATTGATTTGCCGATAACATTCAAGCCTAGAATGTTCTGAGCATCTTCAGGGATGAAGGTCATATCCCCAAAAGGGAAGTGCATGGTATCGGTTTCACCATGATACCTTTCGACGAAGCAATTGACAGTCACGGAATCAGGATTCACATAATTTTCAACCAAAGCATATAGACCAGAATCCTTTACTATTTTTTGGACCTCTTCACATTCCTCATACAATTTCCAACAATCCGCGGCTTGGTTTCGGCAAACACGCACAGCCTTTTATGATCCTACAATCAGAGACAATACAATTAAGAGATTTTACATAAATACACAACAATACATATCCATAAGATAAAAAATGCTTACATAGGTTTGATAGATAGTACGATCCCACGAGTGCTTGTATCCAAATAGTGTTTTCGGTTCCGGAGCTTCACCCAAAATTCTACCACGTTCAAGGCCAGGTATCATGTCATTAACATGACGAAGGTGGGAACCTTTAACTTTTACTTTGTCGTTGCCCTTCTTGCCATTGCCTTGTGTTGGTTGTTGACTTGGCCCACCAACTTCGCTTTGGCTTGCTAATTGACTTGGAGGAACCTCATTATCTTCATCCTCACTTTCCTCTTCATCTTTCTCATCTTGCTCATCGTGCTCACGGATTACAAGTTGACTACGGTCACCACCACTCTCCCAAATTATCCCTCTTGTCTCAGCCCCCAAACGCTTGTTGCGACCTTCATTTTTCCCTCGAGGAGGGAGAGATTGAGGAGTATCAAGACCGTCCTTCCTTCTTCTCTTAGTGACTGCATCTTTAGTTTTTTTTTGTTAACTTCCTTGGCTTTTGACCTATATCATAAGCACACGAAATGAATGTAAGACAACTCAATTTCAGTTTTTGTACCGGCATTGACTAACTTAAACTAACCACGCCGGTACAATGTTCTGGCAGTAAACATTGACTATCGACAATGCCGGTAGTCATATGTAATTCTCCTGGATACCAAAAGACCACTACCGACACTCTCTAAATAAATCAATTCCATGTCGTTACTTTGTACCGACATGCAATGCAACCTAAAATCTATGCCGGTACTGTTGACAAATTCATAAGTTTTCCTGTATGTTTTTAGTCCACTACCGGCATACTCGAATTATTATAAAAGACTGTCGGTACCTAACACCGGCATACAATGCAACCTAAAAGCTATGCCGGTACTGGTGACAAATTCATAAGCTTTCATGTATGTTTTAAGTACACTACCGGCAATCCGGCATACACGAATTATTATGAAAGACTGCCGGTACCAAAAACCGGCATAGTATTCGACCCAATTTCTATGCCGGTACATAAAATTCAGTTTCTGGTGAATCTGGGTTTGGAAACGACATTGCATTCATGCTACAATCTATGCCGTAACTTAATACCGGCAGTGTATTCATCCTAGATGGAATGCCGGAACTCAAAACCGTAATTGTATTCATACAAATTTCAGTGTCGGTACTCTCTGTAACTCAACTGTTTCAGTTAGGGTTCGCGATTCTAACCTAAACCCATTGCTATAAATCGATTTAAACACTCATAAAGTAGTTTAAAATCACTAACCTTCTCATAGAAGTCATGGTTGCGAGAGGTTGATTTTCCGAGTTCGCTGCGTCTTCTTCTTCTTGCTCTTGAGCAATCTTAGCAATTCTTTGTTCCTGTTTCTGTTGAGCAATCGATTTTGAGTTCGATTGGGCATTTGATTTCTTTCGTGGAGGCATTGTTATGATTCGGGTATGTTAATCGACGAAGAAATTTTTGAATCGACGAAGAACGGATGAAGAACGATGAAGAAAAAAATTTTAAAAAACCTAACCCTAGGTCAGTGCCAGTACTGATTTGAGAATGGGGGATATATGAATTTGGTTTTTGATTTTAATGTTTTAGGAGAAAGGGTATAATGGTCTTTTCATAATGTTTTTTAATTAACCAAAGGGTATTTTAGTATTTTCATACCCAAAAATCACCCCTTAGCACACACCATGGGTTGGGGAAAGTAATCTATATCCCCCAATTGCTTTTTTTATCCCCCAATTTTGCGTTCCTTTAAATGCTGCGGTTATTTGATAATAAAGTTCGGTTGATAATAAAGTCCCTTCTAAACTCTATTTACTATTCAGTTAAGAAAACCCATTCGGTTGTAGATAAAAAAAAAGATAAAATAATAAGTTTAAGAAAAGAAAACGTAATTTCTAGAAAGAAAGAAAAAAATGAAATATGGTATTTAAGAAAAGAAAACGTAATCTAGAAAGAACAAAATGAATATGGTATATATTGACAGGTGAATAAAAAAAACGTAATCTATAAAGAACAAAATAAATGAAATACGGTCTTTAAGGAAAGAAAACGTAATCTAGAAAGAACAAAATAAAATATGGTATATATTGATAGGTGAATAAAATTAACAAAAAAAAAACAACAACACTGATTTCGGTTAGTAAAAAAGGTAATCAAAAATTGATACGATTTTAGGAAATATTTTATTAAACTTTATTAGATTATCTCCGAACAAATATTTTCTCTTCTATACAGTATAAATGATTTTTTTAGAAGTCATTCTTTTTCTGTTTCGTATTTTATCCATTGAGCGCCCTAGTAGTACTCCTTTGATTTTCAACAGAGCTTCCATATAAAAAAATTGCATGATCACTTGGTTGTTTTAGCCTTTTAGGTCACAATGAAAGCAAAATACTCTTGTTATTATAATGCCAACTTTATTATCAACATTTATGTAAACTGGATATCCTTAAAAACCCTTCAAAAGTGAATATGGAATGAGGATATTTATGTGAAATAACTTTATACATAGTAAGTATGACAGTTTTCGAGCCACATACATTAAAACAAACACAAGATAGGGTATATATGTAAAGTATAGCTTCTCTAGCATTTCGTAGGGGAGATACCATTTCCCTGCAAAATAAAAATGTATTTGAACGACTAGAGTATAAATATTTGAAAATATAATTCAGGACGATATAAACATGGGCATATCTTTTTGAAATCTTTTTTCTGTTAGAATAGTCATTCCTCGATTCTACCTTGCAATTCATGGTATCCATGTTGACCTATGGTCCGGCAATACTGGGGAAATGGGGAAATAAGTGGTGTGGTCTATGGCGTAACCCACTTCGTTTGTTTCATTTTTTTTTCTATGTATTTTGTATTTGTATTAGACCCATTATGTCATAACTTTCATGAATTTTCATTCATCAAATTAAAATATTGCTTCCACCAAAATAAATATATTTGGATTCATATTATCAAAATATATTGCAATATGCCACCGAGATAAGCAAGGTGGTCGTGAACCAAATCTGTTCAGTTTTACGTGTATTGAAGACACGACATAAAAGATATTAAGAAGACTAATTCATTAACAAAATTATATAAACTAGCTGGTAAATAACTAGATAAGTCCCGCCTAGTCAAGATAGTTATATTTGGTACTTATCTTCTAGGGTTAGTGAGTTATTCTATTATCTCTATGAAAATGAATCATCAATGTAATTGTAAACCATGTTAGTATGTGCTGAAGATCAGTCTATTCACTTCGTCCCAGATTTTGCGATTCCATAGGATAGATATCTAAATCACTTATGGTTTGATTTGTTTAGATTACTTTTGTGAGGTAGAATTGATTAGGCATCTTTATAACTTTTGAAAAGAATAAGTTCAACCTAATATTTAAGTTTTCTTGATATCTTCTTTTCTTGAAGTTTCCTCATATCATATATATTTACATACCTTGATTGAATATCTTTATGAAGGAAATCAAATAGGCTTTCTGATAGAGGCATAATAGTCATAAAAGTCTTCACTTAGGTTGCATCAACTCCTAAGACTGTAAAGGATGCCAGCTAGGAGAATCGTGTTGTGTAGAGTCTTGCGAGATCCAAGAGACGCAAAGGAGCGTAACTGAAGCTGAATTACTCATAGGGTCGATTCAGTCCCAGCACATTCCAATCTGAATCTCATAGTATGTAGTAAATGTAACGGCTTAATACAGTCTGGTGCTCAAGTCCTGGACTAGGTCCCAGAGTTTTATGCTTTGCAGTATTCCTCTTTAACAAAATTTCTAGTGTCTTGTGTTATTTATTTTCCGTATTATATTATTTATCTTTATAGTTAAAATATCACAAAGTACTACATTAAAATATATAATCTAGACAGTTTCTAAGCCAAAAAGACTGTACAGAACCTATAAGATATACTGTTGAGAATTCATATCTTAAAAGAAATAGTACACAAGACCTGTTCATGTTGGAATTCTATTCGTGTTATAGTTCGAGTACATACAATGTTATTACTTGGATATTTATTTCTGAGAACGTCCTTATTTTTACAATATTAGGTATCGGATATTTACTGTTGATCTGAGCTACTGACCGAGACAAGTTTGTTCATATAGAGTTTTCCAAATTAAATCTTGTTGGTGTTCATGGTTGTTGGAGCATAGATCGGTTGAACCCACCAAGTGTT
Source organism: Papaver armeniacum (assembly GCA_023531295.1). Taxonomy (NCBI): domain Eukaryota; kingdom Viridiplantae; phylum Streptophyta; class Magnoliopsida; order Ranunculales; family Papaveraceae; genus Papaver; species Papaver armeniacum. The sequence goes on from JAJJWW010012509.1 coordinate 104,581, forward strand.
GGTATGTCAAGTTTGGTTGTCATATTTTAGTGAATCAAAACTCATTTAAAGAGTCGCTTGATTATTTACTAGAGTCAACTTCGTATAGGTTAGCTAGAAAGTTACTAGGATATGAGACTTACAAGTATTACGTGAAGACTTGAAGAATGTGAAGAAGTAAAGAACTACAACAACAACATTATCCTTCTACTTGAGGTTAGTAATATTTGACTTGAACTGTTTCATTCCTAACATATCTTTCAAGTCGTGCATATTGAAAACATAACTGCAAAGCTATGAATGATTATACTCTAGTTATACTCTATCTTTTGAACTTCGTATATAAGACATCAACATAATCATATGAATGCTATTGTGATTATGTATGGGTATGGGTGAATATTTCATCCTAGGAAACAATGTTTTACATTCGTTTAAAGGAAGTACAATTCATAAACTTGTGTTATGAATCGAAAGGGAAATAGCTAGGTTTATTGGTATTGTTATTCATTGCAAATCTTTGGATTACCAATATGTGTGTTTAGTATAACTGCACATAACTTGTTTATGTATCTTGGTAAAACTATTCACAATGCCCGACTTTTGTATTGGTATGACTTTTATTAGTGAAATCGATCTTAAGTAATCACATGAGATGGTATGATCGATATATTGTAATGGGTATGACCAACTCTAGACATTGGGGAACCGATCCTAGTAAGAGGTGCAACCGATCACGAGTAGGGGAATCGATCCTTGTAAGAGGTGCAACAATATATTAGTGATTGGTAACCGATCATATAACTTGTGCAGCCGAATACAAGTTAGATACCACATATATATATATATATATATATATATATATATATATGTGTGGTAACCGATCCTAGTACCTAGTCAACCAACTTCTGGTAACTAGTGTGACCCATCCTAGTACCCACATGGGGGTAGAACCGAAACTTGTTTTGGTAGAACCGTTAAACCCATGATTGGTGATTTGATAAGATAATCAATCACATAGTTCTTGGAAGTCAGATGAACCAATTCTAAACTTCTTTGGAAGTGTGGAAAATCGGTTCCAAGATTGCAAATATGAAAAAGGATTTAAAAAGTAAAGATTTCGACATACTTTGAACATCTGCAGTAACTTTTATCTTTTAATGTTCAAAGATATCCTTAATAGCTAAAGGAGAATCCCAGATCGAAATAAATTGAGAATCTTTCAATTAAGGTTTTTAATTTTATATGCTTTTAATTTCCAACAATTAAATGCATATCTTTAGAAAATAAAAATTAGTAATGTGCATTTACTAATTGGAGATTTTCTACTGAGATTTCGGTCAATATTTGGACAGTGCATTTTCAGAAATTATGAAAATCGATTTTGGCGTTTATTGCATATCTTTGAGAATCTTCGGTTTTGGAAATTCCTTGGTGTCCAAACTTCCTTGGTCTATAAATATTCAAGTTTGAATTTCAAGCAAACTAATCCTCAGAGCCAGCAAAACTACCTAGTTCTGTTGTTACTGGTGGAGCCGTCTATTCAGAGAGGAAAGTACCCTAATTAGGCGAAATCTCTTACGACCGCTCATTTTAAAGACTTCTTTGGGATTGGGAAGCTCTCGAGTACCGTTGGTGGGAAACTAGATAATTGCAGTTTATTATTAGTTTTCGATTGATTTGATTGACTAACGGTTGTTGAACTTTGATTGCACCTAGTTTGTTTATGCTTGAGAATCTTCTCTTCTGATATAAGATTCACTCAAACTAGATCGAAGTGTCGACGAGGATCTATAGAACTGTTTGTAGATCTAAATATGTCTTGCGATAATCCATTGTTAACAGACTCCGTTCTGTGTGTGATTGATCACAAGAGATTCAAGTTGTTTGTGTGCAGGTGTTTATTAAAGATCTAAGAAGATTTGAAGACAAAGAAGATTTTTAATTTGAGTTCATAATCTTTGGTGTGCACAAAACTTGATCGGTTGGGGATCTAACTATAATCGGTTTATCTAAGAACCTGACAAAGGAGTTTATTGGGATAAATGGAAGAGCCTTTTGTCAAACTCATATCACGTTGTTTGAAAAGAGTTGTTACCGAACATATTTATTGTTCCTTTACTGCATGGAATACGAACCAAAGGAATTTTTCCAAGTGTTGACTTATTACAAGTTGGAGGCGCAGGGATACTGAAGGAACTAGATGAACTATAGGTTTAGTTGCTTGGTCTCAACTATACGAAGTTGGTTTAGATTTTGTATAGCGGCTTAATTCTGAGAGTATTCAATTATGGACTAGGTCCCGGGGTTTTTCTGCATTTGCGGTTTCCTCGTTAACAAAATCTTGTTGTGTCTTTTACTTTTCTATTTCCACAATTATAATTGTTTTATTATATTTAGAAGTAAAATACACAAACGTTAATTCCTATTTACTTGATAGCAATCCTATCGTGTTTGGTTAAGTCCGAACCTATTATCAAGTAAACATACTTCGTTGTTGTATTGTCTCGATCTTGTATCCATAGACGTTCACACGAAGTGTGAACCGATTAGTTGTATTGTCTCAACTCAGTCCATAGACAATCACTTTTGGAGAAAGGACTTATAGGTGGAAAAGTTTTAGATTGAGGTATATTTGGGTACCCTCGCCTTTCAATGGTACCCCCTCTTTTTCAAATGGTATCATAGATGACAAATGCCATAAAGACGTAATTGCATGTGTTTTAAGCGATCTAAAATCTATCGACATGAGTCTTTTCTCCAATAATGTAATACCAACCTTTGATGGCACAAATTACATATGGTGGAAAATAGCTATGCGTTCTTTCTTACAAGCCCTTGATGTCTCTACATGGCGAAGGTTTTCAAAGGATACACTCGTTTAACAGTTACTATTGGCACAATAACCTCTGCCAAGGATATTGGTGAATATGACGCGACCCTATAAAATTCTTGATGCAAAGCATAATTCAGATGGATTGAATACTATTATACATGCCATAATCCCAGATCTTTCATATCACGTGTCTACACGTGAGACGTCGAATCAAGCCTGGGATAGCTTATAAAAATCATTCAAAGAAAATATTTTATAAAAGGAGGCACGACTTCAAAACCTAACTTCTGACTGGAAAAATCTTCGTATGAATGATGAGGATTCATTTGAGGAATTTAATCAAAAACTTTCTGAAATAGTGAATGTCTCTCAGGTGTTAGGAAAAACTATTTTAGAAAAGGATATTGTGCTAAAAATCCTGAGATCTTTGCCATCTCGATACGAGTCTAAAAAATATGTCATCACAAGAGAAAACGATCTTTCAACTTTTTCAAGAAGCAATCTTGTTGGAGAGTTGAAGATCTTTGATTTTGAACAGAATCAAAATTTGAGTGCACTCAAAGCTGTAAAAGTGTGTGATCATATTGATTACCCTTTTGTCACCTTCTGTCAGGAAATTGTATGTCAGGAAGATGCGACGACCTTGAACTCCACCTTGTCTTTGTTCTCTCAAAAATTCAAGAAAGTTCTTAGAAGAAGAAAAAGGAAATCTCATAAAAAACTATCTTCCAAATTACATACTAAGGAATAAATATGGAAAAAAGATAATACTCCTCAATATACAAAGTGTCATGGTTTTGGACATCTCAATTTTGAGCGTTCAAACAAGGAATATTGTAAAATGGAAAATGCTTATATGGATATTCTTGGATGCTATCTTGAGGAAGAAGATCATATTCTTCGTGCCAACAATATTACCGACCTTTCTGATAATCCTTCCGAGGTCTCTGGTAAACATTCACGATGTCTAAAAGCAATCATATGTATACAATAGAGAAAATCATTCTTTTACGCGATGAGACTCGCTTAACGAGGGAAAAGTTCATTTAAGGGAGTTCAAATTTTCTTTTTGAAAAAGAACAGCTGAATAAGAAAAATATGGAGTCAGTCTCAATTGGTTCTCTTAAAAAAAGAACAAATAAGTAACAAACTTATCAATGATCTTAATTCCAAATTAGATGAGAAGCATCCACTTAAGAATAATTATCATAATGTGAGAAAATCTCATAAGGAACGACAAAAAGCTTCTATGCACTTTGAAGAATTCTTCCAACTCTCAAAAAATAAGTAATTTACGTAAACATTTTGTTGATCGAGAGCTTCCTTAAGCACGTGGCTGACCAAAGAAAGCACGTTAAGAGAGCACGCTCATAACATGTACAAATACACCATATAATAAGGCATAATACATCACATTTTTTGTATATTTCACTAAAGAGTCACTATTCTAACTAGTTTTTAACATTTTATGTTGGCTTATTTATAACAACACATATAATACCTTAATATTTGGAAAATATATTTCAATATCGTTGTTATAAGTCGTCACCTATATTTAACTAGAACATTAATTTACATGACAATGATCCAATTTTATATTTGATGGGCTATTTCTTTTTATTGAATAAACTTGTTAATTTTACTTGAAATAATTTCAAATGATATGTTGTCTAATTAAATTCTTGTGATAATGCATGCGATTTAATGTATACATTAAGTGATTTCAAATTTTTATAGAGCGTAACGTACGGCCAAGACGGCCGACAAAGACGTTTATTCGTGTCTATTGTGCAGTAAATTTTATCTTTGTGCCTAGCTTTTGCTTCCTTCACAATGCTCGTTGGGTAAAGAATGAGGTCATATTGAAAATCATTGTGTTATATATTTAAAATCATCTGAGAACCTTTCTTAAAACTCTAGACATCCATATAAGAATGGGATACTTGGGAAAATGCCCCATAGTTCGATGCCCCGTCGGGAAAATGCCCCATGAAATTTTTTTTATGGGAAAATGCCTCACCGTTACCATTTCCTTCTAGAGATGGTTAAGTCAATCTACCCCGTTGACTAATCAATATGTTGACAATAAATAGAAACCATATTTTTCTTCTTCTCTCCTCACCATTGTATCTCCTTCTTCGTTAAAAACAGGGACAAGTTTATTAGAAAAAAAGTAATTAAGAATTCTTCATTAAAAACAGTAGAGCTGCAGTGATCTTTTTTATGGGGATGTAGTAAGGATTTTCTGTTTATTTGATTTGATAGTGCTCACATGCAGTTGAATCAAGGTTCTGTTTTCCATCATATGCAGTTGAAGTTGAGGGATAAATGAATACTATGGTTCATCGAATTTAAGGCTTTCTTCCGTCACAGGTGAAGGAGGATGAAGAGAAATCACAGTTCCGTAATCCATAGTTTTTTACATAGGTGTAGTTTGATTTTGTTTATTTAGACCATGTAATTTTGGGTTCAAGAATACTTTGAAACATGTAATTAGGGTTTTAAATGGGTTGCAGTGGATGTAGTAATTTTTATCACTGATTTTGAATGTTTAATTATAATAATCTTTGTTCCATTGATGAAATTTGATTTTTAGGGTTTATGTTGATTTGGGGTTTTTGCTGTAAAACCATCTAAGTAAGTTTTTGAATGGTTTGAAATGGATGAATTAGTATTTGTTACTGATTTCAAACATTGGATTGCAATGATTGTGGTTGAGCTGATGAAATTTTATTTGTTCGTCAAATTGGGGACTTTCAAGGTTCAGATGAAGAAGACGACTTCTTTTTCATTTAGGTTTTTTCCTTCATTAATTATTAATTATTATAGGAAATCCTAACCATTCATAAACATGGAGGTTCGACGCAGGATAGTTAGAGCAGTTCCTATGGCAATGAACAAAAATAAAAATTTGTTGAGCCACTTGGATGAAAAAACTGTATTCTCCACTATGGGAAACAAGGCAAAATGAACAAATCTGATATTTTAGGATCCCACTATTGATTTTATTAACATAAACCAATAAGAGTTGGGTCCCACTAATGATTTTATTTATATAAATTAATAAGAATTTGGTCCCACATATTATTTAACTAATAAAATAAAAAATAAAAAATAAACCATAATTATAATAATAAGTTTTGGAGAGAGAATATGTGAGGGCGACATAGGGGATGACGCTGGCGTTTCTAGGAATGTCACTGGCACTTTAACTAAAAACGCGCGACAGCGCTGAGAACGCGGGCGTCATCGCTATTGACGCCAGAGTTATTTGGGATATCGCGCTATTACCCTTGTCGCGCGTCTGTTGGGGTGACTCAATGTTCAAATGAACAGATTTGTTCATTTGAACATCCATTTTCTTGGTTTGTTCATTTCATAGTGGGATCAAAATGAACAAACTTTGAGTTTGTTCATCCCATAGGAATTGCCCTTAGATGATATATTTGCAGCGGCTGATTATGGAGACACGTTTCTTATCAGCACATGTAATCCGCATGTGTCCTCAGTTTGACCATTTAACTAAGGTTGGACGGAAACAGTAAAGGTGGGGCATTTTCCCATAATTTTTTTTTCATGGGGCATCCAAGTATGGGGCATTTTCCCAATTATCCCAATAAGAATAATTCTTCAACAACAACTTATAAAATGGAAAATTAGAAATGGGTAAAAAGGAAGATTCAGAACCGGATATCCATACAAAATGAGATATTCGTAACTTGAGGTGCATAAATATATTTGTGAGTGATTTTCAAACTCTTATCAGAAATTTGTAGGACCGGGTTGGAAATATGAAGAAATTGGTACTGTTCAGGTATGAATTCTGACCACATATTCAAAACATCTCAGGAAAATGGGGTATTTCAAGAATTTCTCTGTTCCTATACTTTACCTCAACAACTCTAATTGTGCTTTTCTCACTTTGTCCTTTGAAATGAGATAAACGCAAATAAAGAACGTGCAATTGGGGGATAAAAAAACTAATTGGGGGATAGAGGAAAAAGACAAAAACTGGATTTAAATATCAAATCAGGATCACCCCTTATCTAAGCATTTTATCTAATTCCTAATCTACCCCTTACTAATCATGTTTAGTGGTTAAACATAATTAGTTAAGTTAATAGATTAGTTTGATAATCATTAGAATAAATCATTATCATTGAATTTGTTGATGCAACAACATTAAATCAAGATATTTATGATCATGAAGGTTTACGTGAAGAACCAACCCAGGAAAGTAAACTAGTTGAACATATAAGTGCTCCAATTACTCATATATAGGTATTAATGTATTGAAATTTGATTTTTTTTTTCATTGAATTCGCCATTGTTGCGCCTGAAAAACTCAGTGCCGGCATGGTAAAAGTATGAATACCATGCCGGCAGTGACCAAACCGGCATGGTATTCATACTTTCACCATGCCGGTACACAATATCCCCCAATTTTGAAAATTGGAAGTACACTACCGACATGGAAAGTTCATTATCGAGATGCCGGTAGTAGTGCCGACATGGTTTATTCCCAAGTGTCTGGGTGCGGTTTGAGGACAAAAACATACGAGAAAACTTATGCGAAATAGCAAGTACAAGGCATGGTATTCATCTTAAAAAACCATCTAGGAACTAAATCTTAGGCATGGTATTCATCCTAAAAAACCATCAGGAACTAGTTAGGCATGGTATTCATCATAAAAAACCACGTCAGGCACTAGTACCGGCATGGTATTCATCCTAAAAACTACGTAGGAACAAAAAAATAGTAGGGTATTCATCATAAACACAAGTAGGGAGTGGATTGAAAGTTTATGATTCTAACCAAACGAAGTTTTAAAACAACAACAACACTTTAAATATGATTAGGTATCATGTACCTTCTCAATAAAGCCATTTCTTCATCTTCTTCTTCCTTTTCTTCTTCTTTCTCAAGAACAATTCAATTTAACCTATCTTTAAGAACTTGTTAGGGTTTGATTTTGGTTTTGATTTTTAGTTTTAACTTTTAATTTAGATGGAAGGGTATTTTAGTATTTCCGCCCCCAAAAACACCCCTTAACGGATAAAGAACATCACGAGACTACCGATTGTATAATCGGTAGATAATAAACATCGCGAGTCTACCGATTGTGCAAATAGAGAAATTTAAAATTTCATTGTTTTTTGAAAAATTTGAATTCGGGGCTACAACCACAATCGGTAGATAAAGAACATCACAAGACTACCGATTGTATAATCGGTAGATAATAAACATCCCGAGTCTACCAATTATACCATTTTAACTACCGATTATAACTTTCGTAACACAAACCAACATACATTAAACTAAACTATCGATTGTAGTATTGTCTACCGATTATGGAGGGCATTTTAGACATTTCAAAAAAATTAGATAAATGGTGGCTTTCTTTTAGTTTTGGGTGACCCTATTTTGTCTTATTAGTCGCCCATAATTCTTTCAGAGTCGCCCCTAATGACGTCAGGTTTGTTTTCCCTGCCGATCTGACTCCTGAGCAAGAGACGAAAACGGGACCCATGAGAACACCTATATAACAAGCTAAATTAAATTATTTATGCTCTTTTATAAAGTTATTGAAAAGACGAGGTACCCAAATAGACCACAATCTTTTAAATATCAACCTATAAGTCCGATAACTTAAGTGATCGTCTATGGAAAGAATCGAGACAATACAACTTAAGTCATATACCTTGTGTGATTGTCTATGGACGAGGTCGAGACAATACGACAACAATATATTTACTTGACAATAGTTACGGTAATAAAACTGATTGATAACCTACGAGTGTAATTTACTATATTATAATAAAACAATTATAATGCGGAATTAAAGTAAATAACACAACACAAGATTTTATTTACGAGGAAACTGCGAATGCAAAAAAACCCCGAGACCTAGTCCAGTTTTGAATACTCTCAAAATTAAGCCGCTATACAAAATATAATACCAACTTCGTATAGTTGATACCAAGTAGAATATCCCTAGATACTTAGGTTACTTAATCCCTGCGCCTTCGACTTCTAAAGTCACGCACGTGAATATGTACTCCTTTGGATTGTATTCCAAACAACAAAGGAATGAATCTGTTTGGTAACCACTCTAATCAATCTTTGGTAAAAGATATGTGAGTTGTTAACAAAGGCTCTTCCGTTTAAACTAATAAACTCATTTGTCTGGTTAGATCAATCTAAAACTTGCTTACTGAAATAACCAATTTCTAGATTCGCAATCAATCAATATATAACTCAAGGATTGACTACAAAAGCGATGCCGATCTTACACAACTAGACAATCAAGTGTATCAAAGATAAACATGATTTTAGTTGGATCCCATCCGATCAAGGTTTGTGCACTATTCACAAGATACGAAAACTAATAAGATCTTCTTCGTCTTCAAATCTTAGACTGCCTTCAATAACCTGCACAACACAACTTGAATCCTCTTGTGATCAATCACACACAGAACGAAGTCTGTTAATAATGTATTATCACAAGATGTCTTTAGATTCGCAAATGGTTCTAAAGATTGTCGATACTTTGATCTAGTTTGAGTGATCCTTATATCAGAAGAGAAGTATATCAAGAATGAACAAACTAGGTGCAAACAAAGTTTCAACAACCGGACGTTCTTGATTGAAACGGGAAACCATCTGTGAAATCCTACTGCCCCTTTCTGAAACCTAGGATCATGTGACCTAACTGTGAGGAGTTAGTCAATCAAATCAATAATCGAAAACTAAAATAACAATTTAATTATCTGGTTTCCCACCAACGGTAATCGTAGAGCTTCTTGATCCCACAGAAGTCTTTAAACGAGAGGTCGTAAGAGATTTCGCCTAATTAGGGTACTTTACTCCCCGGATAGACGGCTCCACCAGAAACAACAACAAATGAAGTTTTCATGGCTCTTAGGATAGTTTGCAAGAAATGCAAACTCAAGTATTTATAGAGCAAGGTTGTTTGGACACCAAGGAAATTCCAAATCCGAAAATATTCTCAAGATATGCATTAAAGTACCTAATTTTGGTTTTCCTATTTCCAATTAAATACCAAACCATATTTCCAAAATCTCTCTTAGAAAACTTATATTATTAGTGTAGCACATTAACTAATAATATTTTTGAGAGGATATGCTTTAATTGGTGGTAATAAAAACATATAATATGAAAATTATAATTAAATGCTTTTCAATATTTCAGTACGAGATCACCTTGAGCATCAAGGAATATCTTTGAACAATTAATGATAAGAGTTATGTACATGTTCAAATAATTTCGACATATAGAAGTTTCTCTCAGCAAACCCTAATTCCAAGACCACACAAAAGAGATATGTGAATATTGGAAACTCGGTTTTGCTCTTTGGGATCGGTTATACCATGACTCACAATTTAAGTTGTGACCGGTTATGCCATGCTTCTCAAAATAGGTTATAACTGGTTACACCATGCTTCCCAAAGGTATCTTGTGATCAGTTACACCTTACTTCCCAAGTTAGCTTGTGATCGGTTACACCTTGCTTCCAATAATAGCTTGTGACCGATTACAACTAACTTCCCAATGTAGCTTGTGATCGGTTACACCTTGCTTCACAAAGTAGCTTGTGACCGATTACAACATGCTACATATTATAGGCTATGACCGGTTATACCTCAATTCTCAACATAAGTTAAGATAGGTTCTACCTTGTTATCTTGCATTAGTCATCGAAAAGATATTCAATGAAAAACCAGACTAATCATGATTTTCCTTCAGATTATGAAACAAGTTCATACATTTACTTCCTTAAACTAATGTAATAGTATCTTACACATAATCAACTAAATACAAAGATTATGTTGATGTCGTATTTACGAAGTTCCAAAAGATGAGCATTTATACTTCGTAATTCAATATTCCTTGACACTTTGATCATAATTATATGTCCAACTCTAATCACTAGAGTATTATATATATATATATACAGCTTTGCATGTTATGTTTTCAATATAATACGACTTGAAATATACGTTAGGAATGGAGACAAGTCAAGTCAGTATTACTAACCTCAAGTGAAAGGATGATATCTTCATTGCAGTCGTTACTTTTTCTCATTCTTCAGGTCTTCGGAGTAATACTTGCACGTCTCAACATTCCTAGACTTTCTAGTCTAACCTAAACGAAGTTGACTCTAATATTTAATCAAGCGACTCTATATGAGTTCAACATATAGAGTTAAATATGAAAACCAAACTTGACATACCAATACTTGGTGGGTTCAACAGAGCTATGCTCTAACAGTTATCAAATCATAAAGTTGACACTTAAATCTTGAAATAATTCCAGGACAAAGTTATTGTCTCAGAAATTCTTATGTTTTACCAGTGATACCCAATAATTTTTCTTAATCTAAGCAATCTTTAATAAAAAAGACTTAATTTCTATACTCAGAATATGTCGTGTCAGGAACTTAAAAACTTTATTTTCAAAAAAGGTTCAGTAAGTATCGAAATCGTCCCCTGCAGGATACTCATATATGGAAGGTAACATTTCTATGGTGATGAACATGAAACGACGAGGGTACTCAAATACACCACAATCGTTTCATTTGAACCTATAAGTATGATACCAAGTGTGATCGTCTATGGATAATAGTCGAGATAATACAACAACTATACTTGATAATAGTTATGGTATAAAAACCGATTGACTGAAGGATCACTATCAAGTGTTTGGGATTAACGCACAAGTATATTTTACTTTATTATAAGAAATTATAATACAGAAGTAAAGTAAATAACACAAACAAGATTTTGTTAACGAAGAAACCGCAAATGCAGAAAAACCCCGGGACCTAGTCCAGTTTTGAATACTCTCAGAATTAAGCCGTTATACAAAGAACAAAAGCAACCTTCGTATAGTTGAGACCAAGTAAACTACCCCTAGTTACTTAGTTCCCTCAGTATCCATGCACCTTGATAGACACATTTTTGTGTCTAATTTGATCTCAATACTATATATTGTTGGCACTCGATTTTGTACTAATTTTGGTGTTTTGTGTGTTTGTAGGTATTTTTGAGCAATAAATATTTTTGGAAATTCGGCTCGAAAAGTTGTCTAAAGCACCCCAGAAGACATTTGATATGCGGACTCTCACTTTGGTTAAGGGGCACCCCAATTACTAAGGGGCACCTCAATCACTATTTTCACCCAGGGCGCCACCTGCTAAACGCACCCCATCTCTATTAGGGGGAGGTGATCTTCTTCATTCAAATTCCAAGTTTTGGCGGGAAAGTTTTGCAGCGGAAGAACTGAATTAGGGGTAGTGATTTGGGCGTGTATTAAGGAGATTCAATGGCTGAAACTATTTGGGATAGCTTGAATCAGATTATCAGGCATGGTATGAGCTTCAGAATCAACTGAATTGGGCCGGTTAGCCGTGTGGAAGCAAAACAGGGAAATTTGAAAACCCGAGACTTCTGGTTCGGTATTGGAGGAGATTTGGCCGGATTCTTCACGAGATATGGATTAGTATAACCCTCTTTCGTATAAACAGGATAGCTATATGACTTGGATTAACTTAAAAAGAAGATTTCCACGTAAAACAGAGAATAAATATTCTCGGGATTTTCCGAGCTGCTTGCCGTATCTGCGTGTGCCTGAGTATGTTATTATCGATCTGCTACGTGTTTGGATGAAGAATACATTATATTGGAGTGTGCCAACTATATCCAGACGCGTGAGAATTGAGAGAAGAAAAATATAAGGGAATAATATCTCGGAAAATTGCAGAGAGTGATTGCGGAAGATTTTGGAGTTATTGTTGATATTTGGAGGATCTGTTGGGTATATATAGAGGTCTGGGACATTGTCGAGGGGGGGAGAGAGTTAGGGGTAGGCTGAGGACGAAGAATCAGGCTGCAGGAGGGGTTGCAGCAGCAGCAGGAAGAAGTAGTTGCAGACGACACATAAAGAGTGTCGTTCTGAAGAACACGAAGAACAGGCACAATATAGCCGTCGTTTATGAACAGTGGTAGTGGCGAGAAAATTTGTAACGGCTTTATTTTGAGTTGTAACGTATATCTCGTTAGCAACAGTTCTTTAGGTTTTATTTGTAACAGTGTGTTCTGTGACGCCCATACAGCGTTCCGAATCTCTGTATTATCTTATTTCCTCAATAAAACACCATTTGAGCTATGAATTATCTTTTTGAGTGTGTTTCCACCATGTGGATCTAAACCCCATCACTGAGACAACGGAGGAAGCAACTTTTCATGATTGTGGTAAATGAATTAATTCTTTTATTGACTTTTTGCATAGATTTAATTGCTTTATGATTTATATTAATTACTTGTTAGTTTGTCTGATGTCGCATGCTTAGTTTAAATTACTTTTGATGCGTCATGCTTACGACTTACAAATAATGTTTTATGAAATCTATTTTTGGCAAAGAATTAGAGTCACAACTTCTTTTGTTTGAGCTATATTGTCTAGAGTTAATGATTGAACCACAAGAATAAGAAAAGTAGTGAAATCTTGCGTCTCAGTGCCTCTTCATCTTGTCACCATATTTGTATATATTTTCCTTATTTTCGTTTATTAAAACTTAAAATCAATCCAACAAAGTCCGAGTGAACGACAACCTTTACCACTATCTAAAATTCGATCAATTTTTGGCGCTGCCGACTCGGACTTATGTATAGATTTGTTTTCAGGTTTTATTATTATTTATTTTATTATTATTTTTGTTCTTTTTTACACGTTTTGGTATTTCTGTTTGCTTTCAGATTTGGAGTGGAGCGAAAGAAAATGAGAAAGTGCTGAAAAGAAAAGCAAACCCAAAATAGGAAAGAAAAGAGAGATCCGAACGGAGTGAAGAAGAAAATTTTGTATATAGTGTTATTATTATTTATTTATTTTTAGAAACTGTAATTAGGTAATTATTTTTGTAATTTTTATTTTTGGACCTTTTAATTTTTGGACTTTTGGACATTATTTTTTTTAAAACCCTAAGGAATGGTTAGTTTAAATATAAACTGCACAGGGAAGGACGATAGTTACGATACTGTCTCGGCCCCTCGGGTTCGTACATTGACATAGGAGTCAGTGGGCCGAGTCGACTTCAACGGTTCATCCCCCGTCTGAAACGGGAGGTAAGAATTCTAAACACCCACGAATCCCCTGTCAGCGGGTTTACTGGATGATTTTGTATGCATATATGTTGAGGTATTGAAAACGGTTGCTTTAATTTCCTAGTAAAGGGCAAGGCCTGGCCATACAAGATAAGGGTTTGGATTTCATCACCGTTATCTTCTTGCCCGCCTTAGGAAAACGATACCAAACGCGTACCCAAGCTTAAAATATTGACTAGAACAAGACCGATAGGGTAACGAGCTTAATAGGAAAGTCATTCGAAAAATATTGGTTACTCTTTTAAGCATACTTCGAAGTTCATGACGGTTTCTGCGAGTTGAATGCGTGACTGCGCCGCCTTGTAATGCGGTGAGGCCTTGGGTATCAAAGCTCCATCGAGCTTCCCTCGTCTCTATTTAGCTCACTTTAACTCAGATTGATTCCAGAGGGGTCTGCTTAAACTGTAACGAATTCCCTTTCGAAGGATTAGAATCTGGTCTAGAAACAATCTAAGTGGAGCCATCATGCTTTTTGTTTGCTAGAAATCAGTAGGTTTGTTGTGGTCGAGTCAGCCTTGTTTGTGTTTGTGTAGAATTCCCTTGCAGTTAGGATGTCAAATTGGTATTATAACAGCCAATACAATGATTATCCAACTGAACAATATGGACATTACTCTTTCTATGACCATAGTGTGAATAGTGGTTGGGAACGCCAATCTTTTGAAGGTTATGGGTCATACCATGGTGAGCCCAATTACTATCCACACGTGCATCAGTCTTACGAGCAAAACGATCCTCCAATTTCTTTAGAAGAGTCTCTCAAGAGTTTCAATGAGTCAATACTGAAGTTTCACTTATTTATGAAAGAGACTTATAATATTCCGCTTCCGGAAGAGTCCGTAGAGCGGTCAACTAAGATATCTCTAGAAGAGTCCCTCAAGCAATTCTTGAGAGTACAAATAGGATTGTGGAAAAATTTGCTCAAGATAGTCTTAAATTCCAATATAGTGTTCCCAATACCACCCTTGAAAATAAGGATAATTTTTATTCACATAATCAAGATGACGAGGTTAGAATTGGTAACACTACTTGTTTAGATGAGGTTCGATCATTTTTATATAATGATGATTTTGATGAGGATAGTATTGATGAAGAATCTGAAATATGTAGGCATAGTGATCAGGAATTTGTTACTCCCAACGAGCTTTATAATGATAATGTTAATTCTAGTACAAATCCAGATAATTTTAATAATTATTCACCTATTCAAAAGGACGAGGGTTTGACTAGAAATATCCCTGTTTTAGACGATATAGTATTTCCTTTTCACGAAGCCAACGAAGGTTTAGAGGAACGAGTTTATTTTGAGTCTAGCGATTCAGAAACAATAGTCTTAGACAAAGAAAATGAACTTGTAGAGATGAGTGAGGATGAACCTGACATAGAAGAATCAATTGACCATTTTCAGGAATCAGATGACCTTGAAATTAGGGAGTTGTGACTAGTCTTTCTAGAGACACTGAAAACTCTAAGTTTGGGTGTGATTATCATTCTCCGTGTGCTTTAACTCTTAGAAAGGTCCCTAACTTGGGACTTGACATATGTGCCTCAACCATTCTAAAAGATTATCTTCATACATTATTTCCTGAACCGAGTTGTGTCCATAAAGAAGTTAAGTTGTTAGAAACCCATCCTTTGGTTGATGTGGTTAACCCAGGCTATGATACCACGATTGACTTTGTTTTCCCACCAAAAACCTTCCTTCCAATTGTGGGAACGTATAAGTTTTCGAGATGTGTCAATTATTAAGTTTTGAGACTAAACCTAATTACTTTAGGAGATTAGGGTCGACACATTTGCTTAAGAATGACCCTACTGTGGTCAATTTGTGTGAGTCAAGTCTTATTGACTTAGAGGATCCCGATTATTAGGTTATTGTTATGTGCTTCTAAGTTCTTAATTGAGTATTTCAGGACTCTAGAACACGATCTTAGGATAATGCCTTTGAGGAAATCCAGTAGATGAAAACTTTTATCTAGACCCTTTTATAGAGCTTGAACCCGAACCACAACTAGATGTAGTTGTCTTAAACAAAAAAATAGATAAGGGTGTGTTGGATATCTTCACAGTGCATTGCGGATTTCCTCTTCTTGTTGTTAGCACTTTTTGATCAGATGACCCATGATTATTAATTTCTTGCTATATGATTCTTCGAGGTGACTAGTCTCTTCCATTGTCCTGGGTGAAGACTTTAAACTTAGCACTTCTTGGGAGGTAACCCAATATTCATGCGACACGGTAATATCTTTCCTTATCTCTTTTGCTTCAAATGGTAACAGTTTCTCCTTGTTCATGTTTTTAATTTCATCTTTAGAACATTGAGGACAATGTTAGATTTAAGTTTGGGGGTATGGGAGAAACTTTTTAGTTGCAATAAATAAACTCCAGAGCCTAGAAATTTATGCTTATTAAGGATAACACTAACCAATCTAAGTGGATGGAAGCATCATAGTTATAGGAGTTGAGGATCCAATATGATTAGATGGAAACATCTAAAGAGTCTATTCATAAAAGCACAGAGCTCAGGTGTTAGAAAAAAACATGGTAGTTTCGCCATATCTCGTGATGGAAACATCGAAAGAATCCTGATCACTTCTTTTTCTTTCTTTTTACCTTTGCTAGGGTGAAATAGAGTGACTGAGATACTACCAAAAAAAAATTGAGACCAGACCATCAGACCAACCGGAATAAATTCAATAAAGTCGACCGCTGGTGCCCTTGTATATGCCGGTTGTGTTGACTTAGAGTTAGGATTATCACTTTCTTTGGTTCCCTTGTATATGCCAAAATTTGTGTTGATATTAGTCAGACCCGTATCTCAGTCCATTAGGATAGGTTCACCTTAGTCAACATCAAAATCATCTACGTTTTTTTCTCTACATCCATCTTCTTAATCTATCCATGTGATTGGTTGACTCCGGTTTATGATGTCTAGAAACTATCTGAGTAGAGCTCTGTGACTTATATATGAATTTTAGTATGCTTGAGTGCAAACTCGTGTACAACAATTGGAATTTCGTATCAGGGTACTTCCTCCTATAGTCAATGATTGTATGCCAACCAAGGAGATTCTTTAGTGCTTTCCAAGATTACGTAGATAGCTAAGTGCAGGTAAAGGTTTTGTGGGTACACCTGGTAAACCCTCCGAGACTTTATCTCGGTCACTAGGGCCACCTAGTGAGTTTGAATTTTATTTTCTAGAATAAATTTGCTCGAGGACTAGCAAATAATAAGTTTAGTCAATGATTGTATGCCAACCAAGGAGATTCTTTATTTGATAGACACAGTTTTTGAAGGTACACCTCTGGTAAACCCTAGACTTTATCTCAGAACCACCTAGTGAGTTTGAATTTTATAGAATAAATTGTCGAGGACTAGCAAATAATAAGTTTGGGGTATTTTAGACACATTTTTGTGTCTAATTTTTTGGTGTTTTTGGCACTTGAGTTTTCGATTTTTGTACTAATTTTGGTGTTTTGTGTGTTTGTAGGTATTTTTGAGCAATAAATATTTTTGGGAAATTCGGCTCGAAAAGTTGTCTAAAGCACCCCATATGACACTTGATATGCGGACTCTCACTTTGGTTAAGGGGCACCCCAATTACTAAGGGGCACCTCAATCACTATTTGCACCCAGGGCGTCACCTGCTAAACGTACCCCCATCTCTGTTAGGGGGAGGTGATCTTCTTCATTCAAATTCCAAGTTTTGGCGGGAAAGTTTTGCAGCGGAAGAACTGAATTAGGGGTAGTGATTTGGGCGTGTATTAAGGAGATTCAATGGCTGAAACTATTTGGGATAGCTTGAATCAGATTATCAGGCATGGTATGAGCTTCAGAATCAACTGAATTGGGCTGGTTAGCCGTGTGGAAGCAAAATAGGGAACTTTGAAAACCCGAGACTTCTGGTTCGGTATTGGAGGAGATTTGGCCGGATTCTTCACGAGATATGGATTAGTATAACCCTCTTTCGTCTAAACAAGATAGCTATATGACTTGGATTAACTTAAAAAGAAGATTTCCACGTAAAACAGAGAATAAATTTTCTCGGGATTTTCCGAGCTGCTTGCCGTATCTGCGTGTGACTGAGTATGTTATAATCGATCTGCTACGTGTTTGGATGAAGAATACATTATATTGGAGTGTGCCAACTATATCCAGACGCGTGAGAATGGAGAGAAGAAAAATATAAGGGAATAATATCTCGGAAAATTGCAGAGAGTGATTGCGGAAGATTTTGGAGTTATTGTTGATATTTGGAGGATCCGTTGGGTATATATAGAGGTCTGGGACATTGTCGAGGGGGGGAGAGAGTTAGGGGTAGGCTGAGGACGAAGAATCAGGCTGCAGGAGGAGTTGCAGCAGCAGCAGGAAGAAGTAGTTGCAGACGACACATAAAGAGTGTCGTTCTGAAGAACACGAAGAACAGACACAATATACATCGTTTATGAAAAGAAAATTTGTAACGGCTTTATTTTGAGTTGTAACGTATATCTTCGTTAGTGATTCTTTAGGTTTTATTTGTAACAGTGTGTTATGTGACGCCCATACAGCGTTCCGAATCTCTGTATTATCTTATTTCCTCAATAAAAACACCATTTGAGCTATGAATTATCTTTTTGAGTGTGTTTACACCATGTGGAGCTAAACCCCATCACTGAGACAACGGAGGAAGCAACTTTTCATGATTGTGGTAAATGAATTAATTCTTTTATTGACTTTTTGCAAAGATTTAATTGCTTTATGATTTCTATTAATTACTTGTTATTTTGTCTGATGTCGCATGCTTAGTTTAAATTACTTTTGATGCGTCATGCTTACGACTTACAAATAATGTTTTATGAAATCTATTTTAGGCAAAGAATTAGAGTCACAACTTCTTTTGTTTGAGCTATATTGTCTAGAGTTAATGATTGAACCACAAGAATAAGAAAAGTAGTGAAATCTTGTGTCTCAGTGCCTCTTCATCTTGTCACCATATTTGTATATATTTTCCTTATTTTCGTTTATTAAAACTTAAAATCAATCCAACAAAGTCCGAGTGAACGACAACCTTTACCACTATCTAAAATTCGATCACACCTAAGACCTTCGGTTCGCACACGTGAATCCCAAGACAGAAATCACTATCTTGAGTTGTTTTACCCTTGTAAAATCTTATGTACTCAACTCTTTTTGATCGTCTTCCAAACAGTAAGGTAACCACTCTATTCAATCTTTAAGAAAATTTATGTTGAGTTGTTGACAAAGGCTCTTATGTTTAATCTAATAAACTCCTTTATCTGGTTAGATCAATCCGAATATTAATTATTGAAATAATGAAATTCCATATTCGCAATCAAACAATATAAAACTCAAAAAGAGACTATAAAGTAATGCCACGATCTTATGCAACTAGAAAATCACAAGTCTATAAAAGATAAAAATAATCTAGTTGGATCCCAACTGATCAAGATGTGTGCAAAAAAATCACAAGATACGAAAACTAATAAGATAAATCTTCTTTGTCTTTAAATCTTCAATTGCCTTCAGTTGTACCTGCACACAAAACTTGAATCCACTTATGATCTATCACGCACAGAACGGAGTCTGTTAACAATGGATGATCACAAGATTTCTTCAGATCTAAAATCAGTTTTAAAGACCCCATCGATACTTTGATCCAGTTTGAGTGACAAAGGGAGAGATTGTTAAAGCATTGCTCGGTTGAACCCACCAAGCGTTGGTGTGTCAAGTTTGGTTGTCATATTTGAGTATCAAAACTCATCTAGAGTCGCTTGATTAATTACCAGAGTCAACTTCGTTTAGGTTAGGCTAGAAATAATACCTGGAGAATGTGAAGAACTAACGACTACAACGAAGACATTATCCATCCACTTGAGGTTAGTAATACTGACTTGACTTGTTTCCATTCCTAACGCATATTTCAAGTCGCTTTTGGTTGAAAACATAACATGCGAAGTTATATATTTATGAAACTCTAGTATTAGACTTGGTCATATTATTATGATCAAAGTGTCAAGGAATTATATTGAATTACGAAGTATAACGCTTATATTTTGAACTTCGTAAATACGACATCAACATAATCTATGTATATAGTTACATGATTATGTGTGGGATATAGGTGTAATTTCATCCTAGGAAACTATGTATTATTATATTGGTTTAAAGAAGTAGATGTACGAACTTGTTTCGTAATTGAAAGGGAAATCAATAAGTGTGCTGGTCCGGTTTTCATTGAAGAATATTTGGATGACCAATGCAAGGTGACAAGGTAGAACCGATCTTAACTTATGTTGAAAATCAAGGTAGAACTGGTATAGCCTATATTGTGTGACAAGGTATAACCGATCCTAACTAGTATTGGAAGACAAGGTAGAACCGGTCATAACCTATATCTAGTGACATGGTATTGTTGATGGTGGTTTTTAGCTTAGGGTTAAAATCATAAAACCTTGCATCTGATGTGACGTCACTCTGCAAGGAAATGGTGCCGTGAGTGCTAACCTCTCCACGGACATATTTTGAGCCATTCAATATATTTACATGAAATTTATCCAGACTGGCGAATGTAGCAACCATCCCAAACACTCTGTAAATTTCGGCACCTCGCCAATACAAGACTCACTGAGTACTTTCCTGTGCTATGTTTCCCGGCAGAACCCTTAATATCGGTATGGCATGACGGATTTATGTTCATTCGCAGCGGAGTAGCATGAACCTCCAAGTACTAAAGATTAAGGCGATCGCACGAAATGCTCAGACGGAAAGCACACTGCATTCTGTAGATAAGGATTTTTGTGGCAGCATACAAAATCCAGCCAATTATTGTGATAACTCACAAAAAAACTCATGAACCCGACTAATTTGCAAAATTAGGGTTTCGCGCCCCGCGCAGTACACTAGACCCCGTTGGTCGAAAAACTATGTTTAGCCAAACTAGGCGATTAAATCCGCCACAACGCACTAGAAGTGTGGCCACGACCTAGCTTGCCGGCCCCACTTCCCATCGACCAATCAGGTCGCCCTAAAACCGCCACACTCACAAAGAAGTGTAGCCACGCCCATGCCTGGCCGGCCCTCTTACATTAACCAATCAAGTTACTTTAAACTCGCCACAATGTTGAAAAGAAGGAAACCACGCCAGATGGCCGCAAATCAATTGGTTTCCCAAAAACGTACCAGCATGCCAAAGCAGCATGCCAAACATGCCAAACGCACATACCAGGCACACATGCCAGATGCACATGCCAAACGCGCCAAACATGGCCTCTCACCCCATGCGACGTGCCATATAGGCTAATTAGGGTTTCGACAAGCCAAACCCTAATTTAGGCAAGATTTCCACACCAACGTGCCAAAATTTCAGTGGCTATGGCTACGCGCAACCGCGCCGAAGGCATGCACGAACCATGCCAGCCATACCGCAATGCCGCTAGCACAAGTTAAAGGCGTCACTGCCAATTAAAGGTAGCCATGATCGACGGCTACCTTTCCTCTTGAGATGCAATCTCATCCATCCAAGTTCTTCACCAAACTAACAGGCTTGTGGCAACTTTTTAAGCGACCATGCCGCCAAACCCTAAACTTTGGCCGCGGCATCAAACCCTAAATTGGCCACGACGCCTAATTTCGGCCACAGTGCCAAATCCTAAATTGTCCATGGCGCCAAGCCCTAACCTTGGCCATGACGCCAAGCCCTAGCCTTGGCCATGCCTCCAAGCCTTAAATTTAGTCACGGAGCCAAATCTTAAACTTTGGCCATGCTGCAATGCCACGGCCACTGGCATGCCACCATGCCACAGTTACTAGCATGTCGCTATGCCATGGCTACTAGCATGCCACCATGCCACGTCCACTGGCATGCCGCTATGCCACGGCCACTGGCATGCCGCTATGCCACGGCCACTGGCATGCCGCTATGCCACGACCACTGGCATGCCACCATGCCACGACCACTGGCATGCCGCTATGCCACGGCTACTAGTATGTCGCTATGCCACGGCCACTGGCATGCCACCAAGCCACAACTACTAGCATGTCGTTATGTCGCGGCTACGCCATTGGCATGCCACTACGCCATGGTTACGCCACTGGCATGCCACTAACATGCCGTTATTTCATGGCTCCACCAGTTGCTACTATGCCAATGGCGCCACTTCGATATACAACAAGATGCGGCCATAATCAATGGCCACTCTTCCTCATGAGATGTAATCTTAGCCATCGAAATTCGCCACCGAGCCTTTCAGCTCGTGACAAGTGTTAGGCGACTAGCCAAAAAGAGACTAACATCACATATGCTATTTACCTACGGCAAGCCTCTCAATTTTAAACTTGACACACGTAGCAAAGTGCTACATGTTTTCCACGAAAACACTTGAGACATCAAAACATGTCACAAACTGGGGGATACTCATCAGGGTATTGGTCTGGCGGTTTACATGTACAGCGTGCGGCGTGCAATACGCCCGTTACAGAAAGTGTCATAAAGCGGGGAAGTTAGTAATGGCAAGAAGTAATGGTGTAAACGTATCCTTCATTATGGAAACATAAATTCCAGGCGTTACCCGTTACTCCCTTCTTCCACCACTCGATCGTTTCCACTTCCTACGAGACCAGGGTACGTTTTGTTGCGACTTGTATAAATATGTCTCACATATTTTCCACCAAACAACAAGTTTTGTTCAGGAGAACAATACCACATCCAGAAATCATCTGATAGCTTTTCATTCAGCTGGCCAGTTCAACTTTCTGATACAAGTCACAAAACACTCACACTTCCAGAATCAACTATTCTGGTCTCAACACTTTCTTCGCTTCCCTCCCTAAGACCAACCCTTCTCCTTCACTTTATGACCGAAGCAAGCATGGAACGGCTATTTATTGGTTTAGGCCAGGATTGTACAGATCTCTCGAATCAAAAGTACTCCCGTGCAGTACATTGTTTAGGGTTTAGACTCGTTTCTCATCTACACACACAAAATTACCAAAAAACATCAGAAACCGTTTTCACCCACAAACAATTGGCGACCACAATGGGAGATTAATCTCTCGGTTTCAATATCAATTTTAAATCCCCAATTTCACTTTTCGACCCCAATTCTCAGAAGATGGTCGGTCTTAGAGATGAATCCATGATCCCAAACTCCGCTCGGACTTTGGAGAATGGCGATGTTCCCTCTCCCAACACGACACCTAATGGCGCAACCGATGGGGAAATTCCAAGGTTGGCCGAACTGGCACAGGTTCAGGAGATTCACGCGAGGAACATGGACCTGATGAAGGAAGCGATTAACAGCATACTCAAATTTCTTATCAGTCTGACATCGAATCTGAGTGATTCGCCCATCCAGGAAAATCCAAGACTGGGGACTGACATCTCGGATGATCGCTCTCAAGTTAACAACTTCACCACCAATCAGAAACCGGTAGACCAGGAGGCAGCCGCGTTGGTAGAAAACTTGTGTGAACTTCTACACCTTTTAAAAGAACAGCGAGCATAAACATTTGCTGCTATCAATCAAATAGCCCTAGACGCGTGTTTGGTTCCTATACGCCCAAAAACTTTAAGGATGTCAGAGGTATCCGTCAACAATGTAACATTTACTGAAGACGACATGATGGCAGAAGAAGGACATAACTGGGCTCTACACGTCATTGCCCGCATCAAGGATGTGGAGTTCAAAAGGGCCCTCATAGACACAGGAGCGTCCTCCAATGTCATTACCCTTAGAACGCTCAGGACAGCCAAGGTGCGGCCGAGCAAAGTCGTACGACAGCCGACCATGATGACATATTTCGAAGGCAACCAAACCAGCACGTATAGATACATCAACCTAAATTTGTCAGTGGGACCAGTACAGTCAAAGGTGAAGTTCTAAGTAATCGAAAAAGAGCCAGACTACCACATGATACTGGGAAGACCGTGGCTCCACGACAACAAGATCATTCCTTCGACATATCACCAGTGCCTGAAGACCATGTTGAACGGAGAAGTCATCCGCATCCCCGCATCATTATCTACTTATGCACCAATCTGTGGTATGGAGATGTTCGAACCAAAGAAAAATTTACGGGGTCCAGCGGGCGAGGTTCGTTACACTCCACTACCGATGTGGGCGTTAATCGAAGAAGAGGACAGGCTCACATCATATCACAAAGAAGCTCGATCTCACGCAATCCCTCCAAAGGAAAAGCATGCCAGTTTTCCCTCGTCAAGCGGAAATCTGGATCATTCTCATGTCAAGCGGGAGCGGGCTTTTATCGCAAGTCGTGATGAAAAAGGGAAAACCGTATATCGGTGCCGCTGTTAGCAATTAACAAGGGAGACTACCACCTAGTCTCTCCGCCCAGTAGAATGCAATCACAGCAGCAAGCCACAAGAGGAGGTGCCAGATGCACCTCGACAACTACAAGACGGAACCAACTCCACCACGGATGAACTTGAAGTTATGAACATCGGAAGCGAGGAATCTCCGCGGCCTGTCTCAATCAGCTCGGCTCTATGTGCTAACGAGCGCGCAAAACTTGTGGACCTTATTAGGGAATATCAAGATGTGTTCGCATGGACATACGAGAAAATGCCTGGTTTGGATGAGAAGCTGGTCACTCATCATCTATATATAATACCCAGATCCAAACCAGTCAAACAATCTCCGAGACAGTTCAGACACGATGTGGAGGAACAGATCAAGATAGAGATTCAAAAACTGCTAGCCGCCGGTTTCATCAAAACCATCCACCATCCCACCTGGTTGGCCAACGTGGTTCCAGTGAAGAAGAAGAGCGGCCAAATCAGGTGCTGTGTTGATTTTAGAGACCTAAACAAATGCTGCCCCAAGGACGATTTTTCTCTTCCTAACATTGACATGCTGGTAGACGCCTCCAGTGGACACGATATGTTCTCTTTTATGGACGGATACAATGGCTACAATCAAATAAAGATGTACGAGCACGACGCAAGTAAAACATCTTTTCGAACTCCTCTTGGAAACTTTTACTATACTGTGATGCCTTTCGGCTTGAAAAATGCCGGCACCACCTACCAACGCGCCATGACCACTATTTTCCATGACATGATGCACAAGCAAGTTGAAGATTATGTAGATGACATAGCGGTTAAATCAAAAACTCGGGCGGCTCATACAGAGGTGCTGCAACAGGTGTTTGAAAGGTGTCGCGAATACAAACTGAAGATGAACCTGTTGAAGTGTGCCTTTGGAGTTTCTTGGGGAAAATTCCTAGGTTTCCAGGTGACCGCCGAGGGAATCAAAGTCGATCCAGTCAAAACCCAAGCCATCCTCATGATTCCGCCCCCGCGGACCGTGAAAGAGCTCCAGATCTTCATGGGTAAGGTAAACTACATTCGGCGTTTTATAACGGGTTTACCTCAGCTTGTCGCTTCATTTACCCCCTTGATGAAAAAGGGAGAAAGCTTCATCTGAACCGCACTACAACAAGAGGCGTTTCGGAAGATTCAACAAATATTGTCATCCCCAGCCATCATGAAATCCCCGATATAAGGAAGACCGTTGTGCCTCTATACTGCCTTCAGTGACACTACTGTTGGAGCTATTCTCGCCCAAGAAGATGATGAAGGAATTGAACACCCTATATACTACTTCAGTCGAACTTTGCGAGATGCCGAAATCAGATATCCCAAAGCACAAAAAGCGTGCCTAGCTCTGATTCACTCCATCCAAAAGTTTAGGCATTATCTGCTCTCAAACAAAGTGGTGCTGATATCTAAGTCTGATCCTGTAAAGTTCCCGCTTTCAAAACCGGCCCTGATAGGAACGCCAGCCAAATGGATCCTCCAAATATCAGAGTTTGATATAACGTGCGCTTCCCCAAGAGCTATGAAAGGACAAGCGGTTGCGTATTTGCTAGCAGCTTTCCCAGGAGAGAGCACCACATCGCTACACGAGGACCTTCCTGGAGATTTTACGGAAATCTCTTTTGTCAAAAAAAAAGCGTGGCTATTGTTTTTTGATGGCTCTGCTATCCAAGCAATAATACCGGAGGAGCAGGCGTGGTTCTAGTATCCTCAACGGGTGAAGTCTTCTCGTATTCCTTTAAGCTAGACTTTCATTGCACCAACAATTCAGCAGAATATGAGGCCTTTCTCATAGGATTAACATTAGCCAAACAAGTCGGAGCCACGCGTCTGGAAATAAGAGGTGATTCTAAATTACTGGTCAACCAGATGAATGGAGTGTACACACTGAAGGAAGTGACATTGGCCCCATATATATCCGAGGCACAAAGGCTGCTAAATTACTTCGCCGATGCGACCATAACACATGTTGGCCGCGGCATCAACAAACATGCTGATTGCCTAGCCACGTTAGCATCGAAGCTGCAATTCGAAGGTTTAGAGAAAACCCTGACAGTAAAGAGACGAACCATAGCTTCGACATGGTTCTCGCAACCTGAGGAGACCGAAGACAACGACTAGAGAACACCGATTATCCAAGAGCTTAACAGCTCGCTCTCCCAAAGAAAGGTCAGTCTCAAGACCTTGCAAAACTTCTTCATGCTTCACGGGATGTTGTACCACCGGAACTCAGGCGGTTCCTTGTCAAGATGCCTCGGAGACGAAGAGGCACAACAACAGCTTAACCGTATTATAATGAAATTTTTGGACAAACGTTGGTGGTAACACTTTATCGTCGCCTACAACGCCTTGGCTACTACTGGCCAGAAATGGAGACTCAATCTCGATTGCTCCAAGGATCTTGCTCCAATTGCCAAGCACCGCCGCATCAATTGGAAGTTTTTTCTGTTGACCATGTTGGGGACTGGAAAAAGCCGTACATCAGTTATCTTCGCGACGGCATACTCCCTGCAAGCAAGAAAGACGCAATCAAGATGAAACAAAGATCCAAGAGATTCATATTCCATGAAGGAATCTTGTATCGAAAAAGTTTTGGACGAGATTTGTTACGATGCCTGGACGAGGCAGAAATCCCAACCATCTTTGAAAGAAATGCACGAAGGCGAGCACCAAGGGAAAAAGAAGTTGTTTCTCCAAATACACGAGCGATACTACTGGCCGACCATGGAAAACGATGCGTCTGCTTTTTTTCATAGATGCCACAAATGTCAAATTCATGAAAATCTTATCCACGCACGCTCTACTCCCCTGCATTCGGTAAGTAGTCAGTGGCCGTTTTATAGCTGGGGACTGGACATCGTTGGGAAAATCAACCCGTCGTCATCAAAACAGCATGAGTATATAATAACCGCAACGGAGTATTTCACCAAATGGGTCGAAGCCATCCCTTTACGAGGGACTACTGGAGCCAAAATTGCAGCGTTCATTAAGGAATATATCATTTGGCGTTTTGGCATGCCCAAACACATCATCACCGACAACGGCACTCCTTTTGCCAACAAGCAGGTACGGGAGTTACTTGAAGAATATGAAATTAAACAAGTCTTCTCCACTATTTACTAACCCCAAGGGAATGGGCAGGCCGAAAGCACCAACAAGATTCTAATTCGAATCCTCAGCCGGACAGTGCACGATAACCCTCGGACATGGCACGAACAACTGCCAATGGCGCTTTGGGCATATCGGACATCACCAAGGAGCTCTACTGGCGCCTCCCCCTACTCCCTCGTCTACGACGCAGACGCCATTCTCCCGGCAGAAATTAAAATCCCATCGGCTAAGATTTTCAAAGCAAGCGGAGTTCAATGAAATGAAGCCGAAACAGCAAATGCTAGGGTAGTGGAGCTAGACACTTTGGATTCCAGAAGAGCTAAAGCAGAGGATCACGTGCAAGCATACAGAAATATAATTTCCCGAGCATACGACAAAGCTGTGAAACCTAGAGTTTATCAAGTAGGTAATCTGGTGTTGAAGACCGCCAAACACATCCAACAAGACATGTCAGCACCAAAATTCTCCCCAAAATGGGAAGGGCTTTATGTGGTCACCAAAGCATATAACAGTGGATACTACAAGGTTGTCAAGAAAGATGAAGGCAAACTGGAAAATGGAAAATGAAAAATGGAAAATGGCATATTACGCCTAACCCTTACCCCACCTCTTGCCATCTCATAGCACGACTAGCCAGGCATTTTTCTGTTTCCTTCACATCCCAGTTATCAAATTTCATTTAGTCAAAGCATATTAATGAAAATTATCTTATTTCTCCAAAAACCAGTACAAAAAAAAATACATATGTTCGAGACCAGAAAGAAAACCAGGCGTCTCACAACTACATAACTCAGAAAAGCCCGTCCAATAGATTGTAATTCCTTGAAAGCATCAACTTCAACCTGTTTTGATATCTTTCAGTCCTACTCTTCAAGTCCAGGATAATTTTTCCCACCTTTTGGGATTCCACGGCCAGAGCCTTCTCCTCTTCCAAAATGGCTTTTGTGGCAGGAACGACGTTGGCAAGAATATTGGCTCTGTTAACCTTCACAATGTCAAGGCGATGTCGTAGCCAACTTACATTAAACTCAAGGGATTCACAGGTAGATACCATGTTTTCCCACCTTTCAATAGTTGATTCTGTGACGTCGCGGATGGATGTGCCTTCCATTTCAACAATCATAGGCAGGAGACAATTCACTTTGGTAACCAAAGCCGACGAACAATGCTTCACCATGTTCCTGGTGGCAATATGCCCATATCTTCTCCATATTTTCTTATACAGAGTCACGAATTCCTTTCGCACTAGGAATTTACCGACGCTTCGGTAGCTAGAAGATAAACACTTCATGCGGATTTCAAATGACAAGCCTGTATTGGGATATTCATGGCAAGAGATACCCAAATCAGCATTTTCCAGATCAACAGCGGTCGGTGTGCTCGGGCTCGAAGAAAGGGGGGCCACTACACCAAATTCTGGGATTAGAAACAGAACCAAGTCGTTACAAAAACGGGTTGTAACGGCCCTCGCCTGTTGCAAAAGTGGGTGTTACATTTTTTTTGTAACGGCTTTGTGGCCGTTACGAATTTTTTTGTAACGGCCCTCGTAATGAGGCTTGAGCCGTTACTGAATTTGCCACGTGGTAATGCTTCGGGTCGTTACGATTTTTTTTGCAATGAGGGGATATTGTAACAGACTCGGGCCGTTCGAACTTTTTTGTAACAACAAAAAAATTAATTCTTTAGGAAATAAGCCAGAATTCCAAAAACTACCTGCATACACCTTTCATTTCATCCTCCACAATCAACAATATTTTCTTCAATCAAATTCATCTCACATTCAATCAATTCTTATCACATTCAAATAGCTTAATACAAAAAAGAACTTAAATTCTTCTAAGTATCAAAAATTTTGTTACATCCATCCAGCATTACTTGAAGTCTAAAGGATACAAGAATGATCATAAAACACATACAACAACTGGAGTGTGATGACCTGACCTTTCAAGTCCCTAGGAACCCTGACTGTATTCGACAAACCCTGCAATAGAACAAACAAATTTAAACTATACTTTAGACTCTGTAAAATCTTTCTGGCTGCAACAAAAGTGTAAAAGAAGCATGCTAAGAATACATATAATAGTATGTCCACATAGAACATAAACAAATCTTGATAACTATGCATTAATCAAGTAAAAGAACAAGTGTCTACACCATCTACCATACCACCATTCCAAATTATAATAGTGCCTAATATTTTAGAGTTTTGTTTATTTAATATAATGATCATTATCCTAAGTTGCAAAAAATCACTACAATATAAAAGGCCCATAGAGAACGATGATTATTGTATGGGTATATTAGATTTGTTTATGCAATGTATATCAATTTTGTTTTCTTAAACTAAATGTTTAAGAAAGAAGCATTACCAGCAGACAATTAGGAGACAATTCTTCTCACAACAAAGGCTTCCCAGTTTAACACCCAAAGAAGCTAGTAGGGGCATTCTCTTAAGTCTGCACAGGCAATCACCATAAACTATTATCAGAGATTCGACAAAAAAAAAAACACATAGTACTCTGAAGAAATGATAAACAACATGAAACCACTGAAATGTTTACCTTGATTTGAACCTGAGTTTAGGTTGCAGGTTGTAGAAGTTGCTCCTTCCAACTTCCGAATCTGCTTCAAGTTCTCAGTCTGCTCATTAGTCTGCTCCGTTAAACATAGAAAGCATACTCACCTTACGCTGATCCATTCCTAACTAGAAGATGTCAGCCTGTAAAACCAAGCAAAAAGAAGAAAAAAAGCTTAAGCACAAAATCATCATATTAACATTCAGTTAGCGAAGCCTGGTCATATGGCAGTCAAAGCACATTTCAGATTGCATCACAACACAATACATTTCGGTCGAGAATGTAAGAGAAAATACCTCTAAGAGAAGGATATCAGCACACTGCATGCAAGGGTACAGTCTTTGTTCTCCTCCCGTCCCATTATCGCACAACACCTTCACAGTTGAACAAACTCATAAGATGAACTGGAATCTAACAAGTTAATTAGTACGTAATTAAGACAAAAACTAGTAGTAATTAGTACAAAAACTACTACTCACTATTTTATCCTTTCCCCATTAAAGGTACCAACTATCTCCATAAAAACAATCAGGTTAAAAACTTTACCTGAGGCTTGTTCAGGTTAAAAACAATTAGATTTATACATGTTGTTCCAACAACCATCAGAGGACATTTTACTGAGTGAGTAACAGCGTTCTGGGAGTTGCTGTGTATGGATTTGTGTTTGCTGCCTAAGGTCTTAGTACCTGAATCAATCAATTACCCAAAAAAAATCAAGACACGCACATTATTCAAAAGTATGTTTAAATTGTAAGGAATAAGTGAACCTAATCCTTACTTGATAATATTATCCCAGCTTCCTGTATCCAAAACTTTTCATCAACACAACCCAAAATTGAGCATTCATTCGTTCATTATTTAACAAAACCACACAGACATTAAACTTAAAGGGTAATTTAAATTGAAAACCCAAAACAAACCTGATTATCCCATGAAGTAGCAACAAGATAGTTGCCTTTAGGACTAAAACATTGACTGGATATAGAATCTGTAGGTGGTTTAACAACCTGCAAAATAAAAACATCAAACACACAGTATCAAACTTCACCATCCTCCATACATACAACCAAAACAACAACAATACAAAGGATTATCAAAAAATAAATTACCTCATATGATTTGTCAGGGTTTTGATTGGTAAGTCCATCGATGGAGAAATTGTGTTAACCTCTGCTTCAAAATCTACTCAATCCCCTACAGAACCACCTCCCCTCAAGCTGCTGCAACTCCACCAGAGAACACCAAGCCTCAAATACCAACACTACCACCAGCCACACTAAAACATAGAAAAAAAAAGAAAAAAAAAACAGATCATTAAGTACTCAGATCCACGTATCTAAACCCCAAATCAGCAGGAAAAAATAAAAATAAATAAAAAACCCTAAATTAAGAAATTGAAATTAGAGGATGCAATAATGTTTGAACACCTTGGAAGTAATAATATCAGCATCATTCTCATCACAAACCTGAAAAATTAAACAAACCAAAATCAGAAGAATCAAATTTAATGAGAAAGGAATCTTTTTAGGGTTAACAGAAATTGAGTGAATTCATAAATATTAATACCTATTTACTTCAATGGATCAATCCGATTACAAACCTGAACAATCTGATTACATGTTTGTTTTACTGGGTTTCTAGGGTTTATCTTACTCTTTCAGGTGAACATATTTTGAAACCTTAATACAGATCTAAAAAATGATGAACAAACAAGAGATTTCTTGAGAATAATCGTGAGAATCGTGATTTCGGTTCACTCCTAATACAAATCAAAGGTTTTCTCAAATATAAGCTTTTCTTGGTTAATAGTTCTAGGGTTTTTGTGGTTTCAATTTAGGGTTCGAAGAGAAGAGAGGCAGAGCAGAAAAGAGAAAGAGAGAAAATGAGATATGAAAAAAGTCGATTCATCTGCATCTAGTATATGCACTAGTATATCACGCATGTGAATGGCACAGGCAGGGGAGGAAATATCCTCTAGCATTACCCATATTGGGCTGAAAAATAATGCTACGCATGTGAATGGCACACGCACATACTCAAGGTGTTACGATCCAGATGTGACCAAGCGTGTGACTCGCACGCCTATAAAAAAATTCGTAACGGCTTAGTCCTGTTACGAATTTTTTAAAAATTAGTAACGGCTTTAACTTTGTTTGTTGATGGGTGAAAACTACTCCTGCAGAATTTGGTAATTTGGGGTGTGGATGAGGAATGAATCTAAACCTTCAACAAATACACTTTGCGCGGTGAGTGCTTGTAGATTCGAGAGATCAATCTGTGCAAGTCCGGCCTAAACCAAGAAATGGCCGTTCCAGGACTTGTTTCGGTCACAAAGTGAAGGAGATGGGGTTGATCTTAGGGAGGGAAGCGAAGAAGGTGTTGAGATTGTGAAGGTGTTGGCTTGCTTATGACTTGTGACAGAAAGATGAGCAAGCTTACGGTTGATGCAAGCAGGCTCTGGGTGTTTGAATACGGTTTTTGTATTAACACTTGGTTTCTGTCGTCTGAACTTGTGTTGTTCTGTCTCCCCTTTTGAAATAGGGCGGAGAACCTATTTATACAAGTCATTGAGCCTCATTCACGTTTCTCGTGGGAAGTGGAGGTAGTGGAATGATGGAGTAGTGGAGTTGTGTGTCGGTGATACACGACCAGTCTTGCCCACTTCTCCTGTTCATCTCTAACCGCCCATGACTTCCTAACACGTTCTTATGATGGCGCGTTGCACGCTGCACGCTGTAAACCGCCAGACCAATACCCCAGTAAGTATCCCCCGTTTGTGACATGATTGATAAACTGGAATGTGGATCGTGGATCCACGAAAGATAGCATGTAATGCTGAATTGAATAACTGCGTTATTCGAGAAAGTCGATACTTGTGAAGTATCGTGTGTATTTTATGCAGTGCATCTTTTGCATTACGGTGTGGTAAGGTGATGGGTAATGACTCCTCACTAACCAAATAACTCCCGACCAGGTGGTTGTATAACCAAGCTGGTGAAGTCGGACGGATGAGATGATGTTTGAGACACTCATCCGCGGACCGTTGATGAAATTAGGGTTTTAAAAGAGGTGCGCAAGCATCACTCTTGACTTGGTCGAAACCAAGCATGGGAAGGGTTTTGAAGAGGACCGACCGGGCATGTGTGTAGACATGACACGCTGGTGTGCACGTCCATACTTCACTTTCCCAAGAAGGCGCGATCTAAGCCACTCAATTTGACCAGGTAAAGTTGAGTGGTTGAGATCGATTTGCGATAGGAGTTTGATGCCGCAAGGAGTCGCGCACCATACCCTTTTCCGGCGTGTTTTCCAAGATGACCTGACTTGGTCGGTCTTGGACGGTTGGTTTGGCGTGAAGATGGTAGGCTGATGTTCACGCCCATGTCTCACCGTCCCATGAAAACGTGATCTAAGCCACCCAATTCGTCCGGTGAAGTTGAGTGGTCGAGATCGATTTGCAATTTGGGAAGTGTATCCACGCATGTTTGAGCGGGCGTTTTGGATTGGCCAGGCGTGATATGCCTTGGCCGACCGCATGAAGAGGTAGATGGGCCCACGGTGGTCATCGCTGGTATGACCGGGACCTGCTTAATCTAATCGTGACCCTCCATTCGTCTCGGAGAAGATGGACGCGCGTGATGGCTTGAACCCTAATTTTGGCTTTCAAAGCCGCGCGACCATGCTATTTCAAAGTGACGAATGTGTTGTAACCAACCATGGTTGGTTTTGACCGATTGGTCAAGTGTGTAGGCGGTCACATGGTGATTGTGTCGACATGCTCCGGGCCCTTTGAGTCTACATCTATACCCTCCATCTATACCTGCGAAGATGGATGGTTGAGACCATTTTGCGGCACATGTAATATGCCGCAAACCCTAATTTAGGGTTTTCCGCCCATAATGCTTGGTATGGACGGTTTCTTGGCAAGCAAAGGCCAATGGTCGACCATGCGGGGTCGGCCGTGTGTATTCCATACCGCTGGGGGTGATGGAAGTGATCTCGTGGTCATCCAATCATGCTTGTGGAGTTGGATGACCGCGATCGTGATCATATCCGGCAAGCTAAGGCCGTGTGTATTCCATACCATGCTTGGGGGTGATGGAATTGATCTGTGGTCATCCAATCATGCTTGTGGAGTTGGATGACTCGCGATCGATCATATCCGGCAAGCTAAGGCCGTGTGTATTCCATCCTTGGGGGTGATGGAATTGATCCGTGGTCATCCAATCATGCTTGTGGAGTTGGATGATCTGCGATCGAATCATATCAAGGAGACGATACACCAAGTCCGGGATGCTCAATCGAGCTAGTATAACACACCGAGAGGGGCTCAATCGGGCTAGTATAACACACCGAGAGGGCTCGGGCTAGTATAACACACCGAGAATCGCCTGCACGGGTATTTCGTACATGGTTTCATTATAGTGCTTGGAGGTTCGTGTTACTGCGTATGAGTAACACTCGGCCTCATGCCACACCGATAATGATTCATTATAGTGCTTGGAGGTTCGTGTTACTCTATAAGAGTAACACTCACCATCATGCCACACCGATAATGAGTACAGGAAATACAAGGTCAATTAAGTGAGTGGGAGTATCCAACACTTATAAATGGCTTTATCTTTTACAAGATGTCAGCCGCATGATTTTTCCGGTTTTTTACAAACTCAACCTTGAACGAAAATCCACCATCAACATTAAGTCCTCGCCTAGCACACAATGGTTACACTATTGTGTGGTAGGCATGAGATGGTGACAGATTAAAGATAAAACTTATGAGACAATGTTAGATGTTACGGGAGAGACGGGTCGTCCTTGTCCTTCGAGCATGTCACGTTCAAGAGACGTCCGTAAAAGTGTTCCCCTAGCATGATGTCGGTCTTGCTCTGCCCGATCGACCTTGCTATGATCGCTTCGGCCGAGGGGCTATTGCGCCGCTTCGTTCAATCGTGGGGATGTGCCTAATCGACCGACTCGTTGCGCCCGCTTCGTTCGTGGGGTTACTGCGCCGCTTGATCGAACGTGGGCTTGTTGTGTCTGCTTCGGTTGAAAGTGGGTCTACTGTGTACATGCTTCAAACGTCACCATGTGCTTCGATCGAAAACCGGCCCCGCTGTGTGCGCCTATTATACCAACCTTATGTCGTGATTAACACCACTTTTGCGACTTGAGCAATACCAGCCTTTTGACTTAAGCAATACCGGACTTGAGGCTTGTACCGTACTTAAAAATTGTACCGGACTTGAAAGCACCGGACTTGAAATCAATACCGGACTTGAAAACTTGAGTTATACCGAAGCTTGATCAATACCCAGACTTGAATGATGTTTGACTGGCCATTGTGTGAGTTGTGTCTTGCCGTGTGTGGCGACACTTCTCATATGCTTTCATACAAGTTCTAACTCATGTCTTTTATTTCATTGCGGTAGAAAGAATCCCTGTTGAGATGTCTTCTGGAGATAATGTCGGGTGTCAAGTCAGGAAGTGTTGATAGCTTCAAAGATATCCCGAACGTTGATGATGAGATGTTCACCGCGCCCTTTCAACTATGAAAATATTCGTTCCACCGGATAACCCACCTCATATCGACTTTAGGGTTCTTCATGCTCCGCTGGGTCCTCATGAAGGATGGATGAGGCGTACGTTTAAGCAATGAGTACATCAAAGATAACTTAGAGTGCAGATTATTGATGTAGCTTGAGTGTTGAAACGACTCGAGAGGATGTTAAAGTGGTTTCGGTGCGAACGTTGAGGTAGATCCTGGAGAGAGTGTTGAAGCAGGATTCCGGCGAACAGGGGTCCGGAGAGAGCATTGAGGCGTCTCTTGAATAGACTATTGAAGCGGCTTCGCGGGAGGGAGAGTTGGAGTGGCTTCCTCTCCATTCGATTTACCCTTGCGAATTCCATGATTCTTGACAGACCATCTTTCTCGTGTTGAAGAAGTCCTTGATCGACGGTGAAGGAACTTCATGCCGAGCCTCGATCCCCAAGCGTGGTTTACATGGTTTGTCCGTAGTGGTTTTTGTCGAGCCTGGTATGGAATATCTCGAACGTTGTTGCATCATTGCGGGAGTCGTACATGTGGCACTGGAGTTGGAGCTGGCGGACACGCAGGATATTGTATCTCGGTGGTTTTCCCCTTGCCGCTTGTGGAACCGCTTATGAAGGTCAAGGTTGTATCGCCTTGTTGGTGAGATATATGCCCTTGCGTCACGCTCGTACATCCTTATCGGGTTGTAGCCGCTACATCCATCCATGGAGGAGAACATGCCGTGTCCGCTGGTTGCATCTACTAACATGTCGATGTTCAAGAGAGGAGAATCGCTTTTGGAGCATTCCATTGGGCGGAGAGACCGGGTGTCGGTCTCTCCCGCTAATTGCTAACAATGGCGACGTGAGTATATTGTCTTCCCCTTCTAATCACGTCTTGCTCGAAAGTGCGTCCCCTTTTGGTGTGAGTATGGGTTGAAGCTTCACCGTATGTCTTTGGTCTGGTTTCCTTCAAGTCCGTCATTGTGGTGGGATGACGCACAATCTTGCATGGGCTAACCTTGGCCGTCCCGAGAGTCTTGAGAGAAATCACATTGGAAGATGCTCCCGTGTCGACGAGGGCCCTCCCGAACTCGAACCCTTGATGTGTGCGGTAACATGTAGGGCCGGTCGTGATCTTTTTCTCGCCATCATGTCGTCTTTCGTAAATGTAACATTATTTACAGTGTTTTCGATGCTTGATTAAGACTTCCGGACGTGAAGGAGTCGGTGTACGTCCGAGCTATTTTATTAATTACAGGAAACATCTCCGCACGTTGATTCTTTGAGAGGCGCAAGAGTTCACACAAGCTTTCCACTAGAGATGCCGCTTCCTAATCCACCGGTCTCGGTTCGTAGTAAAACTGCTGACTGGGGAGGATCGTTGTGAGGATCGGTCCCCAGGTGTAGGAATCTCCATGACAGACCGTTCATATCTCGATGTCGCTCATTTGATCAGGTCCACGAGGTCCGCGCGGCTGAAATACCTCTTTTCGAGTTGCGGCCATATCCGTTTGAGTCTTAGCAAGAACTTCCCGCTTCTCCATCAAGTCTTAAATGGTAATGGATGGTGGTCTTCCTCTCGTCCCTCCGGCTCCTCGTCCCGATGCGGGAGTGAAAGTTGTTGCTCCGGTGACTACCGGAGGCGTTACGCTGAGGAGTTGTCGGGATTTGCGGCTGTTTCCGACTCGGTGACGGAGGTGTTACACTTATCGGAACATCTCCTCGCTACGCCGGGCACCGGTGGTAGAAGTGACGGCTGCATAAGGTGTATTGACCACGGTAGCTCCCAGAAATTATAGGACGGAGCCCTTCCGTATCTTGTGTTACTCGCCAGAAGAAGAGGTTGAAAAGTTGCCTAAGGAATTGAAGTCAAGCGGGTTGTACTTCAAAGGATGAAAGTCTCTCTTGCCCAGAAGGACGAGTTGCTGCTGAAGGACTTTCCTTGAAGGATCGTAGCTACCTACTTGTCCTTTTAGATGCTCTTGTTTTTGAGTGATAGTGAGGATTCCTTTGACTACCGGTTTTGAATTAATAGGTAATTGAATTGGTTCATTTTGAGATAGTTTGGTGAATGATTTTTTCTGAAAGAGGTTATTTTAAATGAAATTTGCATCTTGGTCATGAATGATTGCACATGTCACATGAAGTTGCAAACGTTGTGTGAAAGGAAAGCATGAATGAAACAGACATGGTGTTTGATTACTGAGCCTCTTTCTCCACGTGTGGGATGCTAAGTCCCCAGTGAATTCTAAACTATCTTTCTTGTAAAATTGTTGAGTAGAACTTACTTGCTTTTGAAGCCTCATTTGTATCAAACCGGAGTAGCCTCTCCAAGAAAATCCTCCGCACTAAATTCTCAAAGCTATCCCTCTGAGCCAAGCTTCTCCTGAACAATGCGCTTCAAAGCGTTGCACTCACCGGTGGGGTGATGAAGGGACCGGTGGTAATGACAAAGCACCTCGGGTCCATTACTTCTTGACCAAAGAGGGGGCGCCGGACGGGGTAGCTTTATCTCTCCGTTTCGCACCCACGTCTCTAGTAGCTCCGAATCTTCTTTATTGGGAAGGGGAAATGTAAGTACCTTGTGTCCAGCTTTTCTGCGTTAGCGGGCGTTGCGATGTCTCCCCGTGGCTTTGATATGGAACAGGAGATGAAGTTGGAAGACTTGCGAGCGCCATCATGTCTGCGGATTGTCTTCCTAAGTAGAGGGATGTAGAAGGTGCCGTAATGTCACTGCTGAGTGACCGGATTGAACGCTCCCATCCTCCGTATTCAGGCATTTCTTGATTGATTTCTCCTTCCTCAGCGTTTCTTGCTTGGTTGGAAGGCCGACGCGGATTGGACAAAGTCTTAGGCCGGCAAGAGCTTTGAGGTATAAATCCTCCGGCAAGGCTCCATAGGCCGCGGTGTTCCCCTTTTTATCGCAGACATCGTAGCATTCTGGATAAGTCTCCTCTCCCGTGGAGTTGCATCGGTCTCCATTGTTGACCAGGACCATGTTGTTCATCTTCCCGGTCTCTGCGGTTGCGCGCCCTTTTGCTTCTCCACCGGTAAAGATGTGACTCTGTGGTTAAAGATTGCATTGCCCGAGTGGATGCCTGTCGATGCTTCTTGTAATCGTGCCGCCATATCATTCAAAAGGCGAAATGTCTCGCCTCGCCTTCCGGTGATACCGACTTGATTTGCCAAGACATCCTCCAAGATTCTAGCTATGCTTCCCATGATATCTCGAACCACTGCGGATTCCAGTGAGGATACATCGTGAGATCTTAAAACGAATTGAGAATTCGATTCTTGTAACTGAGAGATCAATCTCCCACCGTGGTCGCCAATTGTTGATGGGTGAAAACTACTCCTGCAGAATTTGGTAATTTGGGGTGTGGATGAGGAATGAATCTAAACCTTCAACAAATGCACCGCGCGCGGTGAGTGCTTGTAGATTCGAGAGATCAATCGTGCAAGTCCGGCCTAAACCAAGAAATGGCCGTTCCAGACTTGTTTCGGTCACAAAGTGAAGGAGATGGGGTTGATCTTAGGG
Source organism: Papaver armeniacum (assembly GCA_023531295.1). Taxonomy (NCBI): domain Eukaryota; kingdom Viridiplantae; phylum Streptophyta; class Magnoliopsida; order Ranunculales; family Papaveraceae; genus Papaver; species Papaver armeniacum. The sequence continues at coordinate 143,676 of JAJJWW010012509.1, forward strand.
AGGGAAGCGAAGAAGGTGTTGAGATTGTGAAGGTGTTAGCTTGCTTATGACTTGTGACAGAAAGATGAGCAAGCTTACGGTTGATGCAAGCAGGCTCTGGGTGTTTGAATACGGTTTTTGTATTAACACTTGGTTTCGTCGACCGAACTTGTGTTGTTCTGTCTCCCATTTTGAAATAGGGCGGAGAACCTATTTATACAAGTCATTGAGCCTCATTCACGTTTCTCGTGGGAAGTGGAGGTAGTGGAATGATGGAGTAGTGGAGTTGTGTGTCGGTGATACACGACCAGTCTTGCCTACTTCTCCTGTTCATCTCTAACCGCCCATGACTTCCTAACACGTTCTTGTGATGGCGCGTTGCACGCCGCACGCCGTAAACCGCCTGCACCAATACCCCCATAAGTATCCCCCGATTTGTGACATGATTGATGTCTGGAATGTGGATCGTGGATCCACGAAAGATAGCATGTAATCTTTGAATTGAATAACTGCGTTATTCGTAAAGTCGATACTTGTGAAGTATCGTGTGTATTTTATGCAGGTATCGCATTACGGTGTGGTAAGGTGATGGGTAATGACTCCTCACTAACCAAATAACTCCCGACCAGGGTTGTATAACCAAGTCGGGTGAAGTCGGACGGATGAGATGATGTTTGAGACACTCATCTCTGCGACCGTTGATGAAATTAGGTTTTAAAAGAGGTGCGCAAGCATCACTCTTGACCTTGGTCGAAACCAAGCATGGGAAGGGTTTTGAAGAGGACCGACTAGGGCATGTGTGTAGACAATGATGGTGCACGTCCATACTTCACTTTCCCAAGAAGGCGCGATCTAAGCCACTCAATTTGACCCCAAATTGAGTGGTTGAGATCGATTTGCGATAGGAGTTTGATGCCGCAAGGAGTCGCGCACCATACCCTTTTCCGGCGTGTTTTCCAAGATGACCTGACTTGGTCGGTCTTGGCCGGTTGGTTTGGCGTGAAGATGGTAGGCTGATGTTCACACCCATGTCTCACCGTCCCATGAAAACGTGATCTAAGCCACCCAATTCGTCCGGTGAAGTTGAGTGGTCGAGATCGATTTGCAATTTGGGAAGTGTATCCACGCATGTTTGAGCGGGCGTTTTGGATTGGCCTGGCGTGATATGCCTTGGCCGACCGCATGAAGAGGTAGATGGGCCCACGGTGGTCATGCTTGGTATGACCCGGACTCGCTAATCTAATCAGTGACCCTCCATTCGTGCTTAGGAGAAGATGGACGCGCGTGATGGCTTGAACCCTAATTTTGGCTTTCAAAGCCGCACGACCATGCTATTTCGAGGCGTGACGAATGTGTTGTAACCAACCATGGTTGGTTTTGACCGATTGGTCAAGTGTGTAGGCGGTCACATGGTGATTGTGTCGACATGCTCCGGCCCTTTGAGTCTACATCTATACCCTCCATCTATACCTGCGAAGATGGATGGTTGAGACCATTTTTCGGCACATGTAATATGCCGCAAACCCTAATTTAGGGTTTTCCGCCCATAATGCTTGGTATGGACGGTTTCTTGGCAAGCAAAGGCCAATGGTCGACCATGGGATCGGCCGTGTGTATTCCATACCGCTGGGGGGTGATGGAAGTGATCTGTGGTCATCCAATCATGCTTGTGGAGTTGGATGACCGCGATCGAATCATATCCGGCAAGCTAAGGCCGTGTGTATTCCATACACCTTGGGGTGATGGAATTGATCTGTGGTCATCCAATCATGCTTGTGGAGTTGGATGATTGCGATCGATCATATTTGGCAAGCTAAGGCCGTGTGTATTCCATACCATGCTTGGGGTGATGGAATTGATCCGTGGTCATCCAATCATGCTTGTGGAGTTGGATGACTGCGATCGAATCATATCCGAGACCGATACTGATCAAGTCTGGGATGCTCAATCGGGCTAGTATAACACACGAGAGGGGCTCAATCGGGCTAGTATAACACACCGAGAGGGCTCGGGCTAGTATAACACACCGAGAATCACCCCGTATGGGTATTTCGTACATGGTTTCATTATAGTGCTTGGAGGTTCGTGTTACTCGTATGAGTAACACTCGGTCTCATGCCACACCGATAATGATTCATTATAGTGCTTGGAGGTTCGTGTTACTCTATAAGAGTAACACTCAGTCATCATGCCACGGTGATAATGAGTACAGGAAATACAAATTTCAATTAAGTGAGGGAGTATCCAACACTTATAAATGGCTTTATCTTTTACAAGATGTCACGCATGATTTTTCTCCGGTTTTTTACAAACTCAACCTTGAACGAAAATCCACCATCAACATCTGTTACAAATTATTTGTAACGGGAATTTTGTAACGGCCACAAAGCCGTTACGAATTCCTGTTACAAATCCGAGAATTTGGTGTAGTGGGCGGTCAGATCATCATCATCAATGACGGTCACACATGTCCTAGTTGGATATCTCTGTGCAAAAGAAAGTCTCCCTTCGTCACTCGCCAGCAATTATCTATTGGTTAACGAAAGCATATCAGTATGATCTTCTTGAATCGGATAATCCGGAAGGGGGAATTGTCGCAAGAGCCAGATCGCCTGTGCTTGACTGAAGAATCTGGACGGCTCGAGGATGATTCACTTCTGCTCGACATGATGAAAGAAATATGGATTCAACAAGAGAAACATTTGCCTTAAACCTGGGAAGGACGATACGATTTCACCAAAGATATATCTTTGCGGAAACCCTAAAGAGAAACGGATCTTGAGCAAACGCGATGAGCCTACATGACGTAGAAAAATCAGCCTCAATGAAATCTCTTGTCGAAACCCTAGTGAAGATATATTAAAAAAATGGTCAAACATTCAAGGGAGGAATACGTTTCCTAGCTCGGAACACAGCGTGGACGCGCACTGGAATGTATTCTCCTTTCCATAGAGGCATTAACCATGCAAGAAGACGACCAAGAAAAGCCAGCGCCAACAGCTCGCGCCAACCCAAGCCACACAGCCAAGCCAGCGCCAACTGCTCCACGCCAAATCCAGCATCATCTCCGCGGCCAGGCCAAGCCAGCAGCGTCACGGCCAAGCCAAGCCAATCCAGCAACGCCAACGGCTCCACGCCCTAGCCAGCACCAACAACTTGCATCCTTCTCAGCGCCAACTTTTCCGCTCTCGACAAGTGCCATCCGCAGCCCAAGCCAACTCCAACCGCGTCCTAACCAATGCCCTAGCCAGCGGCACCATGAACCATTCCTCAACCAGTAGCCAAAGATGCCGCACTGGTGACAACATCCCATGGCCAAGACGAATTTATGCAAAAGCCGCCAACACAAGGATCACAGATTCCTCATGCGTGCCACTAAAGGTTAGTTGAATTTCCTTGGTAATTTCTTCACGTCTTGCTCTTTCGATTTTACTCTCTTCTATTACCATCTCATGCTTACCCCGCAACAATGACCACTGTTACGTGCTAAGCAGGGGACTTAATGTTGATGGTGTTTTTTAACTTAGGGTTAAAATCGTAAAACCTTGCATCTGATGTGACGTCACTCTGCAAGGAAACGGTGTCGTGAGTGCTAACCTCTCCACCGAAATATTTTGAGCCATTCAATATATTTACATGAAATTTATCCAGACTGGCGAGTGTAGCAACCATCCCAAACACTCTGTAAATTTCGGTACCTCGCCAATACAAGACTCACTGAGTACTTTCATGTGCTATGTTCCCCAGCTAAACCCTTAATATCGGTATGGCATGACGGATTTATGTTCACTCGCAGCGAAGTAGCATGAACCTCCAAGTACCCAAGATTAAGGCGATCGCACGAAATGCCTCGGACGAAAAGCACACGCATTGCAGTAGATAGGATTTTGTGGCAACATACAAAATCCAGCCAATTATTGTGATAACTCACAAAAACTCATGAACCCGACTAATTTGCAAAATTAGGGTTTCGTGCCCCATGTAGACACTAGACCCCGTTGGTCGAAAAACTATGCTTTGCCAAACTAGGCGATTAAATCCGCCACAGCGCACTGGAAGTGTGGCCACACCCTATCTTGCCGGCCCCACTTCCCATCGACCAATCAGGTCGCTCTAAAACCGCCATACTCACACAGAAGTGTAGCCACGCCCATGCCTGCCCGACCCTCTTACATTAACCAATCAGGTTACTTTAAACTCACCACAGTGTTGAAAAGAAGGAAACCGCGCCAGATGGCCGCAAAGCCAATTGGTTTCCCAAAACGCACTCAAGACATGCCAAAGCGACATGCCAAACATGCCAAACACACATACAGAGGCACACATGCCCGGATGCACATGCCAAACACGCCAAACATGGCCACTCACCCCACGCGACGTGCCATTCGGGGCTAATTAGGGTTTCGACAAGCCAAACCCTAATTTAAGCAAGATTTCCACACAAATGTGCCAAAATTTCAGTGGCTATGGCTACGCAGCAACCGCGCCAAGGCATGCACGATCCATGCCGACCATACTGCAATGCCGCTAGCGCAAGTTAAAGGGCGCCATCTTTGCCAATTAAAGGTAGCCATGATCGACGGCTACCTTTCCTCCTGAGATGGAATCTCAGCCATCCAAGTTCGCCACCAAACTAACAGGCTTGTGGCAACTTTTTGAGCGACCATGCCGCCAAACCCTAAACTTTGGCCACGACATCAAGCCCTAAATTGGCCACGACGCCTAATTTCGCCAGTGCCAAACCCTAAAGTGGCTACGGCGCTAAGCCCTAACCTTGGCCATGCCGCTAAGCCCTAACCTTGGCCATGCCGCCAAGCCTTAACTTTAGTCACGGAGCCAAATCTTAAGCTTTGGCCATGCTGCAATGCCACGGCCACTGGCATGCCGCTATGACACGGCTACTAGCATGCCGCTATGCCACGGCTGCTAGCATGTCGCCATGTCACCGCCACCGGCATGCCACCATGCCACGGCTACTAGCATATCGCTATGCCACGGCCATTGGCATGCCACCATGCCACGCCTACTAGCATGTCGCTATGCCGCGCTATGCCATTAGCATGCCACTACGCCATGGCTACGCCACCGGCATGCCACTAACATGCCATTATGCCATGGATCCACCAGCGCTACTATGCCCATGGCGCCACTTCGCTATACAACAAGATGCAGCCATAATCAATGGCCACTCTTCCTCATGATATGTAATCTCAGCCATCGAAATTCGCCACCGAGCCGTTCAGCTCGTGACAAGTTTAGGCGACTAGCAAAAACGAGCCTAGCATCACATATGCTATTTACCTACTATAAGCCTTTCAATTTTAAACTTGCCACACGTATAAAGTGCTACATGTTTTCCACGAAACACTCGAGACATCAAAACATGTCGCAAACCGGGGGATACTCATCTGGTATTGGTACGGCGGTTTACATGAACAATATGTCTTGTGCAATACGCCCATTAAGGTAAAGTGTCATAAAGCGGGGCGGTTAGTAATGGCAAGAAGTAATGGTGTAAACGTATCCTTCATTATGGAAACATAAATTCCAAGTGTTACTCGTTACTCCCTTCTTCCACCACTCAATCATTTCCACTTCCTACGAGACTAGGTACGTTTTGTTGCGACTTGTATAAATAGGTCTCACCTATTTTCCACCAAACAACAAGTTTTGGTCGGAGAACAATACCACGTCCGTAAATCATCGATAGCGTTTTCATTCAGCTTGCATTCAACATTCCGATACAAGTCACAAAACACCCACACTTCGTAATCAACTATTCTGGTCTCAACACTTTCTTCGCTTCCTCCCTAAAACCAACCCTTCTCCTTCACTTTGTGACCAAGCAAGCCTGGAACGGCCATTTCTTGGTTTAGGCCAGGATTGCATGTATTGATCTCTCGAATCAAAAGTACTCCGTGCAGTACATTGTTTAGGGTTTAGACTCGTTTCTCATCCACTCACACGAAATTACCAAAAAACAGCAGAAATCGTTTTCACCCACAAACAGGTATAACCAATCCTAACTAGTATTGGAAGCAGAATATAACCAGTCATAACCTATATTGGGAGTCATGGTATAACCGATCCTAACTTAGTTTGGGAGTCATGGTAGAACTGGGTCCCAAGACCGTAGTAATCGGGATCAAAGACTTTTATCTAGAAAAATTGGAAAAAAAAGAGAAGGTTTGAAAATGTGATTATTTATAGGCGCGATGGAGTCGATCTTTAGCGATATTAATTATGTCCAGCGATATAAACAAAATTACCGGCGATAAAGACTCTATCCCTAAAGTTATAGTTAAAATTGCTCACTAGCATTTCCATTGTCGAATCCGGTTTTCATAGTAGCGCGATTAATTTTCCAGGCCACCTGATATAGGATAGTTTGGTATTGTTGTGAATTTTAGAAAAGCGCTTTTCATTTGTCGGTCTTTGTGCGTTCTTTGTTTGCACAGGTGAAAATAACCGCATGACGTTTGGTAAACTATAATTTAAAAGCATTGTGCAATTAACAAACTGTAAATTATGTTTGGTAAATTGGTATTTAAAAGTCTTTGGTGATGTAGTTAATGACGAAAATAGACATATTTCAAAAATTAGTTTTAATACAATTTTATTATAATAAATTATATTTCTAATTTTAATATATTTAATAAAATATAAGTAATATTTTTTTAATTGTTTTTATTACTTAATTAAAAAAATTATGATTATGGTTTGCTATGAAAATATTATTATTTTAATTTTTTTTCAAAAAAAATATTTATTAAATTTATTATTTTAAGAATGCGCAATTGGGGGATACTAAAACTAATTGGGGGATATAAATTACTTCCCCCAACCAATAGTGTTTGTTAAGGGGTGTTTTTTGGGGGCAAAAATATGAAACTACCCTTTAAAACAATAAAAGTTAAATCAAACATAAAAATACCCTACTCCCTTTTAAATTCGAAACATTTGTCACTCCCTTTCAAATTCCCTTCTCCTTCTCTGCCGGCTCCTCACTTTGATTTTTTTTTTACATTCGATAGGGATGAAGACCATGCCGGTAGTGATGAAGACCATCTTCGGGTAGTGAGTGCGGCATGGTTATTTAGGATGAAGACCATGCCGATCTCGAGTTCCGCATGGTTATTTAGGATGAAGACCATGTCGAATCTTTGGGTTCTCAAGACGGCATGGTTATTTAGGATGAAGACCATGCCGATATCGAGTTGAGTTCCGGCATGGTTATTCGTGATGAATACCATGCCGATACTTGCTATTTCAGAATAAATTTTTCTCGTGTGTTTTGTCCTCAAACCGCATGGTTCATTTGGGAATCGACCATGCCAAAGACCACTACCTATGCATGCTCGATAATACTTTTACCATGCCGGAACTGAGTTTTTCAGGCGTAACAATGGCGTATTCGATGAAAAAAAAAATCAAATTTCAATACATTAATACCTATATATGACTAATTGGAGCACTTGTGTATCAACTTGTTTACTTTCATGGTTGGTTCTTCCCATAAACTTTCATGATCATAAATATCTTGATTTAATGTTGTTGCATCAACAAATTCAATGATAATGATTTATTCTAATGATTATCAAACTAAACTATTAACTTACCTAATTATATTTAACCACTAAACATGATTAGTGAGGGGTAGATTAGGTATTACGTAAAAAACTTAGATAAGGGGTGATTACTTTAATTGATATTTGGATCCGAGGTTTTGTCCTTTTCCTCTATCCCCCAATTAGTTTTGATATCCCCCAATTGTGGGTTCTATTTTAATATTTATTAAATTTTTTATTATTTTATATAATAATTTTAATTATTATTGTATTTATTTGATATGTTTTTAATAATTACACGAAGGATGATAATCACAAACTTTTGGTGGGCAACCTAGCAACAAGTCAAGCTGCCAACACCTTTTTGAATAACAATGCCTAATCTATGAAAAATAAAACTACCAAAACCACTACTAACGTCCCCTTTTTTAATCGATTCTCTATTCGTTTGTTGAGAATAGTTTATGCTCAAGTTGCAACAGCCCTATGGATATATTTGGAGATCATGCACTTCATTGTGCTAAGGTTCTATTTTAAATAAAAATGAAAAAAGAAATAAAATGAAATTTGTTGTAGGGCCTACGACCCATAAATGTGCGGCCCAACTAGATATCTAGGTCTCCCTTATACAAGTATGGACATTGTTCTATGTAACCCTAATGATGATCAATAAGAAATTCTGCCTCTTTCTCTATCACTCTCGCCTTTTATCACTACAAAACGTTATCAGCACGATGCTATACCGCGGAGCTAAATTAGATTGGTAGATTTTTTTTTTCTTCTACATGGGTGATTGAGATCAACGCAGTTATGCAATTATCGTCAAGCTAACGGTGAAATCGCTGGAATCAAATAAGATAAGTTGGATCTATTTCCCTAATCTTTTTTTTTTCTTTTAATTTTTCCCCATAAATCAAATCCGCGAGAATTGATTTGAGTCTGTCCTATATGAGCTACTAAACGTTAAACAAACAGATGCTTAATTTTTATAGTATTATCCGTATGTGATTGTGGTAGTTGATTATACTATATGATTGTTGTTGTTGTTACACCTTAAATCAATTGATTTGATTTGTCCGAAAATTGATTTGATCATATTGCTTTTGATTTGTCCTATATGAGCTATTGGATGTACGAATCCCTATTTAATTTGTCGTGAAATTTAATCTGTCCTATGTAAGCTACTATATGCATACATATACTCACACAATCATTACATTTCATAATATTTTTTTTTTTTATTGTTGTGATTGATTGGGTAGTCTGTTGTCTTTCTCGAGAAGAGAAGGAAGAGAAATTAAGGGATTCTAGGGAATATCCGAAAAAGAGGTAGCCTATTCATCTCCTAGAAAAACAAAATCCAGCCCAGCCATCCGATCCAACCAGTCTCAAATCAGACCGATTCAACAATCCAACTCGCCCACAATCCAGCGATCCAACTCGGCCCTGTTCCAGTTCAAGTTCCGGGTTCTCGTTTGGTCTGTTCCAGGCTGGTTTTGGGGAGTGCGCGATGAAGGCTGTTCCGGTCCTGTCTATGTATAGGGGGAACCAAAGTCTGAGTTTGAGGTATGTCACTATAATTATAAATGGCTTCCAGATTGAGTATTTTCTAGGCTTATTTATTTGTTTTTAGAACATACCTGGTTTTGTTTATTTTTGCCTTGAAACGGTCAATTTAAACTATGATTGTTGATCTCGGTCATTAAGAATTTTAGTCTTAATGCTATTTGTTCTCTTGAATATGATATTGGATATAGTTGAATGGTGTATTTTGTTTAATTGGTTGTACCAACTCAATTCCAATGTATTCATTTGGGGCTTAGAAGTACTTGAGCACCATTATTGGATACTTGATATTTTCCCAAAATTTTTGAATGTTCCGTGGAATGTATCCACTTGCTCGACCATTAACCTGTCAATAGTTTCAAGACATACGTTCAAACAAAATCACATGTATTCCAATTTTTGTGGAAGAACTCACAAAAGATGATATGAGTCATAAAATTTTCATTTTTCTACTTCATCCATAATACTAACGAATAGGTAGCTGTTGAAGTATCACAACAAGACAATTATCTTTAGTAATATATTCAACCTAAAGTAAGTGGTTGACATGTGTAGTGAGATTCTCTTGGCCTATTGAGATAAAGAAATTTCTCAAATTAAGCTAAATGTAGCAAAATTGAAAATGGAAAGAACCCCAAAGTAATGAGGGTTAGACGTACCGACTCATATAAACCATGTGAAAAGGGACATATATATCATGAAAATTTTTTTTTTTTTTTTTTCGTAGCAGTAATGACACCAAAGTATAGGTATCAATTGAACATGGGATCAGCTAAAATGTAATTCTAGCTCCCATCATAAATAAAAGAGTTGGAAATGCACCATGGTCATAGGTGTTGGTATATACAATATAATGTGTATGTGTATCATAGTAACAACCAATTTTCACATCAACTTTAATGGCAACAAGAACTTTGCCTGGCCAATTGACTATCTTATCGAGCGCAGCACTGCTCAATTTTTTTTTTTTCAAGATAGACTAAAGACGTAGCAAATTCTCTAGATGTACCAAGAGATAATCACACCTTGTTAAATTCCCAAGTAACCCGTGCAAATGGATATCATGTGAAACATCAAAATGATGAGAATGTAATTGATTGCATCTTTTATAGTCTCTAATATATTTAGAATGAAATATATTTTAGAGAAACTAATGAGTCAATATAGTGCAAATGTAATTCACTATAATATTTGGATTATTGAATCATATTGACTCCAACGATGAAATGTTGGAAACCGACTCATACAAAGCTTTGGGGCATAACCATAAAGGAACTTTGGTTGTGACATGATGATTGTTTTGAAAGAACTCGTACAAATATCACTTTATTTGAGTGAACGAAAATGGGAAAAAGATTGACAGAATGCAAAGTGACAACATATCTCTCAATAAGTGTTTTCTAAATTACTAGATGCATAACCCCCCCTTACCATTATGCTTTTAGGTAAGAAAGCATATCACTCATTTTTACAAAGTCTTCAGTAAAACAGGATAGAGACCATCCTAAGATGCAAATGGTAAAAATTCCATATTACAAAGAAAACAAGGTGAAATTTAGAAAAATATTCATGCAGAATGCGGACCATTAAAGTGACTGATGGATCTGGTGAATGTTTTGACTTTTTGGACTAGTTATAGTTCCCAAGAAATTTGCGTTTCAAAACTACTAGCACATACCACACAATGCAAAGTGCAAAGGCTAACCACCATTGTTAATGCTAGATATTTACATCAAAAGGACTTGATGAATATTGCATGTTTAATAGGATCAATATAGAGCATCTTATACCCAATGGTCTCGCAGAGGCTACCATCAAAGGTTACAGATGGTTTCCAAGAAATAGGTTATGCGTACCAACCTATCTATTATTTCTTTGGGGATATGCAATATTACACACATCTTACTTAATTTGTTTTTATAACCCAATATTAGTCAACCTTTTTATGTACCGGTTGGTAACCGGATTTAAGCCCGACATTCGTGTTTTTACGCATTTTTGGTTGCACTATATATGTGCCATTACGAGTCCACATCGTACTATGATGGGTCACGAAAATGATTAAGTAATTTTGTTGGATATTTATTCCCAACAATTATCCGCATTTTAAAACCTTTGGCAGAAGATCTCTTACCGCTAGATTTGCGGGTTGTCATTTTAATGAGACAGGTCTTCCCATCGTTAGGGGAGATAAGAAAAAGTATTTTCTAAGGGAACGACATGAATTGTCGTGGTGTGTTCCCACTGTGTCTCATATTGATTCTTGTACTCCACAAATGTAAATGTGAAGTGACAAAGAATAATCAATTTTCAGAATGTACATCGATGTCGCAAAAGTGACAAGATCACACATACCAGCTGCAAATATTCCTGCAAGGTTAGAAACCCTCAGTATGGGGTACACCATAGACTAAGGTGTTTCAATTACACTTGGTGGAAGTGTAGTTGAGGTCGTGGCTCCATAAAGGAAGATGGAGAGACCACCAGGTTCGATCAATGCTCACCTAGAAAGGAAGTAGGTGAGTAAGGCACAACTTATTTATATCATCAGAAATCATCTCATAATATTGTCTCTGAATATGTCCATGAATCAAATGGGAGGACGCTCCAAGTTTTAAATGATTTTAGAGAACAATGAAATCCTGACGGATTATGAAAATGTACACGAGTCAATGGAAGGATCATGCGTGCACAATGATGATATAATCCATAACTAGTTGCTCCAGAAATAGAGCACAATGAGATCGAACCATTCTTTATTTTGATTAATTTCAAATAAATAGCATATTCGGCCTACTCAATCCAGGTAGAACTTAGTTCTTTGGCAAATATACGGGTATTTGGTGTGGTAGTGCTAACCAAACCAAGTGTAAATCCTATTGGACATACATAATTAATTTGTCATAAAGCATAATAAGAAGAAAGTAGTCTTAAAGTACAAAGACTCGCCTTGTGGCGCGAGGTTTCTCACAAAGCCCTGGAATTGTTCTCTTGTAATGAACGTTATAAAGTTCCGCTACTTAGTTAGCTTGGTAATTTCAAAATGACTTGAAATGCAGTATATGTATGTGGTTGTTACGTATCTCTAAAAGCATCAAGAGATAGAAGATATTTACAAAAGTACTTGATAGACTTTTTTTCCCAAATCAAATGACTCTAAACCACAGAGTGCGTTTATAGTTAGATAGAACGCTCACTTATAGATCAAGCAATCAGGGCGGATGTGGTATACCCGCTCTAAGTGGCTATTTGATTTGGAGGGATAGACAAGTAAGTTATTTTTCCTTGCATGTTTATAATAAAGTTCTTGATTTGGAATTGTAGCTATTTATGTTGATGTTACAGATATGTACTCTTGATGTAATAAGAGACCTTAAAAGCTATTTGAAATCCGAATTTGAGATGAAAACTGGGAAAGCTCGATCGAATACTGAGCTTGTGGTATATTACCCCACCAGCTTGCATTTATCTAAAGTTGTCGTGCAATTTAACAAAGACATGCATCCCGATAGCACTCCCATGTTTAGTTGAGGTTCAAATGTAAGTATGTGACCATTTCGTCTAAAGGAAGATGACGAAGATGTGTTGGGAGTTGAAATTCCCTTATCTAAGTACAATAGACGCATTGTTGTACTTAGTATAATAATGTACTCGATTAAATTTTACATCCTCGGGGAACTTGTTAGCTAGATATAGCTCCGCTACCAATGCAACATCATTGGAATGGTATAATGAATGTAATCATGCACTTAAAAGTAACCAATGACGTAAAATTGTTTTATCCTCGCACAAACATAAAAAAGGAATGCTAATGAAAGTGCAATCCAAAAGTTGTTGATTATGAAGGAATAATAATCTCTTCTCAAACGAAAGTAATCAAAGTGGGAGATACGGAGGCTATTTTCCAGGTCATTACCAATATTCAATTTCGAAAAGCACAGACTAAAGTAACAGTACCAGAACAACTCTGAAAGTAATCAGGGGGAGATGCCGACATCAGGGGGAGGATCCAAGGATATGATGTCGACATATTTTACTTTGAAATTGAAGATGTTTTGTACTCTTTTTCCATTCGATCGAGAATAGTTTTTCCCAAAGGGTTTTGTTACTCGACAAGGTTTTTAGCGATACAACACTAAAAGAATCAAGTATGTTGAACGTTGAAGACATAAAGATCGCATGGATATTACCGAAAATATATGAATCAAAGAAATGAAATGCGATAATCAACAACGAACTTCCATAATCAACAACATGGTCTTATAAACATTCAAGTCACAAAAGTAAAGTGTGATGAACTCCTTTTGAATGCCTTAGACTAATGAAAATTATCTGACATCAGGGGGAGAATTTAATGGTGTGTTCAACTATTTTCCTTCACCGAGGTTACTTTTTCTCACATGGTTTTGTTACTTCTGGGAAGGTTTTTAATGAGACAACAACAAACACCGGAATGTAATTTTCCCAACTAAGGCTATTATCTTTCCCACGAGGATTTTCTTCCTTAAGAGTTGTGAAACAACTAGTCAACTTCAACTGAGCAAAGTGATCATCTCGCAACGATCACCTTTACTTGCATCTATCACGTTGTACTCTTTTCCCTTCGTGAAGGCTTTATCCCATTGGGTTTTCCTTGTCAAGGTTTTAATGAGGCAACATATTCGAGTCCAACTATGTTCTAAGTTTGCTTAATATTGTACTTTTTTCTTTAGTTCATGTTTTGTCCTCCGGGTTTCCGCGAAGTTTTAACGAGGCAATTAACTTAGACTCATCGATCCGTGAAGATTGTATTGCATGTGATGAACTACATGTAAGGTAAGAGACAACATGTGAAGTACTACATGTGAAGAGGTGTACCAAGGTTTTATCCCAATCGGGTTTTTTCTTATCAAAGTTTTAATGAGGCAATTGATTTCAGACAAGTCATTAAGGAGAGGAAGACATTTGAAGAACTACATTAGAAGCACTAAATGTGAAGCAATCGTTTGAAGTTCTATTGACCGCACAAGGGGGAGTGTTGTAGGGCCTACGACCCATAGATGTGCGGCCCAACTAGATATCTAGGTCTCCCTTATACAAGTATATAAAGGACATTGTTCTATGTAACCCTAATGATGATCAATAAGAAATTCCGCTCTTTCTCTATCACTCTCGCCTTTATCACTACAAAAAAATTAGAATTATATTGTCAAATGTACAATATTTGAGGGTAAAACTTGTCTTTATAATAAATTAACAAGGTTAAAATAGAGAATCAGTTAAATCGAATTATGTGGGTCAACAACTTCTTTTCCCGCTTTTTAAAAGCTAGTGCCGAGTAGCTTTTAAAAGCAGGCCTAAAATGAAAGTGCTTCTCTCCAAAAGCACTTTGAAATTTTTTTACCAAACACAATTTTTGGTAAAAATTTGTTACAAAGTGCTTCTGGTTGAAAAAAAAGCAATCCCACACGGGGCTATAGGGAACGAGTTCTTTTATCATTATGCATATGAACCGGCTTAAGTGATTCATTTAGCCAGTTCCACGGTGGGTGCAAAAGAACTGCTACACCCATAGGAACCCCTATAGCGATTTTGTTCTTTGCCCTAGGTCAGTACAGTAATAGCCAGAAGTCAAAAGACTCAGGACTCTCGACTCCACAGTCTCCAATTCAACGTCTTCTTCCATTTGGGGATTTTTTTTTCCCAAACCAGAGAAAATCTTCCCATGTCAAATCCCTAAACCCTAATTCGAAACAATCACTAACAAAAATGTCCTCTACCACCACCACCACCACCACCGCTGCCACCTTTCTCCTCCTCCTCCACCTCCTCCTACTTATCTCCCCTACAATTACATCACTTCCAATTCTAGGTATAGACTCGTTCCATACTCAACAAACTCATCTTGATCCACAAGCAAACAACGATTCCTTCCTGTTACTACCATCACAACTCAAAAATCACTCTCAACACAATCATTCACTACTATATCATCTCTTATCACTTCACTTCTCTCATTAGAAATCTCAGTTCCTATCCATCTCAAACTCGTTGGTTCTTTCTCATCTGATTCTGAATCTCTTCTCACCAATTTCATCTCCGCTGCTCATTTCTCTGATCAGTTTCAAATCATTGGATCTGATACTCATGACCATCATCTCTCTATTAAACACTCTCTTAATCTTGATGTTTCTCATTCACCATCTCTTTCTACCCAAATCGCTGAATCCATCAAATCTGAAATCGGTGTGACGACTTCGAATTTGAGAACACCGTTGGTTTCGATTCCTTATTCAGTGGTGGATAAAATTGTTAAGAAAGATTTTGAGAAAGAACAACCTGCTCAAGGTGTTTATATTTATTTGTTGAATTTGAATTCGCAGTCGAAACCATATGCCTATAGTTATGGAGCTGGGGAGAGTTCATTGGCTTATACGAAATGTGCTGGGAGTATTTGGACTGGTAAAGAGAGGTATCTTTGGATTGATTTAGCTGCTGGACCTGTTGATTATGGTCCAGCTTTGTCTGGTGATGGAGTTATGCCTAAAGGGGAATTTCATCCTTTGGCGGCTTTACATGGAAGGCCGAAATCGCAGAAAGCATTGCTTTCGGATTTAGCTTCGTTGGTTTGGAGTGCTTATCAGGTACTTTTAGTTCCTTCTTTGAGGGTTTCTGTTCCGCTTATGAATTCGCTTATAGTTGAGTTTATACATGTTCATGAATCTGAAAATAAGGATTTAAATGGTTTAGATTGGAATTCTATTGAGAGAACTTTCATGGATGAAGCAAATGCAGGGGGGTTGTTACTTGGTGGTCAATCATTAAAGTTTAAAACATATGATGTTAGTTTTAAAGATTGTCCTTTATGTACTTATGCTATCGCGGCTTCAACGAATTCTTTTACTTCGAGGTTCTTGTTTGAGAATTATACTTTGATTGCTAGTGAGTATTTGGATTCCAAAAGATTGCATCAAATTCTTTCAGATTCTGTAGATGAATTGAGAAAGGCTGCTGGAATTCCTGAGGAGGATTATAGTAGTCATGTACTTCCAGTTTATGTATTTGATTTGGAATACAATAGATTGATGATGCTCGATCGGTATCACCAAGCAATTGCTTTCAAAGATATGGTAATTGCTGTTAGAACAAAGAACACTCAAACCGTAAGTGATTATAGCTGTAATGGTCGATTACGTGATGACACAAACACGCAAGCTTGAGCGACCAATTGTAGGTTCTATCTTACAGAGTATGTGGGAGTTTCGCCAACCCATTTGAAATGGAGCCCAAGACATAATAACACTTTGGTAGATTATACTTGGAGTATTGGGCAAACTCCATTTGGGCCATTTTCAGAGTCGTCGACTTTATCTTTTGTTCAAAAGGATGCTGCTCAAGAAATGTTCTTGTTTCAGCTTTGAATGACACAGTTACTAGTGCAATCAATTTGCTAGAATCAATATCTGCACATGGGGGAGATAGAAAACTTCTTAAACAAGGTCGTCATGTTGAGTTCGTACAGCGATGGAATATGCTAAAGTACAAGTTGGACAAGGTTGTGTCTGCATTGTCTCATATGGATTTCGAGAAGGCTTTGTATTATTACAGGTCTTCTGATCATGATTTATTTGCCATCCACAACCTGGTTTACCATGCCACAGAAGAAATGGAGTCATCTCTTGTTTGTTTTAAGGATCCACCATTTCCATGGGGTGCTGTATCAATAGCTGGGTCAGTTACATTTGCTTTCATTTATGTCTACGCAAAAAGAGACCAGATCTTTAAAAGCAAGAGAAAGCAGTTTTGATTGTTTTAACAGATTTAGATATTTTCATCCATTGAACATCTTGCTCTGTCCATGTGTTAATGTAGAACATAACCTGCAAGTCATTCGTATACTTTTTGATCTTATGTCATCATATACTTTTTCATATCTTGATCATTATTTTTGTTTAGAGTTATTTTTGATTCATCTCCTTATGAGTTACTAGCAATGGCGTGATAGGGAAATTTCATTGAATTCATATTGGTATGGTCTCACTCTTAAGTCATGCAGCAAATGCTTTTCTGAAAACTATTAGCCACTATCTTATAGCACCACTCACTATTAACTAGTCCAGAGGCAAAAGGTCATCTTTTTGTTGTGCTTGACAAGAAAGCTTAAACCTCGTGTTTGATGTTTGAAGACACTACATCTGAATTTTCTAGATGTTTTGGGGTTTAAAGTTCAAACATGGTGTGTCGAATTCCTTAATTCTTAGCATACTCTATAAAGATCTATCATTTGGTAGAGAAGTGAGGAAGAAATTACCTGTACTGAGTGAATTTAGTAGGTTTTTTATTATTGAAGGAAATTGCCTGGAACATGAATGACACTGGTAGCTGAGTTGAAGATCCGAAATGTGGATCTCTGAGTTTTCGTTAGTGTTTTTTTTCTTTGATATTGTTTCTTGTCAGTATGAGTCCTGCCTGGGTATCCTCATGATGTGGTTGTGGTAGAACTTTGCACCTCTAGTTCCACAAATTTGCTTAGAGCATCTGCAACATTGGGTGCTAAAAAATCCTACGTGGAATTTTTATTTAGATCCTTATTTATGGGGTGATTTGTTTGTGGCAAAAATAGTAATGCTTTGCTCATGAACTATCTCTAATAGTGAGGGTCATATTTCTAAGATTTGTTATTTTTGGATAATGATAAATTGATTCCCCTTTTCTTAGAACGCGCAATTGGGGGATATAAAAAGTAATTGGGGGATACAAGAAAAGGACAAAAACTGGATCCAGATATCAATTCTGGGTCACCCCTTATCTAAGTATTTTTTTAAATCCTAATCTACCCTCACTAATCAAAGTTTAGTGGTTAATAATAATTAGTAAAATCTTAAGATTTTGTTAAATGATTAGTGTGTGTTTTATTTGTTTTTAGGTGAGTTAGGTGAGAGTAGAAGGAGAGAAAAATATTTTGAGAGAGAAATTTTTTTGTGGAAAATGGAGGATGATTGTGAAGAGAGGATTGTCACGCCGAATCTTTAGCTCAACTACAACAAGGAGCATATCTTGAATCTTCAAATAACGACAACAACTCTCAATTGCAACTCATTGTTGAGCCAACACCCTTGAATGATGATTTTGATGAGTATGGAGAGTTTCATGAAGAACCAACACAAGAAAGTAAACTTGCACAACATACTAGCATCCCCAACACACAGTAAAGTCGTTAAGATGTCGAAAAATCCAATTTTTTCTTTAAACCCGCCATTTTTCAACTGAAAAACCTCGGTGCCGATGGTAGTTTTATGAATACCATGCCGTAGTCCACGCATCGCATTGTATTCATACTACGACCATGCCGTAAGACACTTATATCCCCCAATTTGAATTATCAACCTAAGCATAGAATTCGACCAAAAACTATGCCGCAGACAGAGTTAACCTTTTTACCTAACAAGGAATATACTACGGAATATTCAACCGGCATGGTTTCATTTATCGTCTACCATGCCGGTATTGAATGAAAAACATACAGTGAAACAATTCCATCCCAAACCAAAAACCGCATTGAAACTTAATAAACATTAACGCCGAACTTAGTACCGCGTGGTACTATCACTATCGATAATGTTTGAGAACCGAATCGGCGTTGTTAAGTTACAACCTTTCAATGCCGGCACCTACAAAAAAACATGCAGGAATAAATGTTTTCCAAAGCTAAATTCCGCATTCAATATCGACTTTTCAATGCCGGAATTTTGTAATAGGCTTTTGGAACAATATGTTACGATAATGCGGGCAGATCATTGCTTCCGCGCGTTGTAGTCTTACTAAACACATATGCCGGAATAGGTTTCAAATTTGGTCTTCCGCTTTGTAAACTTATACTATTTTAACAATTGTCGAGCATGCCGCATGTGTTTCCTGATAGTGTTTTAATGTTGTTTGGAACTAATTTTCATTGGATCCTTAGGTGGTGCCATATATTGATCCAACAAATGCAAAGCCGCTTTATCGGGATACGTCGGAATGCTATAAAATCCCTCCGGTATGTGACCAAATAATACTTTTCACCTAGTATCTTGACCATTAGTAATGGATTGCTAGTAGTGAACCTTCTAATGAATGCGAAATTGTTCTTATGTAGGGAATAACCGATCGAAAGGAAGCAATCGTGGGCTAAAGAGACGGCTCTTAAGAACATGTGTGTGTTGGTGAGGAACACCGAAGGTTCAAGAGGCGTTTTGAGATGGCTTTCGAGAGAAGGGAAATACAAGGAGAAGAATAGCCACAAGAGAAAGGATTATGTATATCCAAAGAAGACTAATAGGGTATACAAGACTCGTACGAGGGAGAATGATTGCCCTTTAAGCTTGTATTCCGTTTAAATGACATGAACAATTGGGACTGTGAGGTTTTGTGTGGCTTTCATAACCATCGGGATCCGAAAGATTTTGTTGGTCACTCCTTAGTTGCTAAGCTAAAACCCGACGAGTTCGAGGATGTAAAGAGATTGACCAAAGCACTTATCAAACCGAGACAAATTCTCGAGGCTTCAAGGAAAAGGACGAGACTAACGTGTCTTCTCTACGTACAATTTATAGTGCACAAGCAACTATTAGGAGGGTGGAATGGGAAGGGAGGTCCGTTATGCAAGAATTTGAGAAGATAGCTTGGGATCACAACTACACGCGTATCATTAAAAGAGGGCCCGACAACAAGCCCCTTCAAATATTCATTTCGCATCCGTTGCTTTCAGAGCTTGGCAAATACATGTTGTGGTGTTCTTTTGATGGATTGCACCTACAAGACAAACAAATACAATATGCCGTTATTCAACATCGTGGGGCAAACCTCGGACAAGGTAACATTCACATTGGCTTGGTGTTTAATGGAAAACGAGAGGGACCATAATTATCATTGGGCATTACGACAATTGAAGTTGTTCTTCCGGAAAATCAACTTCCGAGGGTCATCGTGAATCGATAACGATGCCGCATTAATGAAAGCAATATCCGACGTCTTCCTGGACGCACAAAATTTCCTATGTACATATCATATATGTAATAATGTGATAAAAACTTGCCATGCCTTGTTTGAACCCGCAAAGGCGGATATTAAGAAGAGAATGATGGTACAACTAGAGGAAGATGTTCGAAAGAACAAACTATCCTCGGAAGAAGAAGAAGATGAGAGAGGCAAGATAAAGGAGCGAGTGGACAAAGAACATGCGGAAAATCATAAAAAGTGGTTGGAATTTCTAAGAGATTGGGAGAAAGTTTATTGGTCTCTTATCGAGGTTATGTACGAAAAGAGATTGAGAAGTTTATTGCCGATTGGAATGAAGTTTATCCGACCGCCGTCCGGTATTGTCTGGACTCAATGGTTGGATAAGTTTAAGGAAAAATTTGTACGTGCATGGACAAACAGTATAGACACTTCAAGACGGAACCAACTCGTGCAGCTGAGGCCGCTCATGGGAGATTTAAAGATCTCATCCAATCCGGTCAAGGCAATGTGGTTACGGCCACCGAGGCAATGGAGCAATACTTTAAGCAAGATATCAATAGGATCAAGGAGGCTTTTGAGAAAAGCTCAATGGAAAGGATGACTCCATTTCTTCGTTATGGTAACTTTCTCCAAGGAATAGAATTCAACGTCTCTCATTGGGCAATAAAACATATGATGAGACAAACGGAATATGAGAAAATTACGGAAAACCGGGTGATGTGTGTATTTGTCCCGACATGTCTTCATTGGGGCTTCCATGTCGTCATATGCTTGTGAAGTATGAAAATCGATACCTTTGGAGGTTATTGATCCGTTTTGGAAGCAACTATCTTTCGACCTCCTCCCTTCGGGAGATCCCTGCAATCTCCATGGGATACGAACGAAGCAAAGGAATTCTTCGAAGCTTACTCGTGGCACCTCGGTAAGCCGACAAGTCTTGTTGAGCCAACTAAGGCTAATTGCTCGCCCATGGATCGCATAAAGCGAAGAGCCAAGAAAGGGGAGATCCAACAGAAGACCACAAACTAAAACAAAAGGAAAAACAAAGGGTAGAATTGAAAGAAATGACTCAACGTGAAGAAGAACTCGGCAAGTAAGAAACGAGATCTAACCGCATGTGAGATTTCGGAACAAAGGTTAGGGAAGCGCAGTTCCAAACAAAAGAGGTAGGCCGCCGAAGGAACCGCTAAGTCAACAACTAACCTGTGAACTCAGATCCACACCAAAAGCCAACTCACCGGAGGTTCCAAGGAAAAGGGGTAGGCCGCCAAAGGTAACATCATCCAGTGACAAAGAACAACATAGTGAGCATTCGAATCCATACCCATAGTCGATCTAGCGGAGGTTCCAAGGAAAAGGGGTAGCCGCCAAAGGTAACATCATCCAAGTGTCAAAGAACAACAATGTGATCATTCCAAAGCCATACCCATAGTCGATCTAGCGGAGGTTCCAAGGAAAAGGGGTAGGCCGCCAAAGGTAACATCATCTAGTGACAAAGAACAACAAGGTGACCATTCCAAGCCATACCCATAGCCGATCTAGCGGAGGTTCCAAGGAAAAGGGGTAGGCCGCCAAAGGTAACATCATCTAGTGACAAAGAACAACAAGGTGACCATTCAAGCCATACCCATAGACGATCTAGCTGAGGTTCCAAGGAAAAGGGGTAGGCCGCCAAAGGTAACATCATCTAGTGACAAAGAACAACAAGGTGACCATTCCAAGCAATACCCATAGTCGATCTAGCGGAGGTGACAAACCAAAGTGATAGCAAAGTTGACGTAGTTTTAGTTCGAAGGAGAAGGGGTAGGCCAAGGAAGTACGGACTCCCATCACATATCGAAGACATTGCAAGTGTAGAGATTGCAGAGGATGGTTTGGATATATTATTGTTACAAAAGGGTAATATGAAGATGTATAGGATCCCGAACAGGTAGGACAATTAGAAGTTATCATACCAAGATACAGGTCTTACATAGACCAACTTCCCGAGGTTATTCGCGAGTATATTTTATATACTGGATGATGTCGATTGAGATGGAAATTGTGGCTATCATGTCGTGGATCGAACAATTAGGAATCTTTGACACTATAAAGTTAGTAGAGGTATGACACCATGCAAATATGCTAACGAGGATGGCCGAACAACTTGTGAACAAGAGGAGCTTTTATGAGCAATTGCTTGGTGAAGGCGCAGGGGTTTGATGATATGCATGCTCAAGTATTGGGGCCCGAACAACAGATGAACTTTCTTCCTTCAATATTGGATGAGAATGCCGCTTGTGGGCATCTCGTATGGGATACATTTAGATGTGTTGTTCATTATTTTACCCCACCGTAGAATGTACATTTACCCCAAAGTGGCAAAATGCGAAGGATCCCTTAAGAAGAGAAGAGTTGTTTTGGCGTTTCGTGAACTGTGAATCATTTCGTTATTCTAAAACTCGTAGAAAATTGTCCATTGCCACCTGTTTGTGGGATGATTAAAAACAAGGCTCTAGATCCCAATATCTCGGAAGGGATGGATGGGCATTGTATGAAGAGAATCACCAATTTTGGGATGCGTTGGCCTTATCAAAAACCTCTCCCAGCAGGAGAAGATGCAACTTCATACGTGTGGAAGCGACGATGAATAATTTTGATGTATGTTGTTCACTAGTACGCAAAATTTTCTTTTTTTTGGAAGTGTGAATTGTAAACATTAAATCATATTTTGATGCCAAAGGTCGCAGATAGTTGTGTTTTATATTGTCTACTCCGAATGTGTGTACTTGCTGTAGAATCTTGTTTGAAACAATGCCGGATATGATGAAAACTTCCAGAGAATTTGACCTTTCCGGCATTGACATTAACCTCAAGATGATGGTGGTTTTCTGTCAAAATCGTATTTATCATGGAGATTACAGATACCGCATAGTATCCAAACACAAATAAATGCCGAATCTTGTCATTTAGAGAACCGCATTGTGTTTACCGTTCTCGAGCATGCCGGGTATGAAAAAAACTCGTAAATTTAGGGGATTTGACACAAATTTAACAACATAAAAATATAATAAAAATACTAGAATGTATAAAAGAACAAACTCCTAAGTTTTGTGGTTCCAAACCGAAAACAAATCAAGCAAAAACACATTGTTCAAGACTCACAAACAAACATAAACCAAACTAATACTATAGAATAAACACACGATCACTCTGGTTCTTGGCTTCTTTTGTACCCTCTTCTTCCTTTCGCCCACAAGTCTTTTGCCTTCGGGATCTTCAATTTTGTCCATCTTTTGCTCGACGTTCGCATTTCTTTTTCGGGTCAACACTCTCCTTTCGTGTTCTTTTTCTTAAAGAACTTTGTCAAATTTCCAATCCGCCGACGTCGTTAAGGAAATTTTAAACATGTACTTAGTATGTTCGATTGTATAAGTTCATAGACATAGATTAAAAGAATGGTAATGAACAAGACGACGTACAACAACGTAACGAGTCAATACAAGTGCGGGTACAGTTTCCTCCGGAGTTGTGGAGGCATGTGCTGGTGGTGGAGGAACAACTACTATATCCGGGCGTACAACATAAGGATGCGTGAACTTCCGATGGCCTCTTAGGAAGGTTGGTTCAGTCTCATAACCGCTCTCAGCCAATTCCCAATCAGCCCTATCCAACACAAGTCCTTTTTCTTCCCTTTCACTCCAATGTGCAAGAATAGGTTTTGGGTCGTAAAACCACGAGAGTATGGTTCTCACTTGATTGGCATTGAGGAAAGTCATGAGAGAATTTCGATAAGATGTATCCGTGAGATCTTTCCGCTTGTACTCAAGTTGGCGCATTACATGGCGAGGGTTGTGCATAACAAATCCTTTGGATGAAATAACGGTTCGTTTGTAAAAATGAAACATTGTCACGCCGTTGAAAGTGAACTCTGGGCATTCCCTATATGGATCAAACACTACATCTTGACCTCCACCGAGTCCAAAGCCAATCTCATTGCTAATAACCGTTTTTTGTTATTGGGCCTTGGGGTATTGTTGAAGAAGTATTTCTGACCTAGAGGCCTATTCTCTTGATATTAGTTGAAAATCTTCAACTTTGTACTGTTTGAACAATTTTTGAAGTGTTCATAAGCCCACACCTACGCAATGAAAGATCGTTCCAATGATATGTATAAGAAAATTAATAATTGGAAACTAACAAATTTAATCACAACAATCAAAAAAGTAGTTGACTATACCTTCGGAGTATGCTGAAATTCCCATTAAATTGATTGGGCGTCGCCTTTAGATGCTCGACGATTTCGCCAAAAATGTGCCAAGAAAGCAAAGGCCTCATGAATACTCATGAACCTTTTCCAAAGGATCCAAGTATTGTAGGTTGTTCATATGCACCCTATTACCATTGGCTGTGGAATATAGCTGTGCCCAAGATGAATAAACATATAAGCCGACTGGCTACTACTTGGACTTGTTCTAGATTCAATTCCTTGTTCTTCGTGTTCCCAAACAATTCAACGAGTTTGACGAATGTGATAGTCTTTGTCCTGGGAACGACTAGTCTTGTACATATTTGCCAAAGTGGTTTCCTTGTCCCATCCAAACAACTTTTTAGTCACCATAGATCTTGTCCCATTCCAAGTCCTTAGAGTTATCTCCTACTTTAACGGGTTTCCCGAGAACCTCAAGACCTATTATCCTTTGACATCTTCAGGATGATGGTCATCTCGCCAAAAGGAAAATGCATGGTAATCAGTTCACCATAAAACCTCTCCAAAAAGCGCTTTTGTCGTGACTAAAGGGTGGCCACATAATTTTTTATCGCAGATACAAACCCGACATGCTTTGACTACTGACTTTAACAACGCCACACTAAGCTTCAAAGGCCATACATCCGATTGTTGATGGCGGCAACACTTTAAGGCATTCTTTGTGGTCCTATAAAAACACAAAATAAGTAAATTACATTCACTTGATCACAGATAAATAATATAATAACAAGATGCAAACGTCTTACATAAGTTTGATATATCCGCGAGCCCAAGAGTATTTGTAGGCAAATAAGAGTTGCGGGTTTATCTGTTCACCCCAATGTTTGCCATCATCGCGGTCCTGGAATCATGTCATACTTATCAGGGAAAGTGGGATGGGGTGCCTTTACACTCGATCTTAGGGCTTCTACTCCGACATCGGTCGTCCTAAGCCACCTGCTGTGAGGATGAGCCACCGCCGCTCGTGCACAGTGATATGTTTCCCACTCATCATCATCACCGCTGGTTGGGTAGCTTATAGGTTGATCCACTGTGACCTTAGCAGTGAGCGGATCGTGACGGCTATGTCGAGAAGACTTACGTTTTGCTTCTAAAACAGCCTTTGCCTTTTCCTTTGCTCTTTGTGGTGCTCTAGACCTATGTGACAATATGTAAACCGAAGTTATATAATGACAACCGCATAGAAATCGAACTTAATGAGTTCCTAAGATAGTGTCGCAGATTCTAATCAATTAATATATGATGCCTATTGTCTTTGAATTTTAGACTGAGAATGAACATTTTTTTCAACAGAACACCTAAGATAGTAAGTTAACATAACGACAACGCCAAATTTAAAACCGGCATTGTTAAGAAGTAAGCTTAAATGCCGGTAGATCAGGATTTTAGTACGAGATTTTAACACGTAAAACGATATAGTATTTATGAAACAAACAAAGCCTCTGTAGATGTAAAACGGGATGGTATTCAATTAAATGTATGCCGGTAAAGGCATGCAATAAAACTGATTCATGACATATATTCAGCATGATTTTCAAATTGTATTCTACCGCCAATCAAACATGCAATCAATTTCAATTTGATTTTCAAAGACTAAACAACCAAGTTTCACTTTGTGTTTTCTACTATGGGCTAAACCCTAAAAGTAAAAAAATTCAATTCAACATATACATCACTTACCGATCAAATTTGTTATTTCCACTCACCATCGACTCTTTGCACTTGTTGCGCTTTTGATTTCGATTTACCACCATCATCACCGCTTTCTTCAGATTGGGTATTGGTTTTTCACCGGGTTTTACGCACCCATTGGGTTTGAGAATGAATGATTTCCTTTCTATAAAAATGGAGAATGAATGATTTCCTTTCCTAAAACCGCCCCTTAAATAGAATGAAGGAGTGTGTAATCGACGATAAACCGGTATTAAGGATTTTGTAACCGCCAAATAAGTGGGATAAATTAGTTTGTAACCGTCAAATAAGTGGAATGAATGTGTTTTGTAAATCGCCACATAACATGTGTTTATAATCGTTAAGATGCAGGCATTGACAAATGGAACATTTCAATGCCAGATTATGACAATAAGTATTTGGTGAGAGTAATTCAACGGAGGCACATGTAACGGTATAGTATTTGGTTTATTTTTCATGTCGGATAAGGAAAGAAAATTGATGAAATAAATAACATAGAATTGTATAAACTTTAGGAAATAAACTTAAAAACATTAACTCAAACCAATTGCAACTAACATCATTTGGAACGAGATTCAATAAGCATAGAAATTTCTGAAATGCCTAAAAGGCTCTTTTCTCCATTTGTATATGCGCCTCCGAGCTTGAAACCTATTCCTCTCGTATCTTGCAAGAAACTCATGGTATTTGCGACATAACTTTATGAGTGCAATTGTTCGATTTTGTACATAGAGATCACCGTAATCCATTCGTCAGGCCTTTCTTACCTTCCAAGTAGTTATTCTTGTAAGGAATACCTAACAAAACCCCAAAAAAGTTTCAAGGGTGTGATCTTCCTCGGAAATCTGATACTATGTAGTAATTTTTAATCCACTGCTTTCTTCCCGACATCCGCTTCTATCTTAGATTGTTTTTGGCGTTTTTTAAGGATTTCTTTAGCTTTTTATGATAATGTTCAAGCTTTGCTTCCTCTTCTTATTCTCTTTTTCTCTTAAGTATTTCTTCTTCCATTGCGCAATTGACTTGGTGGTTTCTCCCTTCCTTTTAAGTTTTTCTAGTATAAGGGAAACCGAGTTGGTGGTTGATAATTGATTTCCCAACTGAGTGGATAGTTTGTTCTTCTTGAGTTTTTCTTTTTTCCATGGCAATGATGGAACTTAGTTGATGAAGTATTTTCCATTGAGGTATCAAGTGCAATGGGTGAATCCATTGCATTATATAGATGATTGCACAACGGTTATTTAGTGCCGGCATTGTCATGCTGACTCATAATCAATGCCTGCCTTCTAAAATTGGGTTTATGGTTCAAAAAAATAGCCGTTGTGCACTGATTTTTGAACATTCCGGCATTGGTATAAACTTATCGTAAATGCGGACTAGGTACCGCATAAATTAATATACTACATACTAAGCTTCAATCATTAGGCAATTGAAATATGTTTACATACTAAGCTTTTAACTATAATTTATTTCAACGTAATTTTGTCGATTTTAATAACGAATGCACTTAGCACGTGCATCGTCTTTTAAACCACTTGGTGGCCCAAGTGACGAGTTATAGTCTCGTGAGGGCTTACATAGAGGTATACCCACAAAACCTTACGAAATACCTAATGGATACCCTAAAACCTAAGCAAATTACACTAAACTATCAATCTTCTTAAGAAGAATCCGCTTCCGATTCCCAACCGTGGTAATACATGACTTTGGTTACAATATGGTTCACGTTGGCTTCAAAACATGAATGGTTCTCCTTTTCCCGTAAGTAACGCTGCTTTCACGCGCTTCATGCTACAAAACAACACACAAACTTTGTTGGTTACATAAAAATTGAAAAATAGTAGATTGTGCCAATTATTCATAAAGATACTTACGAGTCATGGGGGGACAACCTATTGTGATGAGCGTTATCGATCCTAAGATTTCATTTTTAGATACTCAACCACAAGATTTAGGATGATGTCGTGTCGTTGCTCGATTTGTTGAGCAGTTCTTCCTTTCTGTTACCGTAATCGTGAACAAACTTCCTAAAAAATCTTCAACCACATGGAATCCGTGCTGCTATCTATAGTTGAAGGACGAGTTTCTGAGTACCATGCTTGGGTGATTGCTAAATCTTCCTCCGAGTCAAACGATGCCATTTGTTGTATGGGATTAGGTTCTATAATAAGCTATTTATAGATGACTATTCTAGGGTTTAGGTTTCTTGTTAAGATTCTCAAGGAGATATATAAGAACGCGAGTTTTTTTGCTATTTGGGTCCAAGAATTAGCTCTTTATATAGAGAAAACCTCAACGGATAGTTTTTTTGAAATTACATAACTTCCGGCATTTTCAGAATCGTGAAATACGACGCAGACATACAACCGCATTGTATCCGATGTTTACAATGCCAGAATAGGAAAAATTTTAATGTAGATTACATAAATATGCAACCTATACCGGCATGGTTTTAAAACACTTCAAACGCCGTAGATGCAACCGCATTCAATCTATAACAAAGTCTATGCCGTAGTTGATGAATTCAAAAAACGGCTAGTTTTTGAAAATAAGACCGTTGAGATTCATCTCTATATAATACCCCCATTCCTTTGGAAAATTATACACAAACCAGCAACCAAATAACAAAATCATTCTCTCAAGAAAGCAAGCACGGTTAAAGCTTCACAAAGGATGGGGGATTCATCATCTTCCTCTATTTGCAAAGTAAGTAGATTTACTAACAATATGCTCTTCACTACTATGACCCACGACTAATATAATCTTCTTACAGAGTCATCATTGCAAGTGTCAAATTTGCAAGTCGCTTTCTCATCTAGCCATGGACTGGCCCTTTTATTTATTCAAAGTGTAGAAGTCGTGATGGGACACGCCGGTTTTGGATTGCAAAATCGATGATGCCGAAAATGGAAGAATGTTTCTAAGGTGTTTGAATCACCCAAAGTGCGATGAGTTTCAATGGTTTGACAGAGTGTTTCAACTAGCAGTAGTCAAGAGAAACCACAAGGGCCAATGCAAGCCAATCGATGGGTGTGATGGGTGTTATATGAAGGGAAAGGAATATGTTGAAAGAGAAGAAGAACTAATGAAGTTGATCCTTGACACCCCACTCCTTGACGATGTCTTCGAAGAGGTTCGAGAAAGGCTCAAAGGTTCCGTAATTGTTGAAAAGGGATGGAAGTAGATTATCTTTAGCATGTTTTAATTAAAAGATTCAAATCCAATGTAATAGATTAATTATTAGAATAAAATAGAAGAGCATTCAAAAATGAATTTTTATTCAAAACAAGCAAAGAAAACCCAAGATGGAAGTATTCAATTTACAAGGCTTGTTTTCTTCAAAACTATGAAAATTTTCAAATTATCAAGAAACCATAGACATGTCTAAAATACTACCGTGTTTATACTCATCGAATATCTATACAGAACATTGAATTTTTGGTATTCTTGTCCCTGTGATGGTTTATAAATACTTTCAACGCCTGTTATAAGAACCAGCATTGATGTTTAAATATTAAACAATGCCGGTCTCCAAAATCCGCTTTTGTTATCCTAATTTATCTATGCCTAAATAGTCACAAATAAATCTTGCAAGGATAACACGCTCAACATAAACCAACCAACTTGATTTTGCTATCAAATGTTCTTAATCCAGGTATCCTAAACCAAAAGCAAACCAAACAACTAAAGAGTTTAACACAAGGTACAAACGAAAAACAAGTTTGGAATTGTTCAAGACGTGACAACCACGATCCAAAAAAGAAACACAACTAAAGAGTTAAATCACCGGGTCTTTTGCTTCTTTTGGGCAGGTTTTTCTTAGTTTCCCCGAACAAAGCTTTTGAACTAGGGTCGGTTGCTTCAATTCTATCAAGCTTTTTGCTCAATTCCTTCATTTCTTCAAGGGATTCTCTCCTTCCCGGTATTTGCAACCCAACATCTTCTTTAACTTGCTAAGTCGACGCTCGCTAGTTTAATATAACAAACACATAATTAGTATACATATATGATTATGTGTATATTAAACTACGGAAAGCAATTAACAATACTTACAAGCAATCCAACGGTGTTATTTAGAAGGTCATCGTAGGGGGTGCCAAAATGGAGTTGAACCTGGAGGGTTTTTCTGGGAGGAACTTGACGCCATCCGGCGGACGACATAAGGATGTGACCATTCCGTGTACTCTTCCATGTAATCGCATCAACTTCATCACCGTTTTCAGCAATCTCCAACTTTTCCCACTCGACTAAAATCTACCAAACGACGTGGTTCCCTATCCCTCCAATCTGTTGGGTCGGCTTCCGAACATACTCTACATGCAACCGATTTGGAGTTGAATAACACCGAGAAAGGTCGAGATCAAAACATTGAAAAGAGGCCGCCTCAGGAAAAATGCTAATTGCTTATATCCAAGTTGACGCATCACACGCGTAGATTAGCCATAACGTATCCTTTTGGGTGGAACAACGCCCATGGTAAAATGCAACGTTACCAAACCTCAAACTCGCCGGTTTCCTCTAGCCTCATTGTAAGGGTCGAACACAACATCTTTGGTACTCATTGCGTCCAAAGCCAATCTCATATCAATGGGCCGACCCATGTTACCGGCTTTGAGAGTTTTGTTGAACTCGTATCTCTTAGCTAGAGGCTTTATCGGGATTCTGAAGATCTATGATCTTCAAGGAGGGGTAGGCCTTGAACAAGGTTGGGAAGTGTACATAAGCCCACACCTATTCCAATGTGAAGCAATAAGTTTTGTTTCTAAGTTCACGATAAGAGTACATATGAACAATATACACAATAACATAAGTTTAAGAACAAATTTACCTCAAAGAGAGGGAAATTCTGACAAATTGGTTGGTTTTAGCCTTAGAGGCCCTTCTCATCTCCATCATCAAATGTGCCATTATCGGTGCCCCAAGAATATCCATAGACATCTTCCAACGGATCCAAGCATCGAAGGTAGTTAGACTAACCCCCGTTGCCATTGGTGTCGTGGAATACCCTAGTTCCCAAGATGTACAACAGTAAGCAATGGGCAGATAACGAATTTGTTTAGGGTCCCATCCATCCTCCAAACTTTTTTCTTTGTCTTTTCAAAATTCTTCTTAAGCCAGCACAACTTGATTGTCTTTGTCTTACCTGTGCGTGATTCATAAAAAGCTCTCCTGCGTAAGTTTTTGTAGTCCCAACCAAATAGCTTGTTAGTCGACCGTGCAACTTCGACCATTCTAGGTCTAGAGACTCAACTCCTTTCGCAATTGATTTTCCGATAACATTCAAGCCTAGAATGTTCCGAGCATCTTCAGTGGATGAAGGTCATCTCCCAAAAAGGGAAGTGCATGGTATCGGTTTCACCATGATACCTTTTCGACGAAGCAATTGACAAAGAATGTAATCAAAGCTTCACATAATTTTCAACCAAAGCATATAGACATTTAATCCTTTACTATTCTTTCGACCTCTTCACATTCCTGACAAGTCCCAACCATCCGCGCTTGGTTTCAAAACACGCATGACGTTCTTCTTATGATCCTACAATTAGGAGAGACAATACAATTAAGAGATTTTACATAAATACACAACAATACATATGTACAAGATAGAAAATGCTTACATAGGTTTGATAGATAGTACGAGCCCATGAGTCCTTGTATCCAAATAGTATTTTTTGCCCTGGAGCTTCGCCCCCAAATTCTACCACGATCAAGGTCGTGAATCATGTCATCAATGTGAGGAAGGTGAGAACCCTTAACTTTCACTTTGACGTTGCCCTTCCCCTTCTTGCCATTGTCTTGAGTTGGTTGTTGACTTGGGCCACCAACTTCGCTTTGGCTTGCTAATTGACTTTCCTCTTCATCTTGCTCATCTTGCTCATTGTGCTCACGGATTGCAAGTCGACTACGGTCACCACCACTCTCCCAAATTATCCTCTTGTACCAGCCCCCAAACGAATCTTACGACCTTCTTCTTTTCCTCGAGGAGGCAGACCGAGGAGTATCAAGACCGCCCCTCCTTCTTCTCTTAGTGACAACATCTTTATTTTTTCTTTTGTTGGCTTCCTTTGCTTTTGACCTATATCGTAAGCACACGGAAAGCAATGAATATAAGACAACTCAACTTCAGCTTTTAGTACCGGCATTGAATACTTTAAACTAGACAACGCCTGCAGACAATGTTCCAGCATACACATTGATGCCGATATAGTGCTTACCAACTACCGCATACAAATGAAACCTAAAATCTATGCCTAGATTGTTGACAATGTTCCCGTGATGTTTTAAGTCCACTACCGGCATTCTCTAATTATTTAAAAACAACGTCAGTTACAAATAACCTAAGCATGTAAAGAAAAAAAATCTATGTTTGTACTAGTGACAAATTCATACACTCTCCGTATGTTTTAAGAGTACTCAAACATGCTCGAAATATTAGAAACGAATGCCGGACTTAACACCGGCATGGAATGAATCCAAAAACAATGCCTATGACTGTGGCAAATTCATAAACTCTTCGTATGTTTTTAGTCTACTACCTCTATGACACACGAATTATTATCAAACACCGCCGGTACTACAAAACCAAGCTTTGTATTCATCCTAGATTGAATGCCGGAGGAAAATTCAGTCTCTCGGGTTATTCCTGGGTTGTAAACGGCACCGTATGCATCCTAGATTCAATGCTTGAACTCATAAACCTAAGACCGTATTCATATAAATTTCAATGCCAGACTTAAAACTCAATCGTTTTGAGTTAGGGTTCGCGATTCTAACCTCGAACCCATTGCCATAGATCGATTTAAACACCTAAAAAGTAGTTTTAAATGACTTACCTTCTCACAAGTTTATATATTTGTGTAGTTGATCGTCGGATAACGTTGCTTCTTCTGTTCTTGCTCGAGCAATCTTAGCAAGTCTTTCCGCCTGCTTTTGCTGAGCAATCGATGATGTTGAGTTGGATTGGGCATTTGGTTTCTTTCGTGGAGGCATTGTTAATGATTCAAGTTGGTTAATCGATCGAAGAAATTTTTGAATCGACGATTAATCGATTTTAAGAACGATGAAGAACATCAATTTTTTTTTCAAAACTAAACCTAACAAAGGCTTTGATGAATTAATGAAATGGGGGATATATGTTTTGGTTTTTGATTTTATTGTTTTAGTAGAGAGGGTATTATGGTATTTTCATAATGTTTTTTAATTAACCAAAGGGTATTTTAGTATTTTTATACCCAAAATCACCCTTATCGAGACACCATGGGTTGGGAGAAGTAATCTATATCCCCCAATTACTTTTTCTATCCCCTAATTGCGCGTTCTTTTCTTATTGGTTTAGAAAAATTTATTTAAAGATAAAAAATTAAAGTATAACTAAAAAGATGACATGGAGGTCATTGCCAAGGTCTAAATAAGACTTTCTCTAAGACCTTCGTATTTATTTTGACAATCTTCCTACTTAATAGGACTCACCGTTGGAGATGCATTTTATGTAAAGAGTCCCCATTGCCGCGCACAACGCTGCAAAGTGATGTGCCTAACCGAACTGCACGCTCCCGTAGGATCGCATCTTTCCTCATCGATTATCAGATCGAAGATTTTCTATTATTATTTTAGATTTCATTCTTTAAACATCCCTGAATTTGACATTTTCCTAGAATCAATCCCTCATTATCTTTGCCAAACACAATTAATACGGGGTAACTAAAAACCTTTAAAACTTATCACTATAACCCATGATCATTCTCTTGAACTCCATTATTTTCTTCCTATACACTACCGGAGTAAATCACAATGAACTAATTTTCTCATCCTCTAAATGAGGACCTTTCTATTCAAAAGAGATCATTACACTTTCGCCTTTGATTTGATAGGGATCAATCAAATCAAAAACCATGACTTTATTAATTTCCCATTAAATTTCCATCTTCATTAATTTCACCGTTAAAATTTTAGATCTTTCATTTTTTTCAAAGTATCATCTAAAAAAAATGATGACTTTTATTCTCAGAGTTTGTTTTGATTTCTAAAGATAATGAATCAAACGTGAGAAAAGATCTTCTTTATCTCCGCATCATAACTTCGTATATCAACGATCAAATAGTAGAATCTATTTTTTAAAGGAAAATAGGCACATAAACTAATTTCAGATCTATTATAATTCAGCAATTATTTTTCCATGCTTATAATCAGAGAAGAAGAAACTTGGAGAACAAAGAAACACGAGCAGAGCAGAGATTAAAACTCTCAAGTCAAACTGATCCTATTAATATATTAGATGGAGGGTTCATTCAAAAAATAAATGTAATGTGTAGGGGTGCTTAACGAAATAATAATATATGCAATCTTGAATACACACATCGATGAGGAAAGATACGTATCGTACGGCAGGAGTGCGATTCATTTCACTGCCACGCGAACGCCGCGTGATGCCAGGACTTTTTATGTAAATGAGGGTCTAAAATCTTATGTGTCATAAAAAAATAAAATTTTCATCCTATATTGGAGATGCTCTTATGATATAGTATACATTTGGATATTTAATGGTTTCTTGATTGTTGTTAGACAATTTGGACGTTTGGTCTCTAGACAACGTAGCAGGTAAAAAGTAGCTTTAGAGACAATACGGTTTCAGCTTGAATTAGGGTCAGTTTGTTGATTGAATGAGTCAAAAGATGGTTTACATTTTTTTTTGAAAAATGAAGGTTATATTAAAGAAAAAATATTTACAACCAAGAAAGTGCTATGCAATACATTATGTATGCACAAAAATTCCAATGAAACAAAATTTTGGCTTATAGATATGCCATCAAACACTTTAGAATCGGAAAACCAAAGTGCAAGAGTCTGCTTAATGAGCAAAATTAACTCCTCCTCCTCTTTAGCCTTCCCACCAAAAGTTCTACTATTCCTTTCTAGCCACAAATGCCAAGGAACAACATACAAAATTTTCCACCAAATCTTTTTATTTCTTCCCCGAAAGTGCAATATACTTCCAAGCTTCAAAATGCTCCAACAAAGTTGCGGGGAGATACCTGTGCCATCCCAAATGCATTCATAAAATGATTCCAAATGTTGAAAGCATAATAACAATGTAAAAGAATGTGATCCGCAGATTCTTCAACTCTCTTGCAAAGAGGACATAAGCCATCTTGTACTTCAATTCCTCTATGTTGTAACATATCCTTAGTTGCAAAGAATTATGAAAAGTTGCCCATAACATGAAACTGACCTTAGTAGGGATTGATGATTTCCATAAGTGTTTATGAAAGCTCACTTCAACAGCATCTGTAATCTGAAGTTCATAACATCTTTTAACCGAAAACTCCCCCTCCATGCTCACTGAATCCTCACCTGTTTCCAATCCATAACAAGGCCCCAGTTCATTACACAATAGGTCCCATTCCATTTGTTCACAACCTGTCGGTCTTCTCCTGAAAGTGCAGTGCAGTCTTCCTTGTTGAACCATATCAGCTAATGTAGCTAATTTCATAATGCAAACTTTGAAAATTGCTGGAAATCTCAAACACAAAGGACCCTGAGTTGTCCATTTATCCTTCCAAAATCTTATAGATTTTCCATTCCCCAACTGAAATCTCAATGAATCATTCAAAAAAGTAGTTGACTTTAGTACACCCTTCCACAATCCTATGCCTTGTGGTTTATTATCATCACTAGGCAACAACTGACCTTCATTATTTTTGAATTTTTCCTGCACAATTCTTCTCCAAACTGCCTTCTTCTCCCTGCCAAATCTCCAAATCCATTTTGCTTTAAGAGACTTACTTGTAAGTCTAATATTCTTGATATCCAATCCTCCAAATTTCTTAGGCAAACAGATTTTGATCCAAGAAACCCAGCACATTCTCCTCTTGACATCATCTGAACCCCACAGAAAATTTCTCAACAGTCTTGTAATTTTCAGCTCCACACTTGCATGCATATGAATTAGAGAAAGAAAGTAAATTGGTAAGCTAGCTAAACAGTGCTTAATCAGCACTAATCTCCCAGCTTTATTAAGAAATTTCTTCTTCCACAAAGCAAGTGTTTTTTCCATCCTCTGAATTACTTCATCCCATACTGAAATATTCCTAGAAGTAGCACCTAATGGCAATCCAAGATACTTAACTGGCAATTTCTCCACCTTACAGCCTAATTCCAGAGCTAAAGCATCAATAATATCATCTGCCCCCACACTTATCAATGAACTCTTCTCAAGATTCAACTTCATGCCAGTTAAAACCTCAAAAGTGCAAAGAATAAGCAATAAACTTCTCATCTCCTCCTTGTCTGCATTAATGAAAAGCAATGTGTCATCTGCAAATTGTAAGTGTGACACAATCAGTCATCCATTAGCCACTTGAAATCCCTGTAACTATCCTCTTCTCATTGCATCTTCCACAAGCTTAGACAACACCTCCACCACATGCAAGAAAAGAAAAGGTGATAATGAATCACCTTGCCTTAAGCCTTTTGTAGGTTTAAATTTTTCAGTTGAACAACCATTAACAAGCACAAAAATATTTGATGTAGAGACACACCATTTCATCCATAAAATCCACTTTTCTCCAAACCCATGCTTCTTCAAGATGCACCAAAGAGTTTTCCATTTGATATTATCAAATGCCTTCTCCATATCAATCTTACACAAAGACACCAGCTTCTTCTTCTCTTTCATTCTACTATCAATACATTCACCGGGCAATCAGAACCCCATCCAAAGTTTGTCTATCTTTGATAAAAGCCCCTTGATATTCAGATACAAGTTTATGCATAACAGTTTTCATTATGTTAGCCAGCACCTTAAACAACACCTTATATGCACTTCCCAACAAGCTTAAAGGTCTAAAATCTTTTAGAGAACATGTGTCTTGTTTCTTTGGAATCATAGAAAGAAAAGAACAATTTATCCTCCAATCTAAAGAGCCATACCTGTAAAATTCTTCCATAAGGTTCATAAAATCTGCCTTGATAATATCCCAACATCCTTTAAAAACTCCATTGAAAAGCCATCAGGCCCTGGAGATTTGTTTGCTCCAAAATGCCTAATTACCCCATACACTTCTTCTTCACTAAAGCTCCTCTCCATCCACCTCTTCTCTTCCTCATCAATACTTGGAAATTGCAAGTTATCCAATGAAAAAGACACATCATTTTCTTCATGAAACAAGTTAGCATAGTACTCCCTCATCTCCAACTTTATTCTATTTTGATCAAAACAATCCTCCCCTTCTACTTCCAATTTAACAATATTGTTTCTCTTCCTTCTGCCACTTGCAATTCTATGAAAATATGAAGTGTTTGAATCTCCCCACTTGAATTCATTTTGTTTAGCTCTTGAATGCCATTTCCTAGCCTCCAGTACTTCAATACTTCTTATTTCAAGATTGCACTCCATTCTTCCTGTAAACTCTTCATCAGTTAACTTGCCACCCTCCTCCTTTTGATCCAGCAAATTTACTTTTTCTTCCAATTCCTTCTTCCTCTTCTTAATTCCTCCAAACTCCTCAATACTCCACTTCTTAAGAAAGTATTTTAAGTTTTGAAGTTTCTTAAAGAAAATATAACTAGCTTGACCCGATAATCCATAATCCCCACACTCACCGCAACCTTCTTCACAAAATCCTTGTGTAATAACCAACCATTTTCAATTTTAAAATAAGACTTATTAGAAAATTTGGCTTAGTAATTTTATCAGAGTTGTTCGTGCTTTGTAAATCTTTCTCAGAAAAAAATCATTTACGGATTCCGGATGTCATTAGTTTGTACTTTGCGCTTGTGTCTACTTTTTTAACTAAGGTTACTGTGGTTCACCTTGCTTTTCTTATGCTTCTTTCTTTTTGCAATGCTCTATGATCTATAAATGAGATTATGATATTATCTTTCAAAAGTAAGAAAGGATAAAATGCTGAAAAGTGAGATATCAACTGGAACTCGTAGTGGAGGAATCATGGCCATCAACCCAATCTACAATTGAGTTTCAGGAGAGATATGTTGGATGGTCTCAGTGTAGATAAATCGAAATAAAATTAGATGCTGGGCAATGTCAATTGTTTAGGCTTCTAAAATCCTCCTAGAGATGCTCTACAACGCTCGGTAATTTTTTATTTTTATTTTTCCTGACTGAAATGGGCAAATTTTTTAAAAGAGAACCTAGTGTGACTCAAAGAACAAAAGTTACATGGATGTATGCATCGTTTCCAATTACATAACAAAGTAGACAAATCAAATCAGGAGAACAAATCGGGACTTCATGCCCTAATTAAACATTAAACACTTCTGGTTCAAGTCTTTGTTAACATTATTATAAACTCTCACATTTCTTTCTTTCCAAACACACCATCAGACAGCGAAAGGTAAAAATTATTTTCATGCTCAACCTTTTAGCTTTTAAAATCTTCACGTACATTCATGATTTGGAAAATATTGCTGCCAAGTAATCTGAGCATGAACAATTTCAAGCGATCCGAACATGAACAATTCCGTGCAACATTGTATGTAAGCGTTTCCTTCTTTAAGATTGATGGTGTGAAGACATTCATTGTAACACCCAGTCCCAACTCCCAAGGGTCTATAGGATTTGGGCCAATGTGTTGGACTACTTGAAGAACGATTTTTTGGGGACTACTCAAAAAAAGTGGGGGACTACTTTGTGATAGAAATGTCCACCCTACATTATAAGAGGTGTCCTAAAAGATTAGGGAAGACTAATCTGCCCTTATCCTAATTAAGGTTATAACTAATCCTAATAACCCACTAATCTAACCCACTACCCACTAATATAACTCACTAATTAAACCCTAATTAAAACCTAAATAAAAACTTAAAATCAGTTTTGAAACTGATTATTTTCTTTTCTTCTTCATCTTCTTATTCTCTTCTTTTCCTCTTCTTCATCTTCTTCTTCGTAGACATCGACGTTAATCGTCGATTGAAAAAAAATTTCATCGTCGATTAATCAATCTTCATAAGTAATGCGTGCCAATCAAACACCCAGACTTCCAGGATTGAGTCCGGGACTCCCACATATAGTGAATCTCCCAAAAGAATTGCTAATTTATAAACAACTTGAAGCACCGTTCAGAGGCAAAATCAATCATCCAATAGAAACCAAGAAGTCCGATTCAAGTGAAATGCAAATCCGCGGGTTATTTCCTTCATACCCATTCTTTTCAATTTGTTATTTGTTGAAGAAATCGATTAGAAATCATCAAAACTCATTGAAAATGGTAGTTACAGTAGATATTCGGCTAGGAGAATTTTTTGTGTAACCCTAGATTTCCTAAAATAACTTCCAAAATAAGAACAATTCGGTTAGGTATACAAATATCTGGTGACCGAACTATATAGTTCGGTGTGCTTGCAAAAAAAACTTTCGTAACCGAACTTTTTTTTTTTTTTTTTGACAGTACGAGTTCGGTTTTGTCGATAACTTCTTTTTCTAACCGAAGCTTTCAAATATTTAGTTCGGTTACGTCTCTATCTAGTTCTATCACCGAAATAGATAGTTCGGTGTGCTCGCAAAAAAAACTTTCGTGAATCGAACTCAATGTTTCCTTTGAAAGAATGAGTTCGGTTATGTCGATAATTTTTTTCTTCTTACCGAACGTTTGAAATATGTAGTTCGGTTACCTCGCAATTTTTTTGGCAACCGAACTATAGTCTCGTTAACTTCAAGTGTTTTGTTTAGTTTAATCTTTAGTTCTATTTGATTTGATAACACAATATTCTCTTATGTTTAGCTAATACTTTGGTTTTTGTTCATTAGGAACAAAGGAAAAAGATTGAGACTGTACCTAGATGAGGATTTGAAAACTCCCACCCCTCGTGGAGAAAAACATTTAGATTTCCGAAAACGTGGTGTCACAAATGCTGAACATGGAGGGGGCTCATTACCGGAAGTCAACCAAGAGAATGTTCGTGATGTAATCCAAGATGTCAATGAAGAGGTGATGGAGAATACAATTGATAATGTTATTGAAGAAGAGAATGATGATGAAGAAGATCAAGGAAATGAAGACCAAGGAAATGAAGAGGTTGAACAACAAAGAGAAGACGTTGAAAATGTAGAGGAAGAAGAACTAGAACCCGGCAAAGAAGGAGAAGGACAAGAGGAGGAAGAGGATGGAGAGGAGGGAGACGATGAATAGGAGGAAGAGGATTGATAGGAGGGAGACGATGAAGAGGATGAAGAGGAGGAAGAAGAGGATGAAGAGAAAGATGATGAAGAAGAGCAAGAAATTGTTCCTGTTAAAGAGAAAAAGAAGCCGAAGCCGCCTAGAAAAATATACTCACATATTCCCCCGCCAATTTGTGTTTGCCACCAGTGGACCCAACTTATGGTAGTCCAAATGATGGAGGGGCAACATTGTTTGGATACAAACACTCATGGGTCATGAAGATCTATGCGACAAAGGTATCCTTTAAGTTCGTTATTAACTAACAAAACGTAAAAAAAAATTGGGACATGTTTCGTCAAGTATTAGTAGTGTTATGTTCTTTTCTTAGGATCGTAATGATGCAGTTCGTCTTATTAAACGTCAAAAGGCGTCCACATGGGATCTTTATTTAGAGTGTGACGAGTTTGTAGCGAAGGTTAAAGAATGTGTGTTATGGAAAGCTATTAAAATCGCACATGTGGAATTTGACGTTGTTGCTGTATCCGCATTTCTCGAGAGGCATTATCCCGAGACATATACTATGCATCTTCCATTTGGCGAGATGGGAATTACTCTCGATGATTGCCATAGAATCACCGGCTTACCACTTGAAGGTAAATGTCTTCGAGAAGGCTACAACCCCTCGATGAGTTATGAAGCTCTTGAAGAATTGGCTCTAAGATGTCTAGGATGGGATGCAAGAAAGTCTAAATGTGATTTTAGACGTGCACGTGAGGTCCCCCTAAACGTATGCGATGAGTATAATCCAAAAGAGGGATGGAACAATGAAGAAGAATGTCAAGAAATTCAAGTTGGTAAAGTTGAAGGCAGCATTTGGAGAGACAAAAAAGAAGGCGGCGAAAGGAAAGTTGGTGATGGACAGGGAGACCCTTAGGCATCATGTCACCGCTTATTGGTTATATATGGTTGGAACAGTTATTTTCCCCGACACTTATGGAAATAGGGTGGATGCACATTATCTACAACTTTTGGAGGATCTCGATGAGATGAACAATTACTCTTGGGCCTCTGGGGTACTTGCCTTTGGTTCTACAAGAGATGAGCAAAGGGTCGAGGATTAAGTGTAATCAAATTGGAGG
The DNA here is from genome assembly GCA_023531295.1 of Papaver armeniacum. Classification (NCBI taxonomy): domain Eukaryota; kingdom Viridiplantae; phylum Streptophyta; class Magnoliopsida; order Ranunculales; family Papaveraceae; genus Papaver; species Papaver armeniacum. The sequence continues at coordinate 184,966 of JAJJWW010012509.1, forward strand.
TTACTTAACTCTTGTCCGTGTGACCTTCTACATTGTTAATTAGCAATTTATTCGCTTATATTTCTCGCTTCCAATTCGATTAGTATTGTATGTGGTTAATATTTCCTTATTTTCGCATAGGTTTGGATTTACGACCACTTCCTTCATTGGGATTGGCTAAGGAAAAGTCACCTTATCCCTATGACCAACCTACAAGCAGGAAAATGGTAGTTTTTGGACGCACAAAAGAAGTCTAAAGAAGAGCAAAGTTGACCGTTGAGGGATAAATTGGATAAACTTACGGTGGATGATGTGGTAGTTCACCCATATGTCAACCCGATGATGTATCCGTAAATGAAGATGATATGAATGGTTACTCTGCCTACTAGGCATTATGGACCCATTTGGTATCCTAAATCTGACACGTAATATATAATCCAAGGAGAATACTAAGACAACTTTCTTGCGTCCAAATGGATCCCGACGTGGAGAATGAAAATTTCACTTTCTTTGGTTGAGGGAACAAAGAACACCGAGAAATATTTTGAGCCAAAACATGAACCAACTCCTATGGTGGCACATTAGAATGCATTTGGTCGATTACTACATACCTCTAGGTGATTGTGTACATGTCAAGGAGATGTGACTGCATGTGAGGATGATTATATGGATTTCTATGAAGAAATTAGTCATCCTTTTGTGATAAATAAAGAACAACAAGCTAAGGATGATGCTATTAAGGCAAAGGCAAAGGGATAGAGGCTAAGAGAGCTCTTAAGGAGATGCCTATTTGTGGAGAAGAAGCTAAAAGGTTATGGGATAATGTGGTAAGAAAATCTCTTTCTCTTATACTTTTCGGTTGTTTAAAATTGGAAAATATATTTACTTGTGCTTAAAATTGGAATTAGGTGGCGAAGGGTACAAAATTGTTGAAGAAATGGATGGCTAAAATCAAAAGTGGAGAGCCGAAGTTGACTAAGGAACAAACCACTACTACAAGGAGTGGGAGGGTCTTATAACTAAAAGAATGGTGGAGCCAAGTAGGTCTAAGCAACTGAAGAGGGGTCGACAACAAGGAGAAGGTTCAAGTCGCGTTGTGGACGAAACAGGTGGAGGAGATGAAACCCCAAGTTATGAGGAAGTTCGACCTAAAACTTGTGCTAAACAAGGTGGTGGTAAAAAGGGGTCGACAACAAAGAGAAGGTTCAAGTCATTTGTGGAGGAAACTGGTCAAGGAGATGATACCACATGTGATGAGGAAGTTCCACCTAAAACTCGTGGTAAACAACAAGGTGGTGAGAGGGGTCGTAAAAGTGTTCATTAGTGATTTCGTATGATTTTAGTTTCAAAAGACATCTTAGTTATGGATTTCGTATGGTTTAATTTGGTATGTTTGTATGTTTTAAACAATTACTTAAGGATTTCGTAGTTTGGTATGTATAACACTTTTATATTTGTTTTAGAACCTTGTTTGTGTTTTCAATTTTTATTGGGTTTGTGTTTTCAATGTTACAAGACTGAAATGTTGAAATACAAAGATGGTTTAGGTGACCTGCAATTTTTAAACTTGTATCAAGTTTGTTACCTATGATAAATTCCGGTCACCGAATTGTGTTTTCGGTGGCCGGGTAAAATTCTACCAGTGTTGCCGAAGTCCTAGTTTGGTTACCTCGCAACATTTTTCACCGGGTTACCGAACTTGTATGTAGGTCAAGCAAGAAGCCTTCATCCATAAGATATTAGTTCGGTGAAGACATGTATTTGTTATCCAACCGAACGCTGCGTTCGCTAAAGGAGCATAATAAGCTAGGTAACCGAAATCTTCTCTGGAGACTCAAATTTTTGCTCTTGCACATGTTGGAAAACTCATTCTCTTGATGCAGAAATCACATAAACCAACTCTTAGGTTTGTTTTGGAGTGTTTTTGGAATCGTATATATGCTCAGATTGAGTGTGAGCCTTCACAAAAAAGTTCGGTGAAGTTGTGTATTTGTCATCCAACTAGAACTTTTGGTTCTAAGCAGAGCATAATAAGCTAGGTAACCAAATCTTCTCTGGAGAATCAAATTTTTCTCTTGCACATGTTGGAAAACTCATTCTCTTGATGCAAATCACATAAACCAACTCTTAGGTTTGTTTTGGAGTGTTTTTGGAATCGTATATATGCTCGCTTTGAGTTTGAGTGTGAGCCTTCACAAAAAGTTCGGTGAGCATATATTTGACATGTAACCGAACGTGCGGTTCGGTTTGGTCGCAAGTTTTACATTCCTAACCGAACTTGTAATTTTTAAATTTGAATGTACTTTATCTGACACAAATATAGTACATAATTTTGAAATTAGAATGTAATATCAAGTAATGGCTAAATTTCTAGCCGTTATACACCTAAGTGGTATATATATGTGTTTCATAGTTAACATTTTGTTACATAATTTCCTAAAATTGGAAACTACTAGTCCCAAATTTACTTTACATGAAGATCTTTCTCTTTGCGTAAACTACATATTATACTATCCAAAGAGGGGTGAAGAACGAAGAATGAATTATACTACATATTATATTATGAGTCAAATTTATTGGGGAAATTCATGAGAAATTCTGCTCCGACACAACAAACCCTTATAACCGTGATCATATAGCTTTGTTCATTCGATTTGGAAAGATTAGAGATAGAGTTGTGGAATTTATGGCTTTATTTCGTATTGTAAGGCGGTATCGACTTAGGGGTGAAGGATTTGAGGAAATCATTTTAACATCAAAAAATGAATGGCGAAGATGGAAGAAAAAGGATTTCAAATATGAATATTATTTCCGCCTCCTTAAAGACTTTTTCATAACGCGTTTCGGATATTAGATGGTATGTAATTTTATTTTGGAAAGTCCCGTAAAAAAGTTCGGCATTGTCCCGGAATGTCATTACGTAACCGAACTCACTGCTGCGTAGTTCGGCATTTTCCTCGTAATTTCATTTCCTAACCGAACTTCTGTCTCGTACAGTTAAAAGCATTGTCCTGTAATTTCATTTCCTAGCCGAACTTCAATGTAATATTCAAAGCAATTAATATGTTAGGCTTTTCAACTTTAGTTCGGTAACCTGGTATTATTGATCTACCTAACCGAACTGAGTGTTCGGTTACCTGCTGTAAATGTGACGATAACCGAACACCACTTCGGCAATCTCCATAATATTAAGTGCCAACCGAACTATTATCTGGCAACCACATAAAATACTAACATTTACTCAAAAATTAATAACACTCTTCAAAAACATAGTATTCCATTGATAAGCATACTTAGTTACATTACATGTGTCATTTAATCATCCGCAAGTGAAATTTTACCTTCATGTACAATTTCTTCCGACTTCTTCAAAGCATTCCACATCTCCATGTTAGGCTCATACATGATACACCAACCCAACATTCTATCTGGATTAAATGCAGGCCAATAAGAGGTTCCATATATTGGAGGCAATGGACAATCGGGTTTTAACCGGAGGCCTATAAAGTGGTTGTTGTTAATCAATGCCATCACACATCTCCTTCGTTTGAGTTGCTCGACACATACGGTTGTTTTCGTGGTGAAGGTGAAACTAACATATTTTGTGAAATAACGAACCACACAATTGAATGCCTCGGCGATTAAGTGTCCACATATAGGCATGCTCATCCAATAATCCGATGTCATCGGATGGCCCCCATGAAGACGACGTTGATACCTAACAAATTTCTCATTGAGACTACCTTCCCCATCGCACAACATTGTCTTGTAAAAGGCCGGATTCTCCTCTAGTTTGGACAACAACCTTTGCCTTATATGAGTGATTGCACACCCATTATTTCGCTTCGCACCTTCGATGAAAGGCCCAAGTTGTTGATTGACAACATGAAAACCACAATTACCATCCGGAGGAACGTCGTCGGTGGAAATAACGTATTCTCTAATGTATAGAGGTAGCTCATTCAAATAGTCTTTATTTGGAGCCGCATCCTTCACGTCTAGGGAAGATGGTTGGATGGGGCACATTGAGACTTAAGCTTCACGTCGACGTAAGATGGTTGGCTTGGTTGTGATGGACACATCGGACCTTTTTCTTCAAATCTCGCTCACTTGTTTCGCCTTTCTCCTCGATATCCCTACCCCATTTGTTGGTTTTCTCCAAGTACATTGCCGCGGTATACTCATGGGCGGAAGGATCTCTAGTAAATGGGGTTTGCTCACTTTTGTTCTTACGTAACACCTTTACATATTCTCTTAGTTTCTTTTTAGTTTCTTTTTTGCTTGGTCTACCTTTGCGTTTGCCTTTTGACGGTTCATAAACATTCTCCGCAGTTTTTGGATATATGATTTTCCTCATGTCATCCCAAAAGATTTGTTTTTGGAGCTTGTTCATGCCACGATACATCTCTAGAACGGTTCTACCAATTTCGTTATCACCAAACTCTTCTCCGGCTTCTTCTTCCTTTGGAGGAGGGATGAAACTTAGATGCTTCCAAAATGGATCAATTTCACTTAAAGGGATTACGCCATGCTCGTAGTTGATTATCATATGGCGACAAGGTAGTCCCATAGACTTCTTCATGTTACATACACACACCTCTTCCGCTTTGGTTTCCCACTTCTCAATCAACTCGAATTCTATAATCAACAACTTCATACATTGCCGAGATACGTTGTAATGGATTCCCTTGAACAATGGGTTGTCGGCATATTTTCCGTTCATTTTGAATATACGGCTTTTTTGGAACTTCTCTTTAATTCTATCAATGTCGCACGTGAAGTAATTTTCCATAGCATTCCACACGGTTACGAAATTATCAACACATCCAAAGAGATTCTTCTTCAACCGATGGTGAGCCGACTCCACTAAACTTATCGCTTGATTTCCCAAGTGTTTATATTGGTTAATATAAGCATTAACAAACCTCTCTTTGTATGGTTCCAACCATTGGCGAAGAACATACGACACAATACCGAGGTAATCCGGAGTATCCCAATGGGCGATGAACTCCGCAAGATTTAGATGATACTCTTCCTCGGTAAGAGACCAACACAATGATTCTCATTCACCGTTGAAAGCAACCCATTTAGCGTAATTTGCTTCGTATTGTTTTTTGAGTTCCTATTTTGCATCCGCTCGTTCATGTTCCGGTAGCATCTTAATCTCTTCATATCCTTTTTTCTTGGGTGGACAAATTATTGGCTTGCATCTATTTATCAAATTACACCATATATGGAACGTACAAAGCATATTATGTGCTAGTGAAAACACTTCCTCTATTGCATTCATCAATGTGACATCATTATCGATCACTATAACCCTGGGAATATCATCACCTCAAAAGATTGCCTTAACTTGTTTTAGTGCCCAAATGTAACTAGGTTCTTGCTCATCTCTTAAGAAACAAAAGGCCACGGTAAACGGTGACTTCGTTGAAGTACGCCCAACAATATTCAACAATGGCATATCGTACTTGTTCGTCTTATAAGTGCAATCCATTATTAGAACTTCATGAAAGCATTGAGCCAATTGAACACTCGTCGGATGCGCAATAAAGAGTTGCGTTATCTCTCCTTCCTAATCCACATCCTTTTGAACCGCGTAGTTTTTCTCTTGGGCCAAAAAAAATAATTGTTGCATTACTTGTCTATCTCTCCATTCCTTGCTTCTAATTGTCTCGATTTCATTGTAAATTGTGGAAAAAAATGAGTGGTTATCCTTGTTATCCTCCTTTAGTATTTGGAGCATTTGAACCGTGAAATACCCATTGTCCTCATTTTAGCTACCTTGTCCATCTTTTTAGGAGTTAGCTTTGCCGCCATGAAATGTCCTTCAAGATGCTCCGAAGAGGATGATTATGACAACCTTTGCATAACCACTATAGAGAACCCATCCACCCAAATCTTCGTTCAAATTAAATGCAAGCTTGAATGGGAAATGAATCTTCTTTGAGAAAGTTTTGTTCTTCCTATTTGTCTTTCCTTTATAAACATAACCCTTCCTCTTGTGGCTTTTATCGGGATCACCGCTTCTCTCACAAACCATTTCAAAGCGAGTTTTGCTTTCTCTCCCATTCAATACTAATACGCACATGTCTTTTTGTGCATGTTGTCTAGCCCAAATCTTTGCATCTTAGGATTTTTGAATACCAAGTCATTCATGTAGTGATGGGATGTGTCATCGTACAAAATACCAATGGGGAAGGTTGGTTTTCCATTGGTTCTATTAGATCACATGGAACCTACAAGTAATAGCACAACGTCAATACCATAAAAAAATTCTTACAAGTTCGGTAATGTAAATATTTTTATCGACCCTAGGAACACAAAGTTCGGTTATGTAGTTTCCGTAAATAAATTGGGGCCTTACAGAACTCGATCTTTAGATTTTCCATGTCAAAGTTCAAAGCAATGAACCGAAAAACTGACTAAACCAGAACTCAAGGTTCTTGAAACATTGATTTATATTTTCTACGACCTTAATGAAACAAATTTCGGTAACGAAAGTGCCTGATATCGACTCAACCGAACAATGCAATTGTAAACTCTATAAAAATAGTTCGGTTACATGTTCGGAAAAACATAACTAGAACTCTAAAAACCACCATTAACATGTATTTCGGTTTGCAGATCCGCTAAATTTAGTAACCGAACTACCACATTAAGAACGGTTTGGTTACCTCGCAAGCTAAATTTGGTAACCAACTAGGTTGACCTAAATCAATTTTTTTCCGCAAATTTTGAGTTTGGCCAAATTTTTGCACAATTCAAGCTACATTAACAAAATATGAGGCATACCCGAGTACCCATAGCTTCATCTTCAAGGTTGTGGTGATAAAATCCATCATTTGTTTGGTTAGCTTGAGTTTGGGACAAAAAGCTTTCATCATCTAACAAATAACTTATTTAGGATCATTAGAAGTATTGACAAATACACTATGAGGTGAAGGGGGTTTCGATTTGAGGATGAGGTATCATCACATGAATCACTCAAATCATAATTATTAAACTCAAAAAAAGATTTTTTTGGTACACCCATCTTCTTCTTCATATTTCCTTCTTCTTCTTCTTCTCTCTCAATAATAATGTTATAACAAAAAAATCTCACTAATATAACTCACTAATCACAAATCACTAACTAATCATTACACTAGCACTAATTAATCATCACACTAACTAAGTCTATCATTAAGGGTAAAATAGGTATTTAAAAAAAATCAGATAAGGGGTGATTGGAAATTACTACCAATAACCACCCCAAAAACTTGAGAGTAGTCCCCCATTTTTTGAGTAGTCCCAAAAAAAAACGGTTATACTTAAAAGACTAAAATGGAGTCCAGCCTCAACCTTAGACTCCCCGGCTCACACCTAATAATTCTAAACCCTGAGAAAGTTCCTTTCCGCAGAACCCTAAATTCTCAAAGCTGTCTTTCTTTTCCAGCCTCTACTCTCCGTCTTCAAGTTTTGAGAGAAAAAATCATTCGCGTCTTCATTTTATCCACCGAGATGTCGTTACTAAACCTCATCAAAGAAGCCGCCGCCGCTGCTGATTCTGAAACTTCACTCGAATCAAAATACCCAATAGTTTTAAATGCAATTCCGATTCTCAGCGATTTGAAAGCTGCAAAAGATGACACAGACGATACTAAACTTATCAAACGTGTTGAGGGATGGCGTTTCCAGAAACCGACACAGAGATCATCGAATCAGGAAACAAGTTCACCAAAAGATTGAAAAAGAAGCTGAAAAATCAAACTTTAATACAGATGAGTTTTTTGAGATTTTGCATTCTTTTTTGAAGAAAATCGTAGATCTAGTTAATCTATCTGAGGATGATGTTTTTCGAGTTCTGTTTGTTTAATGCTAGAAAAATCAGGTATTTTTATTGGTAAAATGTTTTAAGTTTGATACTGGAAGCTTCTTTAAAGCTGGAGGTATGGGAAGTATTGAAAACCTAATTATTCAAGGAGTAACATGTCGATTTGATTGAGATATTAGTGACGAAACAAAAATCTGATTTGCTTTGTTTATGTGTTAAACATGTTTCGGATATTCAGTCTGATGATTTTGTGAGTGTTTTCAAATACTTTCTTACTCCACCTAAAGGTTCAAAAATAAGAATATGATTATGTAAGACAAGATTGGGAAAACCAGGCTAATTTAGCTATAGAGAGTTGTAGTAGTAGAAGGAATGACAAGTCTTTGTTGGCGAAAGAAGCTTCGAGAGTTACTTATGGTTGCTTATGATGGGTTTACACCAGCTGAGCTTTGTTTGCATTATATTTATTTGCAAGTTCAAATCTTGATTCATTAACATTATCATATGTTTTGTCAAGATTGAGTGGGACTGAGATGTTGAGTTTGATTAAGTATATGGGGAAATGGTTGAAGAAATATGAGAAGTTTCCTCAAGCAAATATGTGTCCGAAAGCGGGTAAGAAATTGGGACTGAATGCTTGTGATTGGGTTCCTTCACTTAAATCAATTGTTAAGTATCTGGATTGGTTTTGGACGAACATTTTTCTAAATTGGTATTGTATACCGAGTTTCAAGAAGAGTTGAGGTTCATTAATGGAGCTGTCATGTCTTTAGCATCTGAAGCTAGATTATGTTGTTCAGTTTCGATGTAGTTGAGAACTTGAAGCTGGAAACTTGTGAGTCAAAAGGATGCTTGAAGGTTAGGATTTTACATCTTTTTTTTTTTTTTTTTTTTTTTTTTTGTTTGTAACAATGCACTCTACTTTCAAGTTTTAAATCTTGAATACTCTTTTTATTTTTTTCTTTGAGTCTTTGTTATTTCATTCAAGTTGATAGGATAAACATTTTGGCATTCATTTGTACTCTTAGCCATGTTTTATGGAATCAATAGTTTTGAATGTGATTAGCCTATAGAGAAATAAGGATAGAAGGAGGATTATCCCACTCCATTCTCTGTTATTGTGTGCCCAGAATATGCAGTGTGATCTAAAATGGCCTAAGTAGGCCAAAATATGCCTCACGAGTCATGACTACAAAAACATCCAAATTTGGCACTGACCTGCTCAGTGATCTGTATGTTGCCTAATCACCTAAAATCTTCCAGTTACATAATTGCCATTGTGGGTGTTGATGCACAGCCCTGCATCAGGTGCGACCCAAAATCTAGAAATTCATTGCTTCATTGTATTTCACTTTGGTAGAGTGAAAACTTGGTTATGTAATATCAAACTCTTGTATTTCATTTCTGAAACTTGTGACCCAGAATCTAGAAATACATTGCTCGATTCTTGTATTTCATTTTGGTAGAGTGAAAACTCTGTGATGTATGTAATATCAACTCTTGTGTTGCATTTCTTGAAACTCCAGCATATAACGAATGAATCTGGCTTAAAGTTTTGGAGATTTTAATGTGGAACTACATAGATGTCAATGAAATGGTGATACTAGTTCTCCTACAGTTGATGGGTATGATATTGACAAAGAAAAATAGGCGTGGTTTTGATAATTCAGAGCTACTTGTACTAGCAAAAATAGTCGTGGTTTTGCAAGCCATGGGGGTGGTGCACTGGAACTGTCCAGCTACTGTGCGGGATCAGCTAGAACTTAGAAGCTTGGGACAATCCTCAAGGAACTGTCAGACAAATTTTGCCAACTTTTCTATCACAGATTCACAATCTGTTGGACAATCTGGAGAGGAAGGAACTAGAGGGTAATGGCTTTGAACTAGTGACACATTGGGAGGACATACTAGCTGAGACTACTTGTAAAAGAAAAACCTCTTGTATCCTCTAATTTTTCATGTCAGATACAAATTTTTAGGCAACTTTTTTCTCAAAAATTTTAACTTTTTTCTCAAATAAACAAACAAACAAATCAATCCATGCGCTGTTAGTTACAAATGTCAATGGTGGAAACAGGGGATGCCTCTGCCTTTACAAAAATTGGAACTTGGACAACTGTAAAGCTCTTCCCAAAAGTAAATTTGAGTAGAAAACTGCTACTTGCTCTTCCCAAAAAAAAAGCTTGTCCAGCACCAGGGCTGAGCCTATCCATCTCAAATTTTTCCTCCTATCAGGATGATGCTGAGTTGAGATACCACTACTACTTGCTCCACTCCAAATCAGCTGTCTCAGCCCAGAACGCATGTTGGTGTTGGGCGTTGTTGTTGACACGGCTGGTATCACTAGGCTTCACGGAGTTCACGAAAGTGTGCCAACCTAGAAGGTATGGCAAGATATACTGCAAAATACTCAAATAAATATGTTAGAAACAAATTTCTGTATAACAACAAGGTGGCTAATTTATAACGAATTCTGAAAGTGGTCTTGTCATTTTTTTCTAGCTTTGCAGAAACAAAACAATTAGGGGATGAATCGTACACTGAAGGCTGAATTTAGAACAGTTAGTTCTGCCTTGGTAACAGGAATGTAAATGTTTTCATCCACATTCAAGAGCTTGTTTTGAACATCTGCGATGGAAAGAAAAGCAGGGTTCCGATCAACAAAAATTGTATCGCAGATAAATTGCATTTTAATTGCTTTCTAAATGCAAGCGAATATCCATTTTTCTCTCTTAAATCTACAACTGTAATGATCTCAAAAGATCTCTAAACCAGAGTCTGGCAGGCCCAATTCTCCAGCTAGTACAGCTTTCAAGTCAATTACTTGAAGTGGTGGTCTCAGTTTTGTCACACTTAAATATAAACTCATGAATATCAAAAAACGGATACGATGAATTTTGAAAGTGTTACCTGTTGGAGAGCTAAATAAGTTAATATAATATGTAAGAGTGACACGTGACTATTTGGTTCAGGAGGGTGAAGGTCAAAGCAGTACAGCACTGCAGACTCCCAAGGCGCCTTGGGATAACTAATTCATTGTTTCCAAATTCAAATAAGTGACTAAATGTCAACAAAGAAAAACAAATGACGACTCAGAAGTAGGTGGGTTTTGGGCGCAGTCAAACAAAGAGCAGGCCAGTAAATTAGAGAGGACTGGTGCCCTTTAGAGCCTAAGAAGAGCCTACGCCAGTTTCCCATCATATACTCCAACAACCAAACATAGGTCAAGTGCAAAACATCCAACACCAATTAAGTGCAGTTAAAAGACATGGTAAACCAGATTACTTAGATTAAAGAAATGTCCAGATCCATCGGGAAGGGGCTCCACTTTCAAAACCTTTCTGACCTTTCCTTCCTCACTGCAGAATACACATGTATCAGTTCCACTTGAGAAACTTCAAAGTCACTTATACTTCTCGTTTAAATCATTTGTGAAACACAGAAAAACAAAAACAAAAATAAAAGATGGATGAAGTACACATGCACCAGATAAGCATTGCATTTGTAACCTAAGACCATTAGTTCACTACCAGGTGACTTGCTATTTGGTTATCTCATGAATGCCATATATACTCAAAATGTGAGCCAAACTGTGAGTTTGATTAATTGAGAAGGAACTGCACAGTATAGTGCAAAAAAAAAATGAAGGCAATGTATCCATGAGAGTTACAGTGGTAAGACTTAATCACTAATCTCTGCTAGACAAAATTATGACAAAAATCTAGCATGTGGCATCTCTCAAGTTATATTACTTCCACAGATATTCCCTGTAACCTAATTAGCAATGTTGAGAATAAGAATTCGAGTAATTCTTTAATAGAAACTTGTTCATGCCATTATGGTGGCTCAGAAAGACAAACTTCAAATTTAAACAAGGACCTTATAAAAGCCAAAGACTTTTTTAGAGACTAGTTTCAAACATTTCTTTTTCTTTTCTTATCTTAGAGATAAATAGAAGCTCCAATTTTCTCAATTTCTCTTTCTTTTTGTTATTATAGTTGATATATAAGTAAGAAACTCCAAAAATGCTTGAATTTATAGGACTATTATGACTTGACCACAACAAACCGTTTTCACTACTCAGCAACCAACCTATCAATTTAATGACAAGTGTAGCTTGTTTACTGGAAGCAGGAAAACAATAATCAATATGAAAAGAAGAGTTCTAACACACCTTTTCCCCTTAAATGGATCATGGAAGAATTCACATGAATCCTTTAAACCAAGGTTCATCAAAGCTGCAATCTCAGTCACTGACAGAGAGAATACCTGCACAAAAATTCAACAAGAAATATTTATATATTAGTTAACAAGACATACTGATTCTTTAAGCATGGAACACCGAAATCAAAGGAGAAACTGATGCCTTTAACAGGTTGCAATGACTAGAAACAATTACGGACATTACTGAATCCACATTATAAATACGGTAGAAATGAGTCACGAAACAGTGCAGCAATCTGGATAAACACGGATCTTTAGGAACAACGAGAAATATGCACACAGGTGAAACTAAAGCATTCCAGTGCTTGATAAAGAACCAGAATGGCTCTCAACTCTTAAGATCAACTCATATACACGAAGGCTGAAGATTAAAAACCGATAACCTTCACAGACCTAAGAGAACTCCCAATTCCCAAATAGAAAGATCTAAAGAAAACTCAGTTGAAGTCTAGTATGGAAACAAAAATATAATGTCCTTGTTATGGATAATACATATAGGCAGCAAGTGTCATGAGTATACACAGATTTCACTATGAAGGTACCTTAGGTTTCTAATTATCTGCATTCATTTCATAGTGATAAAAGTTACAGGATACATTGCCGTCTTTCTTTTTAAAGCACACCCTAATGTACATTTCTCACCCAAATTCATTGGAAATATAACACAATTCACCAGAAATATAACACAATTCACAAAGAAGAAACTTTAAAAAAAATATTGAGGGAGGACAACACCAACCTGCTTCCTATTCCAATCATATTGCCTGACCCCAACACCAGGGGCGAACTGAAGTAGAACAAACCCCTCTTTCGATAGCTTATAAGCACCTGACTGCAATCACAAAACAGCAAATGATAAAAAAAAAAAAAACACAGAAAGACTGACGTTCACACTTCACACCTAAATTTCACAATTATGTCGTTTAAAGAGATGAAATTGTAAAGGCATACCTCTAAAGGAAGAAATTCTGGTGATATGGGTTCTACAGTAAGAGCTGCTTTCCCTTTATAGATAGAATGACCAACAAAAACCTTTGTTGCAGCTGCAAGAATCCAAAAACCCCTAAACCCAGTTAGATAAACCCATAAAAAAGCACCCCAAAAATTCAGTAAAAACATAAAAAATGACATGAGAAAAAGTCTCAAACCTCCTAAAGCTTGTGAACTAAATGTTTCTTCGGAAGGTTTTGTGTATCTCTGTGGTTGTTTCTGAAAATACTCTGAACTTCTACATTTAAGGGTAAATTTGTTCTTATCATTGGATTGAGAGGGTTTTACACAGATTCTAATCAAACTATAAGATGATAATGATGATGAAGAAGAAGGGTTTACAAAGAAAGAGTTAAAGTTGTTTTGGAGTGAAGTAATTTTAGGGTGTTGCGGAGTAAAACTAGAAGTTGATATATATTCCATTGTTTTTCTACTTTTCTTCTTCTCCTTTGGTGAGATAAGATTTTATGACAGTGGAAAAGAAAGTGAACTATTTTTCTCAAGTGACCCTGGGCCTGGGGATAAATATGAGGGTAAGTATGA
>JAJJWW010012510.1:0-135756 GCA_023531295.1 Papaver armeniacum
TCGAGATCGCAGGAAGCAAAGAATTTGAGTGAAAGCTATGGAGTCTAAGAGATTAACAGGCGCCCATACACACTGACCTCTTCGAATCACAACCACACCAGACTTCGCCAAGGTGGCTGCCATTAATAGACTTTCATGTCTGCATGATTTAAGTTAATAATCTTCTCTTGGTTTGTGAGTACAAGAGTGTTTCTAGGCATGAAATCACATGGATTGGCTATATTGAAATTGTAAGGCAGATTCAAGTGGAAGAGATGTTGTGCACCAAAGACAAGAACGTGTCATCCTGCGCAAGGGACATGTCTAACAAAGCTCATACGTCAACACAAGCCATCCAAAGCTGGAAAAGGTGACAACAATAATCGCAACTCAAGCATGACCACAAGAAAGGTACGCTTTGTGAAACTTAATCTAGCATTAATAAAATTAAGGGTCCTTGTTGGGTGTGTGAAATACCGGTCATATGGCGCTTCACCGTAGACAACGAAGGATAAGAAGAATAATGCTAACTCTGGCCGAGAAAAGCAAAGACGAAGTCACGGTGTCCAAGTTAATCCGTGACCAATGTGATGGATTGGTGGGTAGACTCGGAGCTACCAAGCATGTTTGGGAACAGAGACTGTTCACCTCCTACCAGAGGGTAGGGAAGGCGAGAAACTTTATATGGGTAACTCATCTGCACCGCAGGTCAGGGGAAAAGGAAAGGTTGGTCCGAAGCTCACATCCGGGAAAGACTCACATTGAATGAAGTACTTCATGTTCCGCATATCCGTAATTTCTTGTTCTGTTTTAGATGATAAGGGTTTTAAAGTTACACCGAGTCCGGAAAACTTATAGTAACTAAGGGCAATGATTATGTGGGTAAGGGTTATAAAACTGGGGGTCTATATAAACTTAATGTAACTGTCCGAATTGAATTTGAATGATTCTTCGCACATGTGTGTGTCATTGAACGTTTGGCATGGTATACTTGGTCATGTAAACTATAAATCAATGCATAAATTGGCTAGCGTAGGCTGCATACCCAAATTCACTTTAGATAAAAATCATAAGTGTGAGATTTGCGTAGAATCTAAGCATGCTAAGAAATCATTCAATAAGAATGTCCAGAGAAACTCTAAACCCTTAGATTTAATCCACTCGCACTCTAGTTGATATGAAGTCAGTTCAAACAAGAGGTGGTAAGAAATGGTTTATTACTTTTATAGATGATTGTACGAAGTCTTGCCATATTTACTTACTTAGAGGAAGGATGATGCCTTAGAAGCCTTTAAGATATATAAAAGTGAAGTCGAAAACCAATTGAATATTACCATTAAAACTATTAGGTCCGTAGTGGTGGTGAGTATGAAATTCCCGTAGGAGATTTCGTGGAAGAACATGGCATAATACATGAGACTACAGCCCTTATTCACCTCAATCCAATGGTGTAGCTGAACGTAAGAACCGTACCCTTAAGGATATGATGAATGCCATGTTGATTAGTTCAGATTACCTTCGAATTTGTGGGGGAGGCTATCCTCTCCGCCAATTACATCCCGAACAGAGTACCCTTTAAAGGATCGAGATAAAACTCCATATGAGTTATGGAAAGGTAGACAACCATCTTATGATTACTTCCAAAGTGTGGGGGTGCTTGGAAAAGGTGGGCATCCTCCTCCTAAGAAAAATAAGATAGGACCCAAAACCGTTGATTGTGTTTTTATAGGGTATCCCTGACATTCTAGTGCTCATAGGTTTATGGTTGTGAGTTCAAATTTCGACATAGGGTTGAATACTATCATGGAGTCTATGGATCCGAGTTTTTTGAAACTATTTTTCCTTTGAAACGTGATTCTCGAAAGAGATGTTTAGATGATCCCCTAGATGTTCCTTCAACTAGTCAATTATTACCTTTAGAGGAAGATGAAACGCAGGAAGTGGAACCTAGAAGAGGTAAAAGGGTTAGTAACCGAGAAAACCTATCCCGTTTGCATTACATACCTAGCCGAGTCCGATCCTCGGACTTATAGAGAAGCCATGACTTGTCCAAGCTCCATGGTGGAAAGAAGCTTCCCTTAGTGAAATGGATTCCTTCGAGAAAACGGTACTTTTGAACTTGTAGATTTACCTCCGGGTGTAAGGCCATAGGTTGTAAATGGATTTTCAAAAAAAACGTAAGATAGATGGAACTATTGAAAAATACAAGGCTAGAATTTGGTAGCTAAAGGCTATGAGACAAATAGAAGGTATAGATTTATTTGACACCTATTCACGGTGGTAGAATTAGCTCCATTAGGATGTTAATTGCTATAGCTTTTGTCCATAATTTAGAGATACATCAAATGGATGTAAAGACAGGCGTTTCTTAATGGTGAGTTAGATGAAGAAATTTATATGGAACAACCTGAGGGCTTTGTAGTTAAAGGTTGTGAAAGAAAGTGTGTAAACTGGTTAAATCTTTGTATGGATTGAAACAAGCACCTAAACAGTGGCATGAAAAATTTGATCATGTGATGATTTCTAGTGGTTTTTGAATTAATAACGATAAGTGTGTTTATACTAAACTTGTCAAGGATGCCTGTGTGATTGTATGCTTGTATGTTGATGATATGCTTATACTAGGTACAAACATGGATGTTATTAATTCCACTAAGAAACCGTTGAATGAGAACTTTGACATGAAAGACTTAGGCCGTGATGTCATATTAGGGATGAAGATTAGAAAAACTTCTAATGGCTATAGTCCGAGTCGGTCTCATTATGTTGAATCCATACTTAAGAAATTTAATCGGTTTAATCAGAAACTGTGTGTACTCCTTATGATTCTAACTGCCGTCTCAAAGAAGAATAAGGGTGTAGGAGTTAATCAACTTGAATACTCGAGAGTCATAGGAAGTCCGATGTATTTGATGAATTGTACGAGACCCAGACATTGCTTATGTCAGTAAGTGAGTTAACGGTATACTTGTAATCCGGGGCAGATACATTGGGATGCACTTATTAGAGTGCTAAAGTACTTGAAGTACACAATGACCTTTAGTTTGAATTACAAAGGATATCCCATTGGCCCTGAAGGATTTTGCGATGCAACTGGATAACAGGATCGGGAGGATTCTAAGTCTACGAGTGGATATGTATTCACTCTAAGAAAGGCGTCCGTATCCTGGAAGAGTTCCAAACAGACATGTATAGCTCGTTCCACTATGGAATCGGAGTTTATTGCGTTAGATAAAGGGGAGAGGAGGCCGAATGGCTAAGAAACTTTTAAGATATTCCTCTCGGCATAGGCCTCGTGCCTATATCTATACACTTTGTGGATGACAAATCTGCGATAGTAGAGAGCTAAGAGTTGCTTTCTACAATGGAAAGTCTATACATATTCGTAGAAAGACATGACACTTTGAAAACACTAATCTCAACAGGCGTTATTTCCATAGATTGATGCGGTCAAGGAGAATATCGCGACCCTTTGACGAAAGGTTTGTCCAAGGAGATAGTTAGTAAAGCATCGAGGGGATGGGGCTTAGGCTCAATAATTAAACTTGCCATGAAGGATACTCAACCTTGCCGATTTGGAGATTCCAAGATCAAGGTTTCGAATGAGACAACTAATTTATGGTGGGTAAAGGTAAACACTATCAGAGAATTCATTCTCTGTCCCTTTCCTATGGTGTTGATGTGATAGTGTGACTGCATGTGGAGGATGACTTTTAGATAAGTCTTAATGAGTTCCATAGTTTCAATTTAAGATTGAAGTGGGGTGTAGCAATAAACACTCTTGATGGAACTCACCTATCCGAATGTGGAAGTGGGGCCGCTATGAGAATCGAGCCAATTCTCTAGAGCATTCGAGAAACGGGGATATGTCCAGTGGCCAAATTGGACAAAAGCTGACGAACTTAGAACAGGGAGAATATCATGTGTGGCTGTTGTCGCGAGTACACCAACGCTATCGGTTCAAGACTAGAGTTCCTTTGTTTAGCTAGTAGTTCCGGTAACTTCTCACTAAGTAAGGGTTCAAGACCTCATGGACACCTTTGCCTAAATGGTATTTTTCCTTACTCCGATTTTTTTTTCGTTTTCCGAGATTTCATTCATGTGGGGGATTGTTGTTGAGAAAATGAGTTTTAAATAAAAGGTTTTATGGTCTTGGTGTGGTTTGATCTAATGACCTAAGGGTCTAAGGATACTCACTCATTTTTGGGTGAATGAAGTGGAACCTTTAGTCCCACATTGTGGAAAAAAACTAAAGAGAGCTCCACTATATAATCATAAAATTCCTTTATGTTTTTTGAAAGAAATTGTAAAACGTGGGTGGAGCGGGTGGGCAAAAATAAATTATTTTTATTCCATGTGATATGCCTATGCCATGCAGTTCGAAGAAAGTCCCTTGTCTACTCAAGTTATATCGGGATTTATTTTGGACACAGTTTTTCTTTAGGAAATTAATTCCAAAATTAATTTTATAGAGTTTTATTTATGGTAAAATTCCTTTTACTTGTTTTGAAGAAAACCAAAAACCTAACTTGATTTGCAAGTATTTCATCCTATAAATACAACTCGAAAAACTATTCCAATACATTCAAAATTCTTCTTTTATTCTAGGGTTTTCTTCATACGTTTTTACCTCCATCCCAGTTGCTGAGTTCGAAGAAAGGGTAACTTGCGTTGTGCTAACCAAGTTATATCGGGCGGTCTTATCCCTCTGTGAGGGGTTTAGCATTACTGTTTCGAGTATACCCGAACTAATGTGTTAAGGACAACTTGTTGAACAAGTTATTTCGGTAGAATTGTTTCGCATTAGTTCTTTACATATTATTTTGATACATCTAACGTGCTGTTCATTGTTGCAAGATTCCAACAAAAGATAGAAAAGAGTCGGACAAGTTGACTGATGAAAAAAAATGATGCTTTTCATGAAGCTGTATAACCAAAATAAGATACTTAATACTTAATGTTTACGCTAAATCAATATAGATAACTTACTTGGCGGAAGCCTGCTATTAAAGAAATAGGAACCCAGCCTTGTTCATCCATGTGCTGCCGCAAGAAAATATTTTTCCATAGACTTACTGGGCTGGAATTAACAAAATAAGGGATAAACTATATCCCATTGCATTCCTGAAGGGTCGAAGAGGAAAGGCTAAGGATCCATTAACATTACCAGGAGGAGGACAGATGTAGTTGTTTCTTGGGTTGATCATTGTCGGATGCATCTGTTTATGCTGCTGAGCATCTCTACGATTAAAACTGCAATGTGAACTCCAGTCATGATCGTGTTCTCGCCTGCCCCTACGACTTCGATTTTGACGGTAAGAACTAGGCCGACCTCCAGGAGGATGGGGTCCTCCACGTCATCTACTGGAGGAGGAATTACGCTGATGCGATTTTTGATCTTGTTGGGGTATAAATCTATCTCTTCCTTTGATTCTCCTTCCAAACTATTAATCTTGTGTGAAGAGTCCTTCATTGAAGGACCAGGAACCGTAGAAGCTGGTGTTCCAGAAGAATTCTTGTGGGGCTTTTGATTATGATAACAAGATGCTTTTGATGAGGATGTAGATGCCGACTTCACATCTGTAGCAGAAGTGTCAATATTCAGATTTACCTGAGAGACAGAAGTAGGCGGAGGAGAAGCCACATCCATGCAAGGTTCACGTTTAACTATATTCGCCCTTACTAAAGATGTTGTTGATAAACCCGGCGCTCTACCACGAGCGGCGGCTGAAGCATTACGATTGTTAGCGCTACTCATATTTCTATTAGCATTAGAAGTAGATGAAGTTGTGGTGGTGATCACCATGCTTCAAGAGTTTCTAATCAGAACACACCGGTTGGTTGTAAAGAGGAATCCAAACAAATAATTGGTGATTGACTGATAGAACTAGTCATAAAACCAAGGTGACCAAACTTGTGATATAAAACCCGAATTCAAATGTTGGGATCCATTAAAACTCCATCTTAAACAAAATGGATACAAAAATCCCAAATTTTTAAAAGTTGATACAAAAACCCCAAATTTCAAAATTGGTTTATCAAATTATTTGGAGTTTTGCATTCTTTTGTTTTTGGGTTTTGGTGTTACTTTTGTTTTGTGAGTTTTTTTGGATGGATAGTGAGACTTTTGGGATTATAACTCGCAGACCGTTGACTGATAGAAATCCTTAAGGAGTGTAAGTACCCGGATTTGAGAAGGTTGAGAAATGGCATAATGCACGACCCGGAGCCAGCATAGGCGATGATGTGGGCACCAGGTATTCCCCGTAGCAGGAAATAATCATTGTATAGCAAAGGTCATGGTGGAGTATTTTTTTCTTTTTTTCACTAGATTTCCTAGTAAGAACTACCATTACATCCACTTACATGTCCAAACAACAAAGTATCTGCTTGAATAGTAACCACTAACCACACTATGTCGACACGAAGTCCACATATATATAGCCATGGAAAACAAAACGTTGAAACGAAAATGAATTTATGATAGTCAACGGTAATTGTCACTGCTTGTGAAAGATAAGCGTACGAGTGAAATCTTGTATTTTTTTGCCACTCAGTTGTTGCTTCTGTTAGAAATCGATCAACATAGTGATATCATCTTGTGGTAATAGTACTATTATTTGATAGTACATATGTACTAATTATTTGATGGTAGTACGATAAAGTATAATAGTAGGTGTGTTAGTCGGCCTTCATTTGCTATAACAGATCGTAATCTCTTGTTCTCTGTAACTCTTCAGGTTGGAAATTAACAATCTCTACTGGTTTTTGAGAATTCTAACGAGAGACAGACAGAGATTAGCCATGGCTCTTATATCAAAAATAGCTTTACCAGATCTTGACTATGACTATGGTGCGCTTGAGCCTGCAATTAGTGGAGAAATTATGCAGATTCATCACCAAAAGCATCATCAGGCTTATATCACTAATTACAATAAAGCTCTTGAACAACTCACTGAAGCTACAGCCAAAGGAGACACATCTACTGTTGTTAAATTGCAAAGTGCCATTAAGTTCAATGGCGGAGGTTTGTTTGTGTCCTCTTCAGCAGTTTCCGGTTTACTTGTCTTTTTATTGTACTTGATGGAATATTTGTAAAATCACGTTGCAGGCCATGTGAACCATTCAATTTTCTGGAAAAATCTTGCTCCTGTTAGTGTAAGTTAGCACTCGTCTCTATTTTTTTTTTTTTTTTTTTTTTTTTTTTTTTTTTGAAGCATATCTCTATTGTGATTTTACATAATTTTGGCCTATGCTTCTGTAAATTCCAAGTTTTGTGATATTAGAGGGTTCTACTCATTTATGAAAATTTGACAGGAAGGGGGCGGTGAGCTTCCTGAAGGTTCCCTTGCCTCGGCAATTGACGCGCATTTTGGATCTCTTGAAAAGTTGGTGCAAAAGGTTAATGGAGAAGGTGCTGCTTTGCAAGGCTCTGGATGGGTGGTAAGTCTTCTTTTTTAGCTTTTCTATGAGGTTTGATTCATTTTCAGTTGGGTGTGACTGCGAATAAATTGTTAATAGGGAATGGTTGCATTGCTTGTATGTTTTTCAGTGGCTAGGTCTGGATACAGAACTGAAGAAGCTTGTTGTTGAAACCACAGGAAACCAGGTACGTAATGTTAACCCATGGAAACTTATTTTGTGGCCATGACTATAACATCATTACATGATATGAGTTCATATGACAATATATGGCCCCAATCTGTTTTTCTAGGACTATTCAACAGAAAAACTAGAGTTTTGGAACTTCATATGTTTGAATGCAATTTCGGTGCCGCAGAAAAGGCAAGCCAGGCTGGCCTTGTTTAACACGAATGTTAGAGTTGTGTGTCCTCTTTAGCAGTTGTATCTAAGAAGATGCTATGCCATTAACACCATAGTGGCTTCACATTATTTTTTGAAGCATATTTTCATATAACTAGTGCATACAGGGGAAGAGTTTCTTGCGTTTCTTATAGCTAATGACTGCTGTAAACATTTCTCAGGATCTACTGGTAACCAAGGGTGCAAATTTAGTTCCTTTGCTGGGCATTGATGTTTGGGAGCATGCATATTACTTACAGGTAATTTCTTTCATTTCATTGATCAATTTAGTGATATAACTAGTCACCTGTTTCAGACGAATCGAATGATCGAAATGTGAATAAATTATATATGCCTATCACGTATGTTATGTCATACTATTGGTGACCAATTCCACAATTGTTCTTGAATATAACCATTTATTTGGGAGCTTAAGTTTAACGAGTTTTTGTTTTACATACTCCTGGCTTCTGTTTATGCTTGTATATCAGTTACTACGCGAGTATACTTTGTTCCTCTTTATGCTCAGATTTATATGTAACTTACTATTTTATCTGTAGGTATGCTTGTATTTTTCAATATCAACCCATTATTAATTTCTGATAAAGCTTGAATTTCTTCACATCGCATTTGACCCCCAGTTCCTCACACGTTTTAGTTGTTTTTCCTTTTGATGCATAAGATCCTTATTGACCAGGTTTTGACATTTTTAAGCATTATGTGCATATGCATACCCTGTACTTGAAATGCGAAACATTTTTGATGTGTATCTTCACGGTGATGCGCAGTACAAGAATATGAGACCAGAATATCTGAAGAATATATGGAAGGTTATTAACTGGAAATATGCCTGTGAAGTTTATGAGAAAGCACTCCTCTGAGTGAAGTGTATCACAAAATATTCCCATTATCTGGGAACTCCAGTATCTGTTTTATGTCATCAACTTTGGTGAGGATTGTAGAGAAAATCAAGTTGTGTAGAGTGTTACGTGTACTTTGGTGTAATTTGCTTGTGAATTCACATGAGACTGTCCTTTTAGGTTCTGCTTTACTTTCCCTAAACTTATGTGAACTTGTTTGATTGGGTTGAGAATAAGAAAACCGCTTGGTATTTTGGGTTAACGTGAACCTTATTATAGCTGCTGTCACATGCCGATTTCATGGCTTTTATTTTCCATATAAGAAGTTTGTCATGCATCTACGCACTTAAACAATTCCACCAAATAAGCAACACAATGAACACACAAACGTAATGAAACAAACCCAATTTAATGCGTCAGAGGAAGATAAACAAAACAGATAAACAAAACTTGTCCATATCCGGACTACAATTGCCTCACTGTTAAGGACTTAACTGTCTCAAGGCCTAGCCTTTGCTAGCTGCTCATATCCTACTGATTTACAATATCTCTCACACTATTAATACAATAGTTATATGGCCAAAACCGTGTAAAACCAAATGCACAAGCCTTAAACAGCCAAGTATCCAAAGGGTAGTTTCCATAACCGTCTACAATGATTTATAACTGCCAGCTTTTGTATTGAGTTGCACATTGATGCTACACTTGTCCTTGGTGGTTAAGAAATGCCAAACATCGTTATAAAGTCACTTTATAAGTCTCAAACGGCTCGGCATGCGTGTGACGCGCATACAATTTGTAATCGACAACCTAAGGCAAAATCCCGCTATCATAGCGTTATACATGTTTTGGCTTGAGCCAATGTACATGTATCATAGCGCTATAATTATCCCAGGACATGCACTTAACTCATTTTGATGCCATCATCCGAGTAAAGTCAGGCCATTCATGCCTTAGTCTATTGCTTGGCTCAGCTTCATACTTTGAGCGCATCACTTGCATTCTTTTTGCCGAGAAATAAACAACAATGTCGCATTTGGCAATGCCACTGTTGCGCATGCATTGTTCAAGCCTTGGTCAATGATTGGACCAATGCCTAAGTCATCCCATGACTTCCATTACATCCTTAATTCCTTCCTTGAGATGGGATAACTTTGAATCAATAATATGAAACACTATCGCATAATGTTGCACATGTCAAATAGCTTGTCTCAGTCATCATGGCGCTACATCATCGGATATTTGTAGCTTCATCGTCTAGGCCACTGACTGCAATGTAGCGCCATCATTGCACTTCAATGACTAGGCCGGTTATAGAACCCCCAATTTTCTTCAACGTCCTCGTTATGCAACATCAATTCAGGATATCCCAATTACTTGGCCTTGTACGCTTTCGAGCCTAACTTAAAATTAGCAAACTTGTTTGGCCTTTGTCCTGCCAAAACTTTCTACCTAATATAATACGCCATCATTTAGCTTATTGCCTTGTCATTGATCCCACTAACTTGTGTTATTCTTATCGCATTAGCCTACACTCCAACTCCAATCATACATCCACTACACCATTTTGGTCGATTAGGAAACAGATCCTACATGTTACAAAACGGGGTTGTAACGGGCGGTGTTCTGTTTCAAAAGGTGGCGTGACAAATATTTGTAACATTTACCAGAAATTATGAATTTTGGGTTGTAATGGGCATTGTATGAGACCTCAAATTTGTTACTACGTGTCATTTTGAAGCTTGACTTAGCCATGTTAAAGTTTTTATGAGGAGGTCAGAATGTGGGCACCTTTAGTTACTACGTGTCATTTTGAAACTTGACTTACAACTTGTTACTACATGAGAGGTTGAAACACCTTGGAGCAGCGATTCTTAATTTTTTACATCAAAAAAATTACTTTGACTGGGTCAATATTTACCATGGTCACACACATTCTGCCGGAAATACGCCAGAATTCAAAATAACCTGCAAATCTTTCATTTTATCCATCTCATAGATCTAATCACACATTCAATAATCCCATAGATTCAATCAACACACTCAACAATAACTTTTAACTTTTTTTCTCTCTACATTCGAATTGGTTCGGAACTTAAAAGACAATCCCTAAGTTTTATTCTACTGCATAACTCCTAAGTTTTATTCCTAGGGTATATGAGATGAGAATAAACCAACAGAAACAGGACTCACATAATCAGTATTTGCCTTCACATTTGAAGCAGATTTGGTGAAGCTGATGGAATCCAATGCCGCAGCATCTATGCAACTATTGCACGAGACATCTCTTCCAAGAACGATGCAGTATCAAACCATCATCACATTCCATCCATCCCACAGATCCTTCACCAAACCTTCATGTCACGACGGGAACCCTGAACCCTGAAAGCTGAAAGCGCAACTAAAAATTGTTAATGGTCAGCGGTTAAAGCCTCATAAAATTTTTGGCATCGCATACATTCTAAAAATCACAGGGAAAAATTATTAATGGTCAGTGCTTATTCAAATTTGAATTACCTAATGCCCCACTTTCACTCCTGTATAGTTACTTCAACAAGATTTGAGACATTAAAAAGGTTATCAGCTCTTTGTGCCAGAGGATTTAAACATGGTCTTCTTCTTAGTCGCCACCATTTTCGTATAGGTTCCCTTCTTATTTGTCGTTGTTGTTCTCGCATTGGCTCCTTCTTGCTTGCGGTCTTTGTCGCACTGACACTTGTTCTAGGACTGGTACATCAAAGAGCCTGTTGCATAGGTAAATAATCATTTCAGCACCATCATCGAAGCCAACACAATATGATCATAGCATTAGCATACTACTTTTACAATATGATCATACCGATCCAATTTTATTACCTTGGCACACTTCCAAGTCTGCACAATTTCTTTCCTTCTCTCGGCATTATGCACAATGACCCCACTCGAAGCTATACGTACATAATATCATCCAATTACAACTATTTCCAATGCCCTGTGAAATTTATGGGAGACATTTTATCAAACACTTAAATAGTTAATGGTGGATTCACAGGGTTCACAAATAAAATACCATGGGAAGAATAATATAACTCAAGAAATCTTTTCCATTTATCAAGAATATAACAGAGAACTTCTCAGGAATAAATTAATATGATATCAAAGTATGCAATAAAAACATCCACTCATATGTCCAAATCTTGGTTAAAGATGACTACACTCATCAAGGTATAAAAATTAATCCTGAAACTAAGGCATGATCACAGAAACAAACTACGTGAAGCTAAAGCTTCCGTTGATTACCTATGTCGCATTCCTAAACCAATACACCAGAATCGTATATGGGAAGGGATCGACACAAGTCCGTGCACCTCAGCTGGCTACATAAACAAAAGTGGAATTACAATGTTTGGATCAACTTTAAAGTATAAAAAACTTCAATATACCAAAACCTTACTGGAAAACCATTGCAAGAAGTTTGTTAGATTCCCCGCATGCCGATGCCATCTCGATCCATCACTCCATAAGGAACTCAAAAACATGATTATCCACCTGTCATATATTGGCCAGATGGTTACACTCCATTCTGGTTGCTAACTTAACTTTTAAAAGTAAGAAAATAAAAATAAAATAGATGTTCAAAAACTGACTTAATGAATGTGCACATGCCTTTTGACAGGGCAACGCGAGATCTCTTGGCTTGATATCTAGCCCTGCAATGAAAATATGCTCTCTCAGTTAATAAGATTCATATATTTTAAATCATGATTATAATTGGTAAGCATTTTACCGAAGGGAGAATGCACCATCTCCCAAGAACCACAACTGATGGCAAAAGCAAAATGAATCCATTGGTTTCATAGCCCAAAAGGGACAGTCGCTCCAGAAAAAGATGCTCCTGCATCTGATTATCCAGTGGATGTTGCAAACTTAACTCATCCAGTGGAGGTTGCAAACTTAACTCAAGTATCCCTTGATCAAATTTGACTAAGGATGTCATTTCTTATCATTAAATGTTGAGCTTTTAAGCTAGGGGCTTAATAGTACATGTGCCAGAATTCAAAACTAAACCTAGAGGCTCGCTTGGAGTGGGTACATATATAGAACATATGCCAAAATTTAAAACAACATAAAGAACATTGCATCTCGCAGAAACATACATAAATAAGCTAATCATATTTACATATATTAGGTAGTTCAACTTAAAAGTTTAAACCTGGAGGTCCTTTCCTTGTTAGTGGCTCAAAACAAATTGGGCATGATAAAGAATCATTTCTCGACGCACTCTCTTTTCGGATACTTAAATCCTAGGAGAAAAAAACAACAATGATTGAATTAGGATTACTGAAATCTTGTCTCATTAATTCAAGTAAACTTACATCATGTTGGACTTGCTTAAAAATATCCCAACCTAATTAAACCAAAGATCCTTCTTCTTTGGAATATATAACATAATTATATCTTTCAACTAGAAACTTAAAGTAGCCCAAAATTAATCAAAAAGAAAAAAAGAATCCAAAACGAATTCAAATCGCAATCAAGCATTATATGGTTGGTCCAATTCATATGATAATTTAACTATAAGGCAAATAGTGTTTGTATCAACCGTCGACCTAAACAAGTCAATCATTTTCTTATGTCAAAGGTAGCAACAACAATGTATTGAAGGAAATTAATTGTCTATCTTCAGCTGCACCAATTAACAAAACCACATTTTTTTATAAATGTCCAGTTTTACTGCATACTTGAGATCCATATGAGCATGTGCAATTTCCAAGTCCGAAGAGAGTTTATTCAAAATGTAATTACTAGTTTTAGTGGCACAAATGAACGTACTTCATGTAACAAAGTAACCAACAATCTTTCAAAAAAGCAAGCCTTTGAGTTTGCCATTTTGTAAACAAAATGAAGATTTCCATTAACTGGCACAATTGCTTTTCTAATGGATCAATTAGGTAACATAAATTGCTTTCCTTCTAAGCCAATTATCAAACACTCCAATCTTTAGGAAAGATACAACAATATGTAAAACATTGTTTCAAAGGAGGAGATAAATTATCATAACTCAATTTTAATATTGAAATGACTTTTTCATGTTGTGTGTACCTCACATACGATCGGGGATTTCGTTAGAGTGAGAAACACCGAAATGATCCCGATGGGAAAATGAATGAACCGATATGTCTATTCATGAAAGTTGCTTGTTCGGCGATAAAGTTTTCATTTGAGAATATATCATCGAGAATAGTATACATGTCGACCAAATTGGGATGAGTTTCAATACCATTTTACTTCTTCCACTTGTGTCACTTGTAGAGACAACCCATGAGTTGTATGCCTATTTTCTAGCTGCCCGTTATCGTTAGCATCTACGATGGATGCATTATCCGAGCACCTCGGTTGATTACAAAAAACAGATATTAGAGTGTACTGATATCAAAAATCAAATGAAAGACTATTTATACATACATTGGACATCACTAATTCGTATGACATTTCTGCTCTTCATAATCCACTTAACTGAAGCACCCATTGGTATGGGTTCATCTTACATACACATTCTGGTTCTCTTAAGCTAAAACTTGTTGCCTATAAATGACCTATAATTAAAGATCCATTGCCACGACAATTGTTGCTTGAGCATTAGTTGCACATTTACTTGCAATAATAATTCACCCAAAACAGAAATAAGAAAACTAAAATGCAAGAGAAATTTTGTTCACTACTCTCCAGAATTTCAATTAGAGACTACTAGTACTAATAACAACGAAATAAAAGTAATATCAACAAACAAAAGAGACCCTATGTAACTAAATATTTTAATACTTTAATCTTATTAAAATATGAAAGCACCTTCTAGCTTAGCATATTAAGTTATTACTACAAGCAACAACATAATATCCACAAGTTTGTAACCTACAACAACTTACCACTGTTCTAGAATACACTTCTGATCATGCAGTAAACTGATGAAGCTGCTAGTTTGACATCAATCGACCCTGAAAATCAAGACAACAATTTCAGATTACAACTTAATTATCAAGTAAATAGAGATATTTTGATGAAGATGAAGTTTTAGCAATGGAATCAAATGTGTCAACTTTCATGTGGGTCAACCTATTTAGAAACTACAATATCATCATAAGTATAATAATGGTTTTCTCTTATACATTTACACAAACAGATAACCTTAACAACTTGTAGTCTTCACCACTTAAACTTGATGTAAATTTCTTCCACATGAACACTCAATGTCGTATATCTCGTGGAACCAACTGGAAGTAATTCAATCAATTCACCCAATCAACATCATACTAACTGAAAATAAAACCATCAAACTAGTATGTTCAAGAACTAGAAACAAACAAACTAAGTTCTCATTTAACATATTCAAGAACTAGAAACCAAAATGAGATAGTAAGCAAACCAAATCAACAAGCCCCAACTGGAATGCACGAAAATATGAAAAAAAGAATACTAAATAGAAGAACAACCAAATATATCGAATCAATCACATGTATGTTACTAATCAAAGAAGAATAATAGTATAATACATTAAACTACTTACATCATTTGCTACATGTTACTAAGAAATCATTAATCCATTACACCCTAAAATCAATTCTAAAAGATTATGATTGAAACATTACTAATTCAAAAGGAAAAATGAAACCCTATAAAAGATACCAAAAATCATCAGTCTAACGAAACCCTAATCAAAAATCACATATAAATCGAAACCCTAATTGAAAATCTCAGATAAAATTGAAACCCTAAACGAAAATCTCATATAAAATTGAAAATCTAATTAACACATAATCGAAAAGAAATGAGATCGAAACCCAAATCGAAATACAAATTGAAAGCTTTAAACACTTACATCTTCAGTTTCACATTGAAACCCAAACTTCACTTTCAGGCTGAAACCCTAAATTCACTTATGCAGAGATAAAGAAAGTGGAAACAAATGAGAAAAGAACAGATTTAAACACTTACCGAAACACAAATCGAAACACAAATCACTTGACTCATCGAAAAATACAGATTCATCTTTACCTTGATTGAAATCCTAAACCGAAAACCAAACTTAAAAGCTTCGAGAGATGAGGAAAATGGAAAGAGAGAAGTGGTTCGAGTGAAAAGAGATGAAGTGGTTCGACTCATGTGTATGAGTCTATGACCAAGTGACCATCTCAGCTAACCACCAACTGTGACCAAGGGACGAAATATCCCCAATTATACATTGCTTGGGTGGAAAAATATGAAGCTGTGACCACCCACGCACACGGATGGCACGCCTGCCTGTAACTATATCCGATTCTGAGAATAGCTCTTGATGGACATGATTACGAAATCTGACAAGATTTGTAACAGCTCCTGGCTGTTACAACCTGTTTGTAACAGCAATTTCCTGTTACGAATTTGAGTTACAAATCCAAGAAAATGGTGTAGTGATCATATCATAATGCACACTGAAATTCCTCTTGCAAATTCCCCGAATTAGACTTGAATTTCACTTTCATCATTTGTGCCTAAGTGTACACAAGTAACGATTCTTCCATAAATGATCAGACTGATCATTTCCATAGTCTTTTATATGTATACTCCGACTTTAGTTGCACCAAGCAACATAACATGACTTATGCAAGACTGGAACTTATTCTTTAATCATGTTGCGCCTTCGCCAAAACATACCATACCTTAAGGTATGAACAACATGATTCCATACCACTCTTGTATGCGCCACAACCTAGTTTTTATGCAATTTGAAAACATTAGTACATTCACTAGATTTGGATTTTTCAAACCTTGCCCTCTAGGACTTGCATTATTTGTACGCCAAAGAACCAATACCTTGTTGTTCTTTGCTTGCATTGTCACAACACCATGATTGAAATGCATGACTTTAGTATAGTCATGAGTTAGGACACCAGGGACATCCCACCATCACTTGGACAAGGCATCTTCTTCACGCGCTTTTGAAACCAACATGTCTTTTTGTTCTTTTAAATTGCTACGCTTTAGTGTAATGGAATAACAACATGTTCTTCCAAGCCATGAGTCATTCGTAACTCATTTCACTTAATGTGCTTACTATCACATTCTTTCTTCGTTAACCTATGCCTTCACTGCTAATATGTTGTCGTGCTTCAACATAACTCTCAACCAGTAAACTCGTTTTATGCCACCAAACTGATTTTCTTCTTTCACTTTCAGCATCTTTTATTTGCATATTTTGTCTTAATATGCTGCGTAGCATCTTCCCACGTGAACTAGCTTTACTTTGAATGAAAGAGACAAGAACTTTTATCTCAAATACCCTCATTTACCACTACCTTACATAGAGACTTAATTCCAAAGAGATTGTAGGATCGAATATCGCGACATCAATACTTCGCGAGATCAATAAACAACCGCATTGCGAGGGCGTAACAGAAGAGTAATATAAATGACGCAGTGAATGACGACAGCCAAAACACGAGAAAGATGTGAAGACCCAGCGAGATTTAGGAGAGTGGCGAGATTATATATTTGTACACTTGCGATATCTCGTAAGTCATTCCCGAAAATAAAGGACAGCTTAGTTGTCATTCATTGTATACTACCCTATATAAAGAGACAAACGAACCTGTTGTAGAGGGAGGATTCTTTTCAGAGTGTTAGACAAGTCATTAGGAGAGAGAAAGTTGGTGGTGATTGTAATTTCTTTAACTCTTTTCTATTTTATCTTGTGAATCTTCAAGGAAATAATCAATAAAATCATTGTTATTCATCTTAAAAATGTTTTAGTTGTGTGGAATATTGTGAGGGGTGTAGTGTAGGATTTCCTGCAACTACATATTGGCGCTAGAAACATGGAGAAATTCAAGATAAGAGATTGGATTGATTGAAGATAAGAGATTGGATATTGTCACTAAAATTGTAAAAATCAAGAGTATGATGGATAAATTGAAGAAAACTAGAATCGAAGAGAGTAATGAAGAATTGGAATGTAATATGATTACAAAGTCAATGGTTAATGAATTTCATGAAAATATCAAAGGGAGAATACATAAAAGAGATTTTGAAGGAAAGAAAATTATAACAGCAGAGAAGGTGTTACCATTGAAAGAATGGGAAAAAAGAGAATTATATTCACAAAGAACGGAGATGTCGGAGAGAATTTAAATCACACATCTCCACTAGTGATTACGATAAGTGCCAAAGAAAGAAGAAGGAAAATTAACAAAAACAATGGAAGAATGGGCAATAAATAGAACTTTAGTGGATACAGGGAGTTCAGTGAATATAATGTTTTATCATGCATATAAAAAATTGGGGTACAAAGATGAAGAAATGACTTCCGCAACATATCATATCTATGGTTTCGGCAAATCGATAACAAAACCTAAAGGGGAGATAAAAATACGAATTTTGTTGGGAGAAATTGAAACAAATGTGACGTTATGCATAGTGGATATGGAATCACCATATAACATGCTGTTGGGAAGGCCATGGGTACACGCAATAAAAGCTGTAGCATCAACATTTCATCAATGTGTCAAATTTCCTATGCCGAGTGGAATTGGCGAAATCAGAGGGGATACCGATAAAGGAAGAATATATCATCAAATCAAGTAAAACATTATGAAGAACAGGTGAAGAGGCGAAAAGATCCCAAGAAGATGGCAAAAAGCAGCAAAAAGGAAGAAGAATTTAGAACTTACATGATAAGAGCGGAAGAAGGAAAAGGAATATGTGGTGAAGAGAGTGATCTCGCAAAGGAAGTAAAAGGACCAACGCCCATGGGAAAATCGAAGGCTAGCTACATTGCGGCAGAACCAACAAAGGAAGTGAATATTGGAACTGAGGAAGAACCCAAGATGTTAAAAATTGGGACTAAAATGGAGGCACATGAAGAAAGAAAGACTATTGATTTTTTGCGAGATTATAAAGATATTTTCGCATGGGATATGGATGAGATGCCTAGAATAGATCCATCTGTAGCATGTCATAAATTAGAGATTGATAAAAACGCAAGACCATTCAAGCAAAGAATTAGAAAAATTGCAATAGCATATCATCCTCAAATAGAAGAAGAATTGCAGAAGATGCTTGATGCTGGAATTATTAGACAAGCAAAATACCCCGAATGGATAGCGAATATGGTTGTAGTCCCAAAGAAGAAGAAAGGAATAAGAATTTGCATAGATTTTACCGATCTAAACAAAGCTTGTCCAAAAGATAGTTTTCCCTTGCCAGATATTCCGCAAATGGTTGAATCAGCAGCGTGAAATGAAAGGATATCCTCTCTTGATGGATATAAGGGATACAATCAAATTCCTCTCGCTGAAGAAGACCAAGAGCATACTGCCTTTTTTGCCCCAAGAGGATTATACTGTTACACGAAAATGCCATTTGGTCTGCGAAATGCTGGTGCAACGTATCAGAGGATGGTAGAGAAAGTGTTTGAACAATGGATACATAAAACACTAGAGGTATAAGTGGATGACATGTTAATAAAAAGCAAAGAAGCAAAAGATCACGTGCGAGATTTGAAGGAAATTTTTGAACAAATGAGACTTTTCAACATCAAAGTAAATCCAGAAAAATGTACTTTTGGGGTGGCATCTGGAAGATTTTTAGGATACATTGTGTCAAAAGAAGGAATACAAGTTGATCCGGAGAAAGTACAAGCAATTCGCGATATGCCAACACCAAAGAACGGTGAAAGATGTGCAAAAATTAAATGGACTATTAGCTTCGCTAGGAAGATTCATCTCGCGATCATCTGATAAGTGCAAGCATTTCTTCAACATACTTAAAAAGGGAGCGAAGTTTAGTTGGACAGATAAATGTGAAAAAGCATTACAAGGAATAAAAGA
Source organism: Papaver armeniacum (assembly GCA_023531295.1). NCBI lineage: Eukaryota > Viridiplantae > Streptophyta > Magnoliopsida > Ranunculales > Papaveraceae > Papaver > Papaver armeniacum. The sequence goes on from JAJJWW010012510.1 coordinate 19,484, forward strand.
ACATCTAATGGATGTATCAATCTTACAAAAAGCAGAACCAGGGGAGAGGAAGAAGTAATGCTCATAGAAGATGAAACACAAAGACCCCATTGCGAGGATTGGAGGACAGAACTTCATGCTTATTTAATGAAAGGAGAAACACCAAGAAATAGATTAGAGATGCACAAATTAAAAAGTCGTGCAACAAATTATGAATTAAGATACGGGGTATTGTACCGAAGATCCTTTAATGGACCTTCGCTTAGATGTTTAACACGAAAGGAATGAGGCTTGAGTGTTAAAAATGCTACACAGTGGGGATCTTTGGCAATCATAGTGGCGGAAGATCTTTAGCACATAAGGCAAAAATGCAAGGCTATTATTGGCCATATATGCATGAAGATGCGAAACAAATATCAAGACGTTGCGAAGATTGTCAGAGACACGTAAAGAAAATACATGCACCAGAGCACCATTAACCTCTTCAACAAGTGTATGGCATTTTGGAAAGTGGGGGTTAGATATTGTAGGACCATTTTTACCAGTGTACAAGGACAAAGGAGATATCGATTGTCGCTCTGATTATTTCACAAAGTGGGCGAAGTAAAAGCGGTACAACACATTCGCGATAAAGATATTTTTACTTTCATATTCGAAAACATAATATGCAGATTTGGAATTCCTTTTGGTTGGTATCGACAATGGGAAGCTTGATTTGAGGGACAAAATATAGAATTACGCTTAATGCATTTCAAATAAAATGTGGGAAATCAACTCCTTTATACCCGCAGGCCAATGGATGGCGGAAGCAACAAATAAAACAATCGGCTTTGATATATTGAAGAAAAAATTAGAAGGGCATAATAAGGCATGGTGTGAGCAAGTGCATAATGCGGTATGGGCTTATAATACAACAAGGCGAAGCTACGGGGATGTCACCGTTTTGTCTAACCTATGGTGTTGAAGTTGTACTTTAGACGAAGTTATTATTCCAACAACAAAGAGAGAAGCTTGGGAGAAAATCTTAGTGCGGGTAACATTTTGGTTAAATTAGATGAATTAGAAGAAAAAGAGAAAGAGCACTCAAAGATATGGAGAATTATCGAAGATTGGCCAGAGAGTATAACAAACGTGTCAAAACACGCGAATTTCAACCGGTGATATGGTATTGCGAGAAACACCAATATATCAGCGAGAAAGTGGTGGCAAGTTGGCGAAAAAGTGGGATGGACCTTATATCATCAAGGAGATAGTTGGAACAGGGGCATATAGATTAATGGATCCTGAGGGCAAAGATGTGGGCCAGAGATTGGGTAGACCATGGAATAGATTATATCTCAAAAAATATTACCCATAGAAGATGGAAAGGAAAGAATAAGTTCTGAAATGTTAAATGAATGAAATGGAATGAATTCATATGAAATGGTCCCGCGACAGAGTTATTGCGAAATTACGAAAGAATGTGCAAATATCTCGCAAATGAATTAACAAGAGATAACCAAAAATGAATGATTGAACAAATTGTGAGAAATGAATGAGTGAGTGAATGGGACGAACCTTTATGGCGTACACCCTAGTTCGCGAATGATATTTCGTAAGAGGCAAATGTAAGACCTAAAGTGTGTCATATATAAGGGGTATCTCTTGACATGGCTCAGGGAAAAGGTTACACCGCCCCGGAACCGAGTCATGAAAATTTGGGGGCCCATGAAAGCCTATCCGGGAGATACCTTGGATTTCCAACTATATATATAAGGTTATACCGGTTGGACGACCAGGGTCTCTTCCAAGGAGTTAGTGTATGACCAAGGCGCCGAGGTACACGGTTGAGCCAAGAGTGCCAGGGCATTTGAAGTGTCTCGGCCATTCTTGGCAAGTCTTGGCACATCTTTGACTCGGACCGAAGAAAACTCCACTTAGGATGCAGTCTCGTAACCATAAACCCTATAGGTATAAGGGATAAGAGGCTGCGAAAACAACTGTTGTTGTTAAGACCGGATGGAGGAGCTAGTCTTGTATGGCCGATGTACGCCTCCTTGAAGGGGAAACCAGGGAGATGATAAGGGCGGCACCCTCCATTAGGGAGCTGATAAGTGTCAAAAGACGCAAATGTCATGAGGCTCTATTTTCGCAAGGAAATTTAGGCTTGTCATATTTGTGCGATGATCCCGCAGAGGCAATAATACTAACGCGGGGTAAGACGAGATCAATGGGTCTTTACATGCAAGTGTAAAGACGTCCTGCGATTTCGTCGCAAGACGGCAATGTCATGGGGCTTTATGTTCGCAAGAATATTTAGGCCTGTCATATTGTCGCAAACGAAATATCCTGCAGAGGCAAAAATACTAAAGAAATGATAAGACAAGATCAATGGGTCATTACATGAAAGTGTAAGGACGTCCTGAGATTTTGTCGCAAGACGTCAATGTCATAGGACTTTATGTTCGCAAGAATATTTAGGCCTGTCATATTGATGCAAAATGAGGGGTGGCAAAATAAGACCTTTAACTAGGAAGGCAAAATAAGACCACACAAAAACAATGATAAGGCAAGATCAATGGGTCATTACATGAAAATGTAAAGACGTCCTGCGATCTTGTCGCAATAGTGAATTTCAAAATAAATGAAGATAATGGAATAGCAATTATTAAATACCAAAAATTATACTTATTGAAAGAAAGAAGATTAATACGCAGACAAGTACATACATCAAAAAAGATGATTGAAGTACATAAAGAAGCAACAGTACAAGAAGAAAGATTACAAGAGAAAATCATTTCTCAAATAGTAGCTTTTTCACGGAAGGAGATCTTTGGGTTTTCTTCAAGAACTTTATCTATATTTTCGCTAACTAATATATTTCCAGCCCAGATCCTTCTTCACCTACATCTTCATTCGCGACATCATCATTGATTTTTATTGGGAGAGATAGTTTCTTCATTTTCGAGTTCTTCGCCACTATTATAATCAATCGCTATCAGGAGGATTAGGAACTTCATCATCACTTACTTCCGTGAGGTTCGACAGATACAGGATCAAGAGATTTAGATAGTAAAACATCATTCCACAAGAACTTCGGCTTTAAGATGAAATTGACGAAGGAGTGCTTTCGCCGATTTTTACTCTCTATATCTTTACGATCCACGCATATAGTCGAATCTTCTTTCTCGCCCCCGTCGCGAGAACGCACAAGGAAGCGAAGTATATTCCATTCTCTTTGCGAATTTTTGAGTAGTCGGATTTCAAAGCAAATAATGGAGGAGTGAAGATTTTTCTGGAGGAAACAAAGAATAAAAGGAATTATACAAACAAAAAATATGAAGGCTTGATAAAGGAAGAATAGATGAGGCAGTCAACTTCTATGACTACCTTCCTTCGCGAGGTAAGATGTTGGATTAAACAACAACTATTCTCCAAATGATCCATGGCGTTGTCAAAATTATCTCCAATTAAACCTTTCAGACGTGATCGCCAACTTTTTCGTTGGAAACAAGTAAGGCATTTTCTTTTGCAAGGAAGAGTTGGAATTTTCTAATTTGGAACATTGATCCTTGAATTGGTTTGCCTTTACACTCAAGATTATTCTACCTGAATAAGTTTATCCTTCTCAGCAAAGAACTTCTTCAAGTTGATTTCTCAAATGGCAAAGAGATTGTTCTTGCTCTTTACATAATTTTGACAAACATCGATTGTTGCGAGTAAATCGCCACCTTGTTTAACGAGTTCGCTTTTTCTTGAGAAAGAATTCCATTCTCATCTGATAAAGTTTCCAACTCCAAATTAGATTTAGTCAAAGAGTAAGAGAGGCGAGATATTTCATTACTTAATGAGTCTTGTTTCTGAGCTAAATCAGCATTTTCTTTAGAAAGATTATCTATTTGATCAACGAATATGTATGAAGATTATCTAATTGGTTATATTGCTCCATCCAAGCATCTCTATCAACTCGAACTTCTTCAACAGTAGATTCCAACTGATATATCTCCATTTTTCGTTTCTGGTTTAAAGCTTGAAGGGCGAACAAGGGCTTGAGGTTCAAAAAAAAAAAAAAAATGGACAATACAGAGGCAAGAGTATACCTTTTAATTCTTCATTCTTCTTGCGAAGATTATCACGATCCAGATGAGATATTTTGAAATTTTGATTCTCAAGTTGGAGAATATTACATTTTGCTGATCCATAGCTTGGAGATCATTCTTCAAAGTGTTAATTTCTTGCTCCAAGGATGTTTGCGAAATTCTATCGGGGGCCAAGGTGTTTTCTCAAAATCTCATGCAAATATCGATTTGATAGGATCGATGAAGTCTTCTTAGCATCGTTCACAATATCCGATAGGACTTTTGAAGGCCACATCTATTCCTTCTAAATTTTCTTTAGTAAGAGGATTTACTCGAGAAAAGAAAGTAATGGTGATAGAAGAAGGAAGAGATGAGTCATCTTTTGTTAAGGGAATATCACCAGAAGAAGAAATCTCATGAGGGTTAATGATTTGGAGAAATGGTAGAGACATTAACAATGGAAGAAGAAATAGGCTCATTCGCAATGGGACCATTATGAGGGAGTTGATCTATGAGAAATTCGAGGCATATAAGTGTTATCTTTGTGGTATTTTCGCAGGAAGAAATAATAGGGATATCTTGCGAAGATTTATGATAGGAGTTGTATGTTTGAATGTAGGAAAAGTAATGTAAGAAGGCGCAACAGGTTTAGAATGGCGAGGCTTCTTGGGGGACCTATCAACATTTTTGTCATCCCTGCGAATTACAAGATAAATAAGAAACAAGAGGCAACAATATTGTTATTAAAAGAATAAATATTTCTTAAATACCTTGTTACTCGCGGGCTTTCTTTTAGGGCGGTGGATTTCGGTTGCGAACCAGGAGAGATATTAGGGTTCTAACAGTGAACTTGGTGCTAGATTTGTTCTTGCTAAAACAAAAATGGCAGAGGAGTCATTAAAATAAGAACGGTATCAGAATAAAACAACTTCAATAAGAGAGATCAATCACAAAATGATCAAATTCAGCAAAATTAACAAACCTTGATGCCATAGAAACAGTGAAAAATAGTAGCGAGAAAACGATGAAGAAGACGATGAAGAAAAGCGTGAGAAAAAGTTGGAGACGATGAAGAAGACGAAGTAAAAGAAAAGAAATGCTTTCACAAGGATTCCTCCTTTAAATAGACGAGAAAAGAGTAAAGGATAACATTAAATGTGTCGGTAAAAAGGAAATTTTAGATACATGTAAATGATCATTCCTAAATTCATGGAATCTTGTCGGCGAGAAAATTGATAGAAAACAAACGATTGCGGCATTTCAAAATATTGGTTCTCATGACATTCTCTCCTTCGCAGAGAAGACATGAGAAGAGGCAAGATGTAGGATCATAATATCGCGACATCAATACTTGCGAGATCAATAAACAACCGCATTGCGAGGGCGTCGCAGAAGAGGTAATGTAAATGACGCAATGAAATGACGACAGCCAAAACACGAGAAAGATGTGAAGACCCAGCGAGATTTAGGAGAGTGGCGAGATTATATATTTGTACACTTGCGATATCTCGCAAGTCATTCCCAAAATAAAGGAGACGATTAGTCATGTCATCCATTGTATACTACCCTATATAAATAGCCGAACGAACACATTGTAGGGGGGATTCTCTTTGAGAGTGTTAGACAAGTCATTAGGAGAGAGAAAGTTGGTGGTGATTGTAATTTCTTTAACTATTTTCTATTCTATCTTGTGAATCTTCAAGGAAATAATCAATAAAATAATTGTTATTCATCTTAAAAATGTTTTAGTTGTGTGGAATATTGTGAGCGGTGTAGTGTAGGATTTTCTGTAACTATCACTAAGGTCCACACGAGCAAAAGCGATAGTATACTCAAACTTAAGCAAATGCTTGCCAATCGATTGCAAACTTGTAAGATCCAACAAGCATTGCAATACCGACTTCATTTTCCCATTTAAGAAATAAACAAGGAAACGAGACAATACCTCTTGTCTCTAATGTTGCAAATCACATTTCCACATGCATTCTTCTAAGTATCAACATTCTTATGAAACTCCTATAACAAAGCAAAAATATAATTGACACTTAGTGGAATACTCCTTCAAACCGAGGCTTTCATGTTGCTTTATTGTAGGATGGAGAATATCGCGACATCAATACTTCGCGAGATTAATAAATGACGACATTGCGAGGGAGTCGCAGGAAGTAAAATAAATGACGCAATGAATGAAGACAGCCAGAACACGAGGAAGATGTGAAAAATTGGCGAAAGTTAAGAGTGTCGCGAGGATGAACACTTATACACTTGCGACACTTCGCGAGTTATTCCGAAAATAAAGGACAACTTATTTATCATCCACCGTGTACTACCCTATATAAAGGGGTGAGTAAGTACATTGTAGGGAAGAGATCTTTTTGAATTGTTAAGCAAGTCATTAGGAGAGAGAAAATTGAGAGTGATTGTAATTTCTTAGCTCATTCTATCTTCTTTTGTAAAACATTTTAGAAAATAATCAATAAAATCTATAGTTATTCATCTTCAAATGGATTAGTTGAGTAAATTCTAGTGAGGGGTGTAGTGTGGGATTTCTGCAACTACATATGCGCTAGAAACGAGGGAATGAGTAGAGGATCAACCTTGTGAATTGAAAGAATCGGGAGTAACAAGAAAGAAATTTGAATAATTTTCAACAATTTACTAAAATTGAGAAATGGCAAGAAGAAGGAATGCATCGAACAACCAACAATTGTAAGGAGAAGCGGGAGATTAGGCTGGAGAAAGGAGAAATGAAGTAGGTGAACCATCAAGAATAAACGCAAGAGATAGAGAAGAAGGTCAAATTCAACCACCAATTCAACCACCAATTCCGAATAGAGTAATAGTAATAGATTATGATAGGGTGAGTGTGCATACATGGAGATCAAATTCTGAGGAAGAAAGAGAAGAAGTGCAACAATTGATAAATAATGGACAAGAGGAAAGAAATCAAGAAGGGATGGGAGAAACAATTCATAGAAATGAAGAAATCGCAGCATTAGAAACGTTGAGGCAAACAATACATGAAGAAAGGCGATTAGAAGCGGAAGAACGCGCAAATTTAACAAGGCAAAACCATGAGTTAAGAATGGAAAATATGAGGTTAAAGAATAGGAGGTCGAGAAGTAATACCAAATCAAGATCAGGATCGGTTAGAGATGATATGAGGAGAATATTACACTGTAGAAAATGTTAATGAAGAAAATCTAGAAAAGAGGGCCAAATCTCGGTGAAGGATGTTGCGAAAGAAGGGAAATAGTGTGTATTCCACGTCCTGAGATTTTACAGAATGTCCAAAATAACGGAAATCAAGGAAATAGGCAGCAGAATGGTTTAATTGATGAAGAAAATCAGGAAGAAGGAAGAAGAATATTGCATGGGAGAGAAACACAGAGGAAACAAAAGGAGATTGAAGATGACATCGAAAAGCATTATATTGAACAAGCGCGTCTAGCTTGCGAAAGGAAAGGTTAAGAGTAGAAATGGAAGAACAGGAATTGGAGGAAGCAATTCGGCAGAACAATCATGACAATCGAGAAAGAATACGGAGCAAAATCTCCAACAATGGAAATATCAATGAAGAATATGAAAGAATACAAAGGAGAAACGATAGACAACCAAGAAAGAAAATGATAGATACAATGGTGTGCAAATTCGTGAACGAGATGGAGGAGAAAGTCGCGAGATGAAAGAGAGAAGAAAATGCTGAACAAGAAAATCAAGATAGACATGAACGAGAAGAAGAGGCGAGCTAAAAAGACCAATAAATTCGAACCACGATGTAAATGAACAAATCTTAAAGTTGGCAGAGATGAGAGGAATGTTGAACAATAGAAAAGGAGGAGGAAGAAGACAATTGGATGAGGCCATCGAAGAAGCTGCGAAAACCCCTTTACACTAGAGGTGCAGTTGGGAGGAATACCTCCAAAGTGCAATTTACCCGCATTAACCAGCATTTTTGATGGAACAACTTGTGCAATGCAACATATCAAAGCGTATGTGAGATGTATGTTGCAATGGGAAAATCATGATGCCATATTATGCAAATATTTTGCATCAAGTTTAACAGAGAAGCACTTGAAATGGTTTGAGGGTTTACCAAGAAACACAATCACGTCATTCAACCATTTACAAGCTATATTCTTAGGGGCATATATAAGTAACAACTCCTCGCGACCCAGGAATTGAAGATGTATTTGAAATGGAAACAAAGAGTTGGCGAAAGTTTAAGACACTTAAGCGTGAGATGGAAGACGATGTAAGCGAGATGGCTAGGACGAGTGGATGAAAGATATCTCATTTTATAATTCATAAACGCTATGTTCGCAACCAATTTGTTATATATTCAAGTCTTTAGAGTTAAGAATACAATTACAATGACTGAGTTGCGAGAACTTCAGAGGAATATATTGCTTTAGAGGAAAGGCAAAACGAGATGGAGTCATACCCAGTTGCGAATACAAATTCAAATGCTGCGAATGCAAGTTTATTACCCAAACTGATAAACACGGTGGCGAGCACTTCACAAGGTCAACAAGAAAGGATAATAGATGATGGACAGCCAAAGATAGTAGCCATGGGAAGCCGTGATCAAGAAGAATTTGAGAGAGAAAGGAACTACTACAACCGTGCAGCAATAACAAAATTCAAAGACTTGATCATCCACAAGAAACTTATGGAAGTCAAAGGCGAGAATTATCATGGAGGGCAGAGACGCGTCAGAGTAGTATGGGAAGAAATCAAAATGCCACCATTAAATACTAGTGTTGAAAAATATGGGAAGCTATACTCTTGATGGAAAACATACACGCGCCATGGAACATGGGAAATGAGCCACCACCAAGTGATAGAAGTCACGAGTTACATTCTTACCACCGCTTTCATGGACACTTAACAAATGACTGAGAAATATAAAAGAATCATCCTCGGAATGATTGACCAAGGAAAGGCTGAGTCATTTTCTAAAAAGTGAAGAGAAGGTTCAGCCATTACCACCAGAAATGCGAAACAAATTCAACAAAGGGGAAAGAAACATTCGTAATAGAAGTTGGATCGAAAGCTAAAAATTTGTTTTGCAACTCCATTGTACATTCTTACCGAACAATTGAAGATTTTCATGATAATGTTCTCAGTAGGGTTTTCGCGAGGGATGCTAATAATAAAGACGTGATGAACATTGCGAAGACGTCGCAGTTAAAAGAATGGCAAATGCAGATTATTTCTTTCACCGCAGAAGAGATTCTTGAAGGAAAAGAGACGCATGACAACCCATTGGTTGTAAAATTGGAAATTAATCCAAAACCTGTAGATGGCGAAGACGACGAAGCAGAGAATTGCTGGGCGATCAATAGAATCTTAATTGATACGGGGAGCTCAGTAAATATTCTTTTCTACCATACTTACAAGACTATGGGGGGAAGGATGAAGAATTGATACCTTCGACATATAAGATATATGGTTTCAATGGAACATCGAATAAGCCTAAAGGAGAAGTTCATATGAGAATACCCTTGCAAGGATTATCAACGGGGATTTTGTTGTTAAATGTAGTTGATGTGAGTCCCCTTATAATGCATTGATCGGAAGGCCATGGTTGCACGAAATTCAGGCGAGCGTCGAATTATCATCAATGCATAAAATTTCCTCATCCTAGCGGTGTCGGCATTATAAAGGGATATTGGACGGAAGGACAAAAATGCTATGAGATCGACGTGGAGAGTTGCGAAGAGAGAGCTGCGAAAAGAAAAGGTTGGAAGCAACATGCAAAAGATGAACAAAGAAGAGAAAGATTGATGGTGGATGCCATTGATGTAAGAGGAGAAGATACATTGCGAAACAAGTGCATGAAAACGATTTGAAAATTATGATGGAAAGGAATCATTAAGAGATTTGAATGGTGCAGAGGCGAGAGAGCAAAGCAGGAGAAAAAAAGTGTAAGAAGTGAATAATCATCAAAGGCGGTAACAAAAGCTTGTTAAGGGTAAGAGGAAGAAAAAAATAATTGAAGAAGAAATAGCGAGGATCTCTCCATCAAGAATGTATGACAATTTGATTGAAGAATTGAAAAACAAAAATGATTAAACAATGTAAGATTGTGCGATAGCTTCGCAAACAAAATGAATGATTGAATGAATTAACAAAAATGAAAGAGTGAGTGAATGGGACGAACCTTTATGGCGTACACCCTAGTTCGCGAATGATATTTCGCAAGAGGCAAATGTAAGACCTAAAGTGCGTCATATAAGGGGGTATCTCTTGACATGGCTCAGTGAAAAGGTTACACCGCTCCTGGAACTCGAGTCATGGAGATTTAAAAGGCCCATGAAAGCCTATCCAGGAGAGATACCTTGGATTTCCAACTATATATATAAGGTTTATACTGGTTGGACGACCGAGGGTCTCTTCCAAGGAGTCGAGTGTATGCTCAAGGCGCCGGGAGTACACGGTTGAGCCAAGAGTGCTGGGGCATTTGAAGTGTCTCGGCCATTCTTGGCAAGTCTTGGTATATCTTTTCTACCCGAAGAAAACTCCACTTAGGTGCAGTCTCGTAACCATAAACCATATAGGTATAAGGGATAAGAGGTTGCGAAACCCACTGGTTGTTGTTAAGACCGGATGGGAGGAGCTAGTCTTGTATGGCCGATGTCGCCTCCTTGAAGGGCAACCAGGGGAGAAGATAAGGGCAGCACCCTCCATTAGGAGGCGATAAGTGTCAAAAGACGCAAATGTCATGAGGCTTTATTTTCGCAAGGAAATTTAGGCTTGTCATATTTGTGCGATGATCCTGTAGAGGCAATAATACGCAAGGAAGGATAAGGCAGATCGATGGGTTTTTGCATGAAAATGTAAAACGTCATGCGATTTCGTCGTGAAAATGAATGTCATGGGATTTTACATTCGCAAGAGTATTTAAGCCTGTCATATTGTCATAAAATAAAATATCCTCCAGAGGCAAAAATACTTAAGAAATGATAAGACAAGGTCAATGGGTCATTACATGAAAATGTAAAGGCGTCTGCGATTTTGTCGCAACGAGGTGGCGAAATAAGACCTTTAATTAGGAAGGCAAAATAAGACCACACATGAAATGATAAGGCAAGATCAATATATTTCTTCATTTGTGAAGACATCCCCGCGATCTTGTCGCAATAATGAACTTCAACATAAATAAAGATATAAGCATACAAAACATTGAGGAAGCAAATACTTGCGAAATCGAATATATTTCTTGAGAGATAATAAATATTAGATAATTGATCAAATCTCATTTGAAAATAAATAACAGAGGCAAGTATGGGAATGAATAGGATAAAATCTTGTTATTCATTTCCACATGATAGATTTATGTATTCATAATCTTTGGTGGTTGAGTTACAAAAAGAATTGCTTGATTAATATGCGCAAGTAAAGAAAACAAAGATTGAATTCATATTTTGCAATCCAAGAAATTTACAATGAGGGATTATAGAAATAGAAGATTAAAGGGTATATATATGATATTACTGAAATTATAGGGTGTAGAATACATCCTATTTACTATCTATTGTTTATGCTTTCTTTGCTATTTTTCTTGTAAATTATGTATTTTACGCTTGTTTTGAGTTTTGTAGCTACTTTGGAGTCACACGGAGGAAAAGAAGAAGAAATCACCCAATTTGAGAAAAAGGGCAAAATTGTCATTTTATAGGCGATTGACTATTAGGAGCCCAGACACATGTTAAGGGGTAGCCAGTTTGTTTTAAAAGAGGAAATGTTAAAGGCACCAATATAGTTACTCGGGGGCTTTTTGATTTGGGGGTGGATCTAATCCCCGGGGGGTGTACCCATCCGGACCTAACTCAACCTTACTATCGAGAGATATGTTTTCTCTCATTTTATTCATTCATCCGAGAGGAAGAAGCGCGGCGCAGCCACCTCGATTTGCTTTGTCCGAGAGAAGAAGTTTGAATCGAAAATTGCCGGTTTCCGCCATGAGTGATTGAAGACGGAGGTCTTTGTGTTTGGAAGATGGAGTCTTTTGACACGAATTGAAGATACAAAAGGGGATCCATTGTGATGAGATGATGAAGAAATTAGGGTTCAAGTTTCGTTGAAAATCGAAATGGGTTTGATTGATTCGTGGCTGTGAACGAGTAGGATTTGCAAGAGGATTGATTTCGAGAAATGATATAAGAGAAAAAAAGTTTCCTGAGATCGATGGAGATCTTTGGGTTTCAAGATGAGTTCGATGGCGATTGAAGAGGTGTCCGAGATGTATGAATAATATTGATGCTTAGGAAAATGGGTTTTGAATTGAGAATAGGGAGATTGAATCGCTAATGATGGAAATGAATCGGGGTTTGGTGGATGTATCCATTGTTGATGAGGTCGAGAAATGGTTTTGTTCTCGGATTTGTTTGTTGCAATCGAGAATTGGGAATGGTTGCGGGAAAAAGCAACACGTAGTGGCCCGAGATGAGTTGTGAAAGCTAAAGGATGCAGTGACTGGTTGTGGAGTTATTCAAAGAAGATGGTTTGTAGCTTGCTGATTGCAAAGTTGGCTTTGAGCCATGACTTTGAGTGCAATGCGAGATTGAGAAGCCGATGATGTTGGTTTGTTTGCCTTGCTTTGTGTGCGATAATTTGAATGAGCTATTGTTATTAGAGTTGATGTTGTATGGCTGAGCATGAAGGAGTTATTGGAGTTTAAACAAAGAGTTATGGAAGGAGTGATTGGGAGTTTAAACAGAGATGGAGCTTGTGAGTTTTGGTGTTGTGGGGTTCGTTGCAGCTGTGGCATGATTGACTGAGCAGCTGGACTGAGCTGGATTTGGAACTGAGAAGAAACAGCTGGTGGTTGCTGTTGTTTGAGCAAGGACAAGAATAGCAATAGGTTCTGAGATTGAGAGCAAGTGGCAATTTATGAAGCTCGAGTCTGGTGGTAAATGTATGGGTCAAGTCTTTGTGAGTGAGAATGGTTATGAAATAGCTTGTTGATTGCGAGAGGGGTCTTTGTTGCTATGAGTCAAGAAATTGGTCAGTGTGGCTATGATAAGCATCGCAGAATAGATTGGTTAAGGCTCGATGATGTTATGAAATAGCAAAGTGCTTGAAATAGATGTATGTGTAGGATACATGTCACATTACAGGAATGAAGTTAAAAGAATGGCGGAGTTAGGCACGGAAATGATCGAGAAACAATTTTAAATCGGCTTCCAATCCATTCACACGAGTTAACTCGGTGATTCTCCGATCCAACTCAACGAGTAAGCCGAGTCACCCGACTCAAGAGCCGATTGAAGCTAACTCACCATCCGCCTTGACCTAGTTGACTAACGAAAACCGTTAGGTCGGCGGTTAATGTAACGGAATATTCCTTGACGGAGAAGAAGATTCCAGTGACCGGCAGCAGGTGATATTCAAAGTTGCCGGCGGTGACTATTCCGTACGGATTAGGCCATAATACCAGCTTTTAAAGCGAGCCAAAATTCCAGAATTTTCTATGGACTTCTTCTCATGGGTGTGAAGACGTGGACTAGAATTGGATGGAGAATTGAGCTTTGGAAAGAGAAGATGGAAGAGTTGAGAAAGGCTTGGATTTGGAAATTGAATTGCAAAAGGAAAAGGATTCTATTCCTTGGAAGATTTGGAGAATTTTGAAGCCTATAAATAGAGAAGTTTTCTACATCTTTTAGACACATCTCTACACACACAACACTTTTCTTTTCTTATTCTTTGTGTGAACCCTTTAACATGAGTAGCTAATTTTATTATTGATTGAGGATGAATTCCTAGTTTTTAACATATGATTTAAGTTTTTGTTTTCAATTCTATCTTGAAGTTTTTCACATAATTATCGTTTGTTCTTACTAATAGGAATGATCTTAATGACATTCATGATTGATTGATAGATTGTTTGGGTGGCCAACTAAATTGATTTTTTAATTTGATCTAAAGCTAGTGAAAGTTAGGAGATAAGTAATCGTTTCTTGACTCTTTACATAAGTAGCAAACACGAGACCTTGCAGAGGGATTCCGTGGAGCAATTGTGTGTGAAAACAACGTTAGCAAGTAGACCTTGATCTAAGAGTCTAACTACTAATATTAACCTAATAAGTTCATAAATCTTAATGCGTTTATTTAAATTACATCTAGAGTGATCTACTACTAGGTGGTTTGGTAAATAGAATCGATAACTAAGTCGAGAACTTGTTATCGGTGATACAAGGGATTTAGGGGTTTAGCTAAGCGGATCTAGCTCGCTTTACCTACGGTTGGTGATAATTTGTGACTAATAACAAGTAGAAAAGAACATAACTTTGAATCATTGTTTTGCAACGAAGAAGGATTCCTTGATCTTGTCTCTCTTATTGTTTTCAACTTTATCTTTTAATTGCTTTGTTTATTTTCTTTTGCTTTATACATCCCCCCTTTTGTGACAATTTTTACAACTAGAATCTCTTGCTCCTCGTGGGAACGAATTTGACTTCCATTATATTATTTTTAATTGAGTGGAAATATTAATTAATTTGATTGCACCTACGACACGCATCAACACCTTATATTATAAGATCTTCATCAAAACCATCTATCAAACAAAAAAAGAAACCCCATTCTCCATACACTTCTTCAGCAACATAAAGTACCATCAATATCCCCACAAGTTTTCACGAAGATGCACAAGAGAAATAGTAATCAAAATCACATTACTCTAGTTCTAAGGGATTTGACAGTACCTATAAGGCAATCACCAAGATTCGCCGTCACCGTTGCTGCTGTAGTTTAACTCATCCTCTTCATAGTAGGCACCAGTACCATCATCATCGTCTGAAGATGTGTAGGGACCCTGGAGATCATCATCATCTGTTTCTTCTTCCTCATCTTCTTCTTCACTGCAAACCACCATCTCACCGGAAAACACAGGCTCTCCATTGAGGTCTAACCCAGGAATCTCCTCTCCGTCAGAATCCACGTTCAGGGGTTCTGACATGGTTCGAGCAAACTTACGAGGGTTTTTCTTCTTTTCTGCGAGATAGATCTTGTACATCACATCTTCAAACTCTTGCCTCTTCTTCCTCTCTGCTTCTTTTGCTCTCTCATTTCTCTTCATCGAATCATCACTGCTTGATCGCGGTCGTAAGCGTCAAAAATAAATTACACTTTCTTACTACTCAAAATATAAATATAGCAAGGGCAAGAAAGGATCGATCCCACAGAGAGGTCTTGGTTGTCAATATGTTATGGTTTCCTATATAAAACACCGAGGATTTTCTGGTTGTGTAAATAAAAATAAACAAAAAGCAAATAAAGTACGCAAATCAAGGATGTGAAATATTGGATAAAGTTTTCATCTTCAATTGTAGACAAGTTTATGAATATATGAATAGAATTCGTATTTAATCTCGCTATCATCAAAAGCCATAGAATACCTTATTGCAAGAATACTCCGTAAATTTCTTAAGTTATCAACACACACATTAGAGTTGCGTATGTGAAATCTACCTAAAGAATAACCTAACGCCTTGCGCTAATCAAGTTCAATTCCTAGAGCATTAAGTTTGGCCGGAGGCACCGGACAGAGTGGAAATAGGTTAATCAATGCAATTGTAAAACATTGCGCAAACAAGGTCAATTTCTACATATGACTACGAGGATGTATCACTACAAACCCTAATCATATCATGCTACTAGTTTTTCTCAATATTATCGCTAATTGCATGAAGTTCAATATATGATTGAATGTTTGTTTTCGAGTCTATTCAAGGTAGGTTATCGCTCGATGAAAACCCTAAAATAGCTATAGATATGGATGTGAGTTCAATCAATTCTAGACTCGACTAAACAAACATTCAATCATATTGCAATCCATCAATCATGCAATTATTGTAACCCGTAGAAATCATACGATAATATTGAGAGAAAACTAATTCATAAAAATCATAACTTGGTTGCAATATCCAACTACATCTTCAACCAATAATAAAAACTTAGTTACTTGTGTTTTTGGAAATCATCATAGAAAGTTTAGAAGAACCTATCATGTGAAACCCTAGAACAAAAGTAGAAGTCTCCCTAATGGAGATATATCATAGGTTTAGAGAAAAAGTTCTATTTATATGCCTCTCCCAAAAGGATACCCAAAAGTAGGTCAAGTCTTCTCCAAACCCGTCTCAAATTCGTCCACCAAGCCCATGTGTGAGAAATATGTCTCTGGAATTTTGGGTCCAAAACTGGTCGCCGGATTTGCTGACGTCATCGCCGGAATCCGGTCGTCGGAATCCGATCGCCGGAAAATATCTCCGGGCACTGAACCATCGGAAACTATCACCAAGTAATTCTGCACTTCCAGTAGCTCCACTTTGCTTCTCTGCAGTCCACACATTCACAAAAACCATTTTAGCTAATTCCTTGTTTCTTGCGAAAACGTACCCAAAAGCGTGGTCCGTAGCTCATATGTCCGACCATCAATTCTTGCATCCGACTCATACCCCCCTCGCGATTCACTGAAATATTGCGATCGACACTTTAACCTCTGAAATCCGGCTACCCGAGCTAGTACCACCGGTGCACCAATTCTGCTCCGTTTTCGCACAATTTCTGCAGTGCTTAGCCATTGCCAGTTCAGTCATCCATTGCATCAACCAGGCCTAGCACCACCAGCATCATTGTTGCCTTGATCCCTTTTTTGCCTAGATTTAATCCATAAAAACACAGCACATTGCAGCACAGCCAATCTGCAGCTTCAAAAACTCAACCAATGCCATCTGACTTCATAGTGCCTCGACCATTCTGCGAGTCCATCTTAGCTCCATTAACAGCCCTGGCAACAGCTCTGATTCTTCCATGCTTCACCATTCCCTGTCCGTGTTCACTGCCATGTTCTTCGTCTGTTAACGAGCACTGCTCATATAAATATCATCCACAGCGTCACAGCAAACCCACTTCTTGGCTCAAGCTTCGTTACTTTCTTCACCATCGAGCAACACCACACAGCTCCATTAACCCTCAGTACCAATGCTCCAGCCGCCACTGCCATTACCTCATCCATCTCTGTCTAGCCTTCAGCGTTACCGCCTGAGACATCTCCTGCCATTCTCCAACCTTGCATTTCAAATAACAACAGCACCAGGTCGACTCACTGTAGCTTCAGCATGCTATCACGCAATTCTGCAATTCCCAGTTCCTATAGCACAAACTCACAGCAGCACAGCTCAATTTGAGCTTTACTCACTGAGCTGCACAACCACCAAACTCTAGCCGGTCTCAATCTGCAAACCCCATGCAAATACGCACCGAGCTGCGGCTGCCATCAGGCCATCTCTTCCATGTTCTCATCAGCCCAATTCAGCCTTCACTGCAACCACATTCTGCCAACAGATTCCTCCACATCACTTCTCTATCTTCTCTGAACTTGAATGCCACCAGAATTGCAGTCTTCTTTAACCTCTCACTTGCACACTGCAGTTCAACCCAAAACCTCAAGATTGTGGCCTCTCCAATCTGCTCAACTCCATCACCAAAGCAACACACCCTGCTCAGCTTCTCTACCAGTCCTCATTGCAGCTGCAATATAGCTTCGCAGCCCATATCCTTGCCGTTATCACTGCTCACAATATCAACTTGTCATTGCCCATCCTTGCACCCTGCCAGTTCTAGCATCACCAGCAATTGATTGCTTCCCTGTATTCTCTACAATCTCAGCCTGAACCTGCTGTATCAGTTGCAGCTCCTTAACCTGCAGCTACAGCCCATACACTCCCTGCAACACTGGCTACCTCAGTTGCAGCCACTGAGCAAACCAGCTTGCACCAATTACTCAGCCTGCAACTCCTTGCATTCCTCCAACTCGTCACCTGCAACACATTCAGTGCAACTTCCTTGTTCTATTCATTCCGTAGCATCTATCACCAGTTCAATCTAGAACTTCTTTCTCAACCCTCCATTCGAGCCGCAACTGCAACTTCAGCATACCCAAACTCTATAGAAGCATCAGATTCAATCTCACAGCTCAAACTGCATCAGACCTTCCTTGTGCATCTCTGCCATTTTGGCTCACAACTGCGGACACATCAGACTACCACCAGACTGCAGCGACAACAGCAGCGAGCATCTTCCACCATCACAGCTCCTTCTCTTCATTCTCCACACTCGTTCAGGCCTTTACACAAACACCATGTGTGCACTTTGCAAACTGACAATAGTTGTGCATTGGCTGCCCATTGAGAGCCAACCAAATCATTCCTTCCCTGCATTTCAATCAAAACCCATTCAATCACACACCTCAATCATGTTGTAGTATGCTCTGTTGATTACCATCTTCAATGGCAGTAGCTTATGTTTCCTTTCTTCTCTGTATTTCTCCCATCAAACATAACACAAACCAAAACTAATGTACATTTCCTTGATGAATTCGGTACTCCCTTAAAAACTCTCAAACTGACACCGAGAATTGCCGGCTGAACTTTTTTGGTCGCATGACTCTTGGTTCCCGGATCCGAACCAAGATGAAACGAGTGTAAGACATTCGACCTAGTTTAGTTATAAAGGAGTGGGTGCCCTTAACGAACCGTATCCTGTCTTTACCAATTCTGTCAGCAAGTTACCCCTTAACATGTGGCTGGGCTCCAGTTAGTGTTCGCCCATGAAATGACAATTTTGCCCTTTGCTTATGAGTTCTTGTTTTGCTCATAACTTCTCCATACGAACTCAGAATGACTCCGTTCTTTCGCCATTGTCTTCATCTTCTCGTCCTCTACACAATGAAAAGTAGAAATCTTGTATTTGAACGAGTTCCACTGGGTCTTTGGCCCTTCTTCACTTGTGACTTCACTTTTGTAGCCATTTCCACTTCTTTTTGCTCCAAATGACTTCATAACACCTGATAACTCAAAACCAATATAAGATACATAATTTACAAGAAAACTTGCAAAGAAAGCATAAATACTAGATATAAAATTAGGTGTTTTACAACACCTATCACTGCTCTCCTCATCTTCTACTTCTTCATAGTTCTTTTCTTCATCTTCACTATCACTTTCAGTCGCACTACGAGTTTTTCCCCATGAACACTTCCACTCTCCTCGTCGTTGAAGCTTCTCCCTGCGTCGGCGTGCATCTATGGCATCTAACTTTCTCATCCACAACTGAAATTCCTCATAATTTTCAACCCTTAATCTTTGAAATTCTTCTCTCTCTTCTTGTTCTTTCTTCTTGGTGATCTCCAGATTCATAAAAGCGATCAAACTTTCCATCTCTAAGCTTGTTAAAGCCTCAATGGCACTCTTTTCATGTCGTATGGCAGGGGAATCAGCCATTTCACTATTCCTTAACTGCCCCTCTTTCTCTTTCTCTTTCTATGATTTCTATTTTTGGTTTAATAATCTGTTTATCTCTTTATTATCTTTATAATGATGGTGGTAGTTTAGCCATAAATGGTCGTTTATGGCATTTGGTTAAAAGTATTGTCGCTTGGCTATTCACGCCACTTCAATGCCATGCGCAATACCATCATTAATCTACTAAACCCTATTTTCAAAGTCTAATGTCAGATTATCAAAGAGTATCTTCAACCCTTTTTAGATACGTACCATCATTACTCTACTAAACCCTATTTTTAGCCATTGTTGGTAAACATAATGATGGTGTTAGGTAGTTTTCTGGTCTTTAATATGGAAATTTTGCATATGCTAACATTATTAGAGTTTAAGCATTTAAAGCACTAAAATGTTGAGTAGTTCAACCAGTCTAGTATTTTCAAAACACTAATCATAAACATCTAAAGATGGGCAGCTTGTTGGATTGGTACGTTATCTAAATCCTTCGAGGTCAAGCGTTCGATTATGGGCGAAAGATTTTTATTAATTTTTTAAAAACGAACTTTCTCGCCACGCTATAAAACCTGCGTGTCTATAGAACGCACACTATGGACACACATATACTAGCGTGTCCAAAGAAGAACTTTTTGGCCACACTTTCAACTTGGCGTGTTTATATAAATGTTGAGTAGTTCAACCAGTCTAGTATTTTCAAAACACTAATCCTAAACATCTAAAGATGGGCAGCTTGGTGGATTGGTACGTTATCTAAATCCTTCGAGGTCATGCGTTCGAATATGGGCGAAAGATTTTTATTAATTTTTTAAAAACGAACTTTTTAGCCACGTATAAAACCGGCGTGTCTATAGAACACACACTATGGACACACATATACTAGCGTGTCCAAAGAAGAAATTTTTGGCCACACTTTCAATGTGACGTGTTTATATGTCCTACACTATGGACACGCATATACTGGCGTGTCTATAAATCGTACACTATGGACACGCTGGTATAGGCGTGTCCAAAGAAGAACTTTTTGGCCATACTTTGAATTTGGTGTGTCAATCAATCGTATACTAGGGACACGCACTTTAAATAGCGTGACTAACCTTTTGGACACGCCACAACTACCTAATGTGGGCATAGACTGGTCTATAAACACGCCCAATACTTAATGTGGCCATAGACTGGTCTATAAACACGCCCAATACCTATTGTGGCCATAGACTGGTCTATAAACACGCCCAATCAAAAATTTGAAGTTAACGTGACTAAACGGTTGAAATTTTTACACGCTAGTAGCCATGGCGTGGCTGAAAGCACTTATATGAACACGCCCATTGAACATGGAGTGTCTATAGGGTAGACTTCTACCCTATAGACACGCCAAAACCAAAAAGGCGTGACATGGAAATTTATATTTGGCGTGGCTAAAGGCCATTTCTGTACTAGTGTCGTTAACAAAATCTTGATGTGTCTTTTACTTTTCTATTTATTATATTTGTTTTTATTATAATTATTATATAAGTAAAATACACAAACGTTAATTCCTATTTACTTGATAGTATTCCTTTTGTGTTTGGTTAAGTCCGAACCTCTTATCAAGTAAACATACTTCGTTGTTGTATTGTCTTGATCTCATATCCATAGAAGATCACACGAAGTGTGAACCGATTGGTTGTATTGTTTCGACTTAGTCCATAGACAATCACTTTCGGAGAAAGGACTTATAGGTAGAAAAGTTTTAGATTGAGGTATATTTGGGTACCCTCGTCTTTTCAGTTCTTGACTTAGTCAACGCGATGACAATCTTGACCAAGAGAGAGAAAAAGTTTATTCATACCATGCCCAAAGAAGGGGATATTTGTACTCAGGGGGGTGTTACAGATACTTAATGACAAATTATGTTCTTTATTTTCATGAACTTTAAATTTGATTGACATGTTTTCCTAAACTTTAATTTCTAAAATATTAGCACTCATTTTCGGTAGGTATATATAGAGTTGTGTAAGAGGAACATATCCCCAAAATATTAGATTCAAATGCATTACCATTTGGTTTTTATATAAAGAAAATAGAGTCCAAAGTGTGAGAATAATAGTATGAGTGGATCCTCCCTCTAAGGAAAAACCTAAGTTACACTGCCACATTAAAAACCAAACTTGCATATTAATTAAAGTTAACAAATATGAGTTCCAAATATCTTGCATTTGCTTCTAAAAATATAAACGACTCTCCTTTCCATTTGACATAAACATCATGCGCTGCAAACTTATTCCCTTTGTATCCAGCAAGAAGCTCTCTATATTTCGAGCACCATTTTCTAGTCGCTATTCTGCGACTTTCCTTGTCTATAGGATTCAAGTTTCAAATTTATATTTTGAAGGTTTTTTACAGCTGAAATAGTAAGAATCATACGATCCTCCTGCAGCCTAATCCCGAAAGTGGTGCTCTCTCTATTTTCTTCGGGAAAATATAACATTGTGTAGTAGGATCGAACCAGATCGTTATGTTTGTTAAGTTGCTTGTCTATTTTCCGTTGTTTGATTTTATCATCAACTTCTTTCTCTTTATTCTTTATCCATTCTTTCATAGCAATAATTGAACTGGTAGATGATGATGGATTTGACACTAAAGAAGGGCTTCTTCTGTTTCATCTTAAATGGCGTATGATAGTAGATAAAGAATCTCATTATATAAGAAATTACCGTGACTACTTGTTTCAAAAAATAAAAATAATTAGCAGTTGAGCGGTGTAAGACAACTATACGATTTTTTTTTTTTGAAAAAATAACATTTAAAAATACTAAGGTCACAAAGTGTAAGAGAGGGAGGATTCCCTCACACTCTTAAAATCAAACTATCACACACTTTGTAAGATATTTCTCCTAATAAAACTGAAACAGTAGCGTATATGAAGTTAATAATTTGGGGACATGCTCGTCTTACAATGCTTTACACACCCACAAAAAAATGAGCACATTCTGAAATACCAAAGCTCACCATCTACCAATCTTAATTTTATAAATCAAAAATTCGTTGATTTTCGACGGTTTATTTTCAAAATGTGAAAGAGCGAAGAATGTCGCTTGACAATTCTCTCATATTTCATTGGTTCAATTCTTGATTGAATTTTCAGTTATAGGAAAAGATAAATATCAACTTTATCTAAAACTTTACAGGATCGACACACAGGATGACTGTTGGCACCTACTACCAACGTACACTTTTAACTAACACATGTTTGTTGTCAAACGTTTACATAACACAAGTACAGACTCTTTACAAGCACACACACATTTGGCATGATCAAAATGATATACTCTAACCCCACCCCCGACAAGTGCAGTGTCGATGGAGAAGCAAAGACACTGAGCTTGAGTCTGAGAAATGCAAACCTGGTAGAGGATAAACCTTTAGTGAAAATATCTACGAGTTGATCCTGAGAGAAAATGAACCCGACCTTCAAAGATTTGGCAGCTACCAGTTCTCGAACATAATTAAAAGTTATTTCAATATGTTTCATTCTATTATGAAAAATTGGATTTGTTGTGAGATAAGTGGCATGCAACCATATTATCACACAACACCACTTGAACTTTAGGAGATCTAAACTGAAGTTCAGACAGAAGAGATTGAATTCAAACCACTTCAGATGTTCCATCAGCCAGAGCACGATATTCAGCCTATGTGCTAGATCTGGAAACAATCTTCTTCTTTCTGGAAAACCAAAATATCAAGTTATGGATTATAACAATTGCCATACCACCAGTGGATCGGATATTCTTTCAGCTAAATCTCCATCCCAACCAGCATGTGAAAAATCTTGGAGTTGTAGAGAACTGGAGTATTTGACCTGCAGACCAAAACCAACAGATGCTTCCAAATATCTTTAAATTCTTTTGACTGCAGTCCAATGATCCTATGTAGGAGACTGCATATGTTGACAAGCTCTATTTACTGCATAAGTGATGTCAGGCCTAATGATGGTAGCATATTGCAGTGCACCAACAACACTTATGTATAAAACATGATCTTCAAATGGTGGAGACACAACTTCAGTGGAAGTAGAAGTCATATGAGTTGAACATGGCTTTGAAAATGTCATTTTTGTCTTATGAAACAAATTATATATATATTGTTCTTGGGTCAAAAGAATACCTGCAGAATTTCTAGATGCCTGAATCCCTAAAAAAAAATATACAGTTCACCCAGATCTTTAGTTACAAATTCTATGCTTAAGTCAGTGAGAAGTTGATCTATAGCTGAAGTAGAACTTCCGGTAAATAAATGTCATCCACATAGATAAGAACATAGGTTACATCAGAAGAAGTAACTCTATAGAATAGAGAAGTATCAGTTTTTGAAGATTGAAAACCACGGTGCACTAGGAACTTATTGAGTCTAGCAAACCATGCTCTTGGTGTCTTCTTTAGACCATATAGAGATTTCTGCAATTTATAAACATAATTAGGCATCAATTTGTCTACATAACCAGGTGGTTGGATCATAAACACTTCTTCTGATAGATTCCCATGTAAGAATGCATTCTTAACATTAAGTTGTATGATTTTCCAGCCTTTATAGAGTGAAATATAAATGATCATTCTAACTATTTTGGGCATGACAACGGGACTAAACGTGTCTTGATAGTCAATGCCTACAACCTAGTTATACCTTCGTGCAACCAATCTGGCTTTGTATATCTCTCAATGGTGCCATATACATTCCTTTTTATTTAAAATATCCATTTGCATCTAATAACATTTTCTCATGAAACAACAAGCACTAATTTCCATGTCACATTCTGTAATAATGCAATAATCTCCTCATCCAGTGCAACTCTCCATATTGGATCTTTACAAGCTTCAGAGTAGCAAGTTGGAACTGCAATGTCTTCACAAACAGTCTGGACTTCAGAAGTATACACTTTTGGCTTGAAAAGTTATTGCCTACCTCTTGTTGTCATTGGATGATTAATAGTGATGAGAGGTATATTGACAGAAGAAGTCTGAGTGGATGATGTAGATGCAGGAGTGTCAGATAATGTAGTATACATTTTATTTAAAATTTGAGCAGTAGAAGAACCGAAAGGTGAAATAATTACAACAAAAATTGCTGCTTTTGTAGAATCTACAGGCTGAAATAGTTGTTCATATGGAAAATCAGCTTCATCAAACCTAACATCTCTATAACTAATGATCTTGCTGGTAAGAGGATTAAAGCACCTGTAGCCTTTGTGCATGTGGCTATATCCCAAAAATATACATTTGACAGACCTTGTATATAATTTGTGAGCATTAAAAGGCCTCACATGGATAACAGGCACACAACCAAAAGTATATAGAAACTTATGATCTGGTTCAAGGTAAAAAGGAATTTCTGGAGGTGATAGGTGATATAATTGGGTTGGCAGTCTGCTTATAAGAAAAATTACAGTTTCAAATGCATATGACCAATAAGATAATGGCCAAAAAGCATGAGATATAAGAGCTAAACCAGTCTCCACTATGTGTCTGTGTTATCTCTTTGTTGTTCCATTTTGATGATGATTATTTTCAATGATATTGTAGTAAGAAGGGTTGTCGTTCACTCGGACTTGTTGAAATCGATTTTAAGTTTTAATAAAAGAAAATACTAAAGATAAAGAAAAAAAAAAAAATATATATATATATATATATATATATATATATATACAAAATATTGTCACAGGATGAAGAGAGTTACTGGGACTAGGATTTCGTCGAATTCATAACATAGGGTTCAATTTATTTATTCTCAACAATTAAAGCTCAATAAATAAAATTAACATGGACTCTGATTTTGCCAAGGTAGATGTAGTTGCAGGAAATCCCACACTACACCCCTCACTAGAATTTGCTTAATTAACACATTGGAAGATGATTAATTATATACTTTCATTGATAATCTTCTCGAAATGTTTACAAGGATAGATATATCAGATCTAAAGAAATTACAATCACTCTAGATTTTCTCTCCTTATGACTTGCTTAACAATTCAAAAGAACTCTCTCGACAACAGACTAATTCAACCCTTTATATAGGGTAATACATGTGGATGACATTAAGCGGTCCTTTATTTTCGGGAATAAATCGCGAAGTGTCGCGAGTGTTATAAACGTTTTTCCTTGCGACACTCCTAAATCTTGCCAAGTCTTCACACTTTTCTCACGTTATGGCTTTTGTAGTAGCAGGTTTTCCCACACTACACCCCTTACTCGATTTTGCTTAATTAGTCCATTAAAAGATATAAGATCAAGAATATTTATTGATTGAATCTATGAATTGTTTACACAAGAAAATGGAATTACACTTAGAAATTAAAACACTCTTAAACTTTCTCTCTCCTAATGACTTGCCCAACAATTCCAAAAAGATCTCTCCTCCTCACGAGACTCACTCAACCCTTTATATAGGGTGATACATAGTGGATGACATGACTAAGCTACCCTTTATTTTCGGGAATGTCCCGCGAAGTGTCGCAGATGCACAAATATTCGCTCTCGCGACACTTCTTAACCCTCGCTAGGTCTCACGTCTTCTTTATGTTTTGCCTGTCGTTATTCATTGCGTCGTTTATTTTAGCTTCCTGCGACTCCCTCGCGACGCCGTCGTTCATTAATCCCGCGAACCTTGTACGTTGCGATATTATGATCCTACATCTTGCCTCTTTTTCCTTGAATATTGCTTGAAGAGCGATTTGAAGGAAAAATTCATTGTTGTCATATTCCATGGTTTCAATTGGTGAAGGAACGAGCAGAAGAATACTGTACTTGAAAAGTACGTACTTGCCTCTATTCTTTTGCGAAGTTCCGAAGCTTCTTTAAGATGTATATGAAGTGTCGTCTCCTGTCTCTCCTCATATTTCTCCTGCGAAGGGAAGAGTATCATGAGAGTGATTCTTTTGATCTGCCGCGACTGCTTATCTTTATTTATTTCAGTTTTGTACTTTTACACGGATCTTGATTATTAATGTCTTTTCTTGACACGTCTCTTTCAACCGTTTATTCTTGACCGTTCATGTCTCTTCTCGCATTAAATGACCTCGTTTTTCTCGAGGATCTTTTTCCCTATATATAGTTTTCTCTTCCTCTCCTTTTCATTCTTTAGTTTCTCTCTGCAACTTCTCTTTGATTCTCTCCTTCCGCAATTTGCGCTTCTGCTACTGCAAATCTTTTCTTCATCTCTTCTAACGCTGATCCTAATCTTCAATCTTCCATCCATTCCCATACTGATAAATGGCTTTCATCAGTCGTGCATACAAAGCTTCTTTTGAAGAAGTTCAACAGAAGTTACTCGAGAAGGGTTTTAGTCTATCAACCATTCCTGATCAAGGATCTTCATCTATTCTTACCAAAGTTATTTTTCGATCATCAATGTGATGATCAAAAGATTATAGTCTCGCTAGGTCACTTCTCGCAGGACTTCCCATTCCCTTGTACAATCCTCGAGATGCCTTTATTTTATGAAATCTTGGCCCATGAAAAATTCTCTCGGGCTGTTTATCAATTGAGTGGCGATTGCATTCGCCTAATGCTTGAATTCGCGAATCGTGGTGCTGCAAAGGATCTTTATATCCTCGCTATCGTTAGACACCCCGATTTCAAAGACTTGGAAATAGCTACTTGAGAAGTACACTTGTAGAGAACTTTTTTGAAAACTATTCAGATGATAAAGATGGTTAATGCGAAATCTTACTGGGCATTTCAAAAAGAAGGATGATGTCCACGAGGATAAATTGCTCATGCAGGATATTGATTGGCACCCGGGTAATAATACTACTCCTCGCCACTCCAAAGATGAGAAATGGTGGGTTGTACCCTTGATCTTAAATGGCCCTTATATCGCGGGCTCGCATATTCTTTCTGCGAACCTCGCAGAGATATCATCCTTGGGAATTCAAATGGCCTCGAGAAGGCGAATGAGGTATGTTTCCTACTTCAAATTTTGCTTTTCGCAATTTTCTTTTTATATTTCTTTGAGTTTGTGAAATTTTTCAGATCTCCAAATTGAGAAGAAAATACAAGGATAATCCGTTGGAGAGTACCACTGTCGATACTTCGATCGCTACGGATGAAGTAAGAAACACTTCCTTTGTTATTTGAAACAATATTGTTGCCTCTGTTTCTTATCTTTAACCGTATGCTAAGGTTGAGTTGAAGAAGCTTTAGCCGCGAAGACTAAAGGTAAAGGCAAAACTATCATTCGCAAGGGTAAATCTTCTGCTCCATTAACTAAGAAGCGAAAGATTCAATCTTCTTCTCGCCTTAACTCAAGCTCCGAATCTTCTGATGAGGATAACCATGATTCGATCTCTCTCTTGCTAAGGAGATTCCGTTGGCCGGCTCTCCTATGGATCGATTATCTAGCATCTTCTCAGACTCTTTCCAAGGAATGGGAGATGCTCCCCTAGCTTCCCTTTGCGGTACTCTCGCAAATGTGTGTAACGCTACTTTATTAGAAGGCAATGATTCTTTCAATGGAGCCTCTAAAATCGTGTCTCCTGACTTCTTGAACGCCCTTGGGTCTTTGGTATGCATGCAGTCACATTTCCCTGTTAATTTTAAATTTTTAAATATATATGTACTTGTGCTTTTTGTTTTCTTTCATAGGTTGGAAGAACTTCTTTTGTAGTTGCCTCGGATCTCGAGAGAAGACGCAACAATCTTGAAAAGAAGAACTTGAGCTTGAGCAAGAAGATTCGAGAATTAGAGATCGAAGTCGCTGCGTCGTCTCGCGCAGTAAAGACGAGAGAATTCAAAAGTTGAATACCGAACTTGACTCCCAAAAAGATAGGGTGTCCACTCTTGAACGCTAATCAAGAACTTTATGGTATAAAATTTTTCCTCCTTTTACTATTTTTGTTTCACCTGGTCGCATATTGCCCCTAACTTATTACTTTCATGCAGATGTATATAATCTCTCCGAGGAGGCTATTCTTCTCCATACATTTCCGAACCTATGGATAATAACCTTCTTCTTGCTCACCTCAACAACTCTTTAAGTAGTTCGGCGAACAAAATTAACTCCCTTTCATTAAATGAACTCAGGATCAAATATCGCCTTTTAGAAATTGAACATAGATCTGGTTTAAGTACAGCCAACCAATTTAAACAAATGTTTCTTGAGTCTCATAAAGAAATCAAAATTTTGAGGAAGAAAATTAGTGACCATATAGATGACAAAGATCGCATTGCTAATAATGGTGCACAGGCATTAGCAACATTTCAAAAATCTCTTCTTGAGCTACAAATTGAGCGAGATGAATTGCTTCATGTAATTCCTTACTTAGTGAGCGAGAAGATCAAATTCGTTCACTCCTTGTTATAAATAATGATGATGAATTCGCCCGGGCTGCGAAAGTTTTAGATAATGCCGTAAATAACCTAGGTGTTGATGTTAGTCTTCATGCCGAGCATACTTCCTTGGTTAAAGATATGATATCCGACAGAGAAGGTTGCTTATTATACCTTCTTGTTTCTTATTCTTTCGTTGTACCGTTTATAAATCATTAATTTGTTGTTACTTCTTTGTAGAATCTGAGAAAAGATTTCAAGCTAGGATTGCAGAGCTTGAATCTGAGAAAGAACAACTCGCAAGGAATTTCCCAGCGAGAATTGAAGAACTTGAATCTGAAAAACAACAGCTCGCCAAGAGTCTCTCCCTTCGCGAGAATAAATATTCCAAGATGAAGAAACAATTTCTAACGACAGTGGAGAACTTTAATAATGATGCCGTTCGTTTTCGCAATGGAGGCATGGAGTATGTTTGTAAGGACCACAATATCCCTCTACATTCATATCCTTGGCTCCTTGAAAAGGATCCTGAGAATCTACCTGTCTCAGACGTTTCTGATAGCGAGGCTGGCGAAGAAGAAAATTCTGGCGATGAGAATAATAGGACTGAAGGATCAGATGAAGAAGAAGAATCACCAAAGAGATAACTCTTTTTGTTTTCTTTCTCTGCTTGTAATATCTGTAAATTTCTGTATCCTTATTATAGTGTATTTCTTGGATTTTTCCCCCCTGAATTCAATCTTCGCTCCCCTTTTTTGGCAATTCTTCCTTGTAATATAATTGACTAACATCATTGACGTATAACTCTTGCATCAGAAGATGAATAATAATATTTCATTCTCTGCATTCCCATACTTGCCTCTGTTATTTATCTTCGGATGGAAGATTTCAGTTGTCATCATGTATTTTGTTGGATAATAATTTTATTGTTGGCGAAATGTATCGTCGCGACGAGGTCGCGAGTGTCTTCATAAGTTAAGAATCCCACTTGTTATTTCGGTAATCTTTATTCTCTCTCTTTTTTGTTGCGACAAGATCGCAGGCCGCCTTTACATTTTCATGCAATGGCCCATTGACCTTGTCTTATCATGTTTGTGTGGTCTTCCGAGTTAGACCTCCCTAATTAGAGGTCTTCCCCTGCCACCTTTCATTGCGACAAAATCGCAGGACGTCTTTACACTTGCATGTAAAGACCCATTGATCTTGCCTTATCATTCTCCAAGTATTTTTGCCTCTGCAGGATGTTTTGGTTGCGACAATATGACAGGCCTAAATATCCTTGCGAACATAAAGCCCCATGACATTGCCGTCTTGCGACGAAATCGCAGGACGTCCGTACACTGTCATGTAAAGACCCATTGATCTCGCCTTACCCTCGCGTTAGTATTATTGCCTCTGCAGGATCATTGCACAAATATGACGAGCCTAAATTCTCTTGCGAAAACATAGCCTTATGACATTTCGTCTCTGTTTTGACACCCCCCTAATGGAGAGCGTCGCCCTTATCATCTCCCTGGTTGCCCCTTCAAGGAGGCGAAACATCGGCCATACAAGACTAGCTCCTCCCATCCGGTCTTAACAAAAACCAGTTGTTTTCGCAGCCTCTTATCCCTTATACCTATATGGTTTATGGTTACGAGACTGCACCCTAAGTGGAGTTTTCTTCAAGCGAGTGCAACGCATGCCAAGACTTGCCAAGAATGGCCAGGGTAGGTTCATCCATCCGGGCACTCGGCTCAACCGTGTACCTCGGCGCCTTGAGCATACATCGACTCCTAAGAAGAGACCCTCGGCCGCCCAACCAGGGTATAACCTACATATATAGTTGGGAATCCAAGGTACCTCTTAGGATAGGCTTTCATGGGCCCCAAATTTTCATGGTTCAAAGCTTCAGAGGAGGTGTAACCTTCCCCCGAACCATGGCGAGAGATACCCCCTTATATGACGCACTTTAGGTCTTACATTTGCCTCTTACGAAATGTTATTCGCGAACTAGGGTGTACGCCATAAAGGTTCGTCCCATTCTTTTGCGCATTCATATTTGTTAAATCATTCAATCATTCATATTTCATTATTTGTTGATATTTGTTCATAAGTATTCGCATAGTTTGTTCCATTTGTTGTATTTCACTTTTCTTTCTTAGTCGAATTCTCATTTTACTCTTGGTCTGCGAGAGATTCTCGCACATCACTACTTCTGTTCTTGCTACTTTGCATTTTGCTTTTATCGATTATTCACTTCTTATGCCTTTTGTTCCTCATACCTTTTGCTTCTTTATTGTCATAATATTGGTCTGTCTCCAGGGATTCACCTCGCGAGATATGTTCAGCCCTTACTTCTATAGCATCTACCATCAGTTTCTCCTTTCTCTGTTCATTTCTCACATGTTGCTTCCAACCCTTTTTTTTTTTTTTTTTTTTTTTGGTATTTCTTTCTTCGCAGCTTTCTACATCGACCTCATGACATTGTTGCGACTCCTTCCAATCTCCTTGTATGATACCGATACCATTTGGATGTGGGAATTTTATACATTGATGATATGTTGATGCGATTCCCCAAGATTTCATGGAGCCATGGCCTCCCAATCAGCCGCATTATAGGGAGATTCCACGTCAACCACACAAAATAAAATATCGTTGATAATCCTTGTAGGGGTATTCTCATGTGAACCTCTCCCTTTGGTTTGTTTGCGGTGCCGTTAAAGCCATATATCTTGTAAGTATGGTAGAAGAGAATATTCACCGAACTTCCGGTGTCGATTAAGATTCGGTTGATCGCCCAGCAAGCTTCTGCCTCATCATCTTCTCCATCAACTGGTTTTGGGTTAATCTCTAGTTTCACAACCAACGGGCTATCATGTGTTTCTCTTCCTTTTGGCACTTCATCTCGCAGAGAAAGAAATAGTCTTCACTGCCACTTTTCTAACTGTGTCGTTCTCGCAGGCTCATTATTTCTTTATCATTAGCATCTCTCGCAAAGACTCTACTGAGCACGTTATCATGGAAATCTTCGATTGTGCGGTAGGAGTGGACGATAGAGTTGTAGTTCAAATTTCTAGCTTTTGTTCCAACTTCTATAACAAATGTTTCCTTTCCTTTCGCCGACACCGTTCTGCATCTCTCGGTGGTGGTGGTACTGCCCGGCCTTTATTTCTCCCTTTAGAAAGTGATTTAGCTTCCCCGATCAATCATCCCGAGAATAATTCTCTTTATGTTTCTACAATCGTTTGTTTGATGCCCATGGAAGCGATGGTAAGAACAAAACTCATGACACTGCCGCTTTGGTGGTGGTTCCATCCCAGCGTTCCAAGGTGCTTTGGTACATCTTCCATCACAAGTATAGCCTCCCGGATCTTTTCCACACTAGCATTCAAAGGGAGGCATCTTAATTGGTTCCCATACTATTCTACGATTTCTCTGCCCTCCATGGTTATATTGCCTTCGTCCACCGTAAGTTTCTTGCGCATGATCTAGCCTTTGAATCTTATTATTGTTGTTACGGTTGTAATAGTTCCTTTCTTGTTCAAACTCCTCCTGGTCATGGCTTCCCATGGCTGCTATCTTCCGCTGTCCCTCATCAGCCTTCCCTGCATGCTGTCCTTGCGAAGTGCTCGCCACCGTATTTATGAAATTGAGGTAACAAGCTTGCGTTCGCACATTCGAGTTTGTGTTCGCGATGGGATAAGAATTCATTTCATTCTCGTCTTTCTTCTAAGGCGATATATTCTTCCCCGTAACTCGCAGCTCGCCATCGTGATTGTATTTTTGACTCAAAAATTTGAATGTATAACAAGTTAGTCGCGAAGAGAGCATTCACAAATGAGAGAATGAGATATCTTTCCTCAACCCGTCCCCGCCATTTCGCTACACATGGTTCTCCATCTTATCGTCAATCGCCTTAAGCTCTCGCCAACCCTTTGTTTCAACCCGAATACATCTTCAATTCGGTCGCGAAGAGTCGTTACTTATGTATGCTCAGGGAATGTGGCTTGCAAGTGGTTAAATGATGTGATTATGTTCCTTAGGACCTTCAAACCATTTTAGTGCTTCTCTATTAGGCTTGATGCGAAATATTTGCATAGTATAGCATCATGATTCTCCCATTGTAACATACATCTCATATAAGCCTTGATATGTTGTACCGCATGAGTTGTTCCATCAAAGATGTTGGTTAACGCAGGCAGATTGCACTTAGGAGGTATTCCTCCCATCTCGTACTTCTAGCGTGAATGGATTCTTCGCGGCGTCTGCGATGGCTTCGTCTAATTGTCTCCTTCCTCCTTCCCTTCTACTATTCGGTAATCCTCTCATTTCAAATTGACTCTCTTAAGATTTGTTCATTTGCCTCGTAGTTTGATTCTACCGGTCTTTTTAACTCGCTTCTCTCCTTCTTCGCTCGTGCCTATTTTGACCTTCCTGCTCGTTATTTTCTCCTCTTCTTTCCTCGCGATGCTCTTCTTCGTTTCTTTCGCCAATTCGCACGCCATTATATCGGTTGTTCTCTCTTCTTGGCTGTCTCTCAATTCCCATCTGCACCCTCTCATATTCTTCATTAATATTTCTATTGGTACGATTTTGTTCCCTCCTTCTTTCGCGGTTGTCGTGGTTATTTTGCCGGATTGCCTCCTCCATCTCTTGATTTTCCATTTCTGCTCTTATTCTTTCTCTCTCGCGAGCTAGCCGCGCTTGTTCAATGTAGTGTCTCTCAATGTCATTCTCGATCTCTCGGTTTCTTCTCAATTCTTCTCTCCCGTGCAAAGATTATTCTCCTTTATTTGGTCATTCGGCTCTTGAAGTTGCATGTTTCCTTGATTTTCCCTATTCCGCTCATTTTGAAGATTTTCGGGTGAGGAATATAACGATCTTCTATTTCCCCTCTTCTCTCGCCATGCTCTGTATTCGGATTTTGTGTTTCTTCCTCGGTACTTTCTGTTGGTAAAACTCTCCTTCTTTCTTCCCTATTCGATCTTGAACTTGTTCTCACGCTACTCCTAGATCTCCTATTTTGCAACCTCATATTTTCCATCCTCAATTCATGATTCTGTCTTGTCAAGTTTGCTCGTTCCTCTGCTTCTAGCCGTCTCTCTTCGTGTATTGTTTGTCTCAATCTTTCTAATGCTGCAATTTCTTCGTTACCTGGATTCATTTCTCCATTCATTCCTTGCTCTCCTTGTCCATTGTTCACCATTTCTGCTCCTCTTCTCTTTCGTCTTCGTAATCAGATCTCCAAGTATGTACACTTACTCTGTCATAATCCACAGTAGCGTTTGCTACTTTGGGGAGATCGGTGGCTGGTTTTGATCTTCTCCATCGTTTCTCATATTCATCCTTGACGATTCTCCTGTTTTCATTCCTCCTTTCTCCACAAGTCTCCCACTTCTTCTTATAATCGTTGATTGCCCTTGTACATTTCTTCTTCTAGCCATTTTTCTTTTCCAATGAATTCTTGAGTACCTTCTCCAAATCTTTTCTCTCAGTAAATCCAAATTCCTTCCAATTTCTACGTCAATCACTGTCGTCCTCAATTTTAGCGCATATGTAGTAGCAGGTTTTCCCACACTACACCCTTACTCGATTTTGCTTAATTAGTCCATTAAAAGATATAAGATCAAGAATATTTATTGATTGAATCTATGAATTGTTTACACAAGAAAATGGAATTACACTTAGAAATTAAAACACTCTTAAACTTTCTCTCTCCTAATGACTTGCCCAACAATTCCAAAAAGATCTCTCCTCACGAGACTCACTCAACCCTTTATATAGGGTGATACATAGTGGATGATGACTAAGCTACCCTTTATTTTAGGGAATGTCCATGAAGTGTCGCAGAGATGCACAAATATTCGCTCTCGCGACACTTCTTAACCCTCGCTAGGTCTCACGTCTTCTTTATGTTTTGCCTGTCGTTATTCATTGCGTCGTTTATTTTAGCTTCCTGCGACTCCCTCGCGACGCCGTCGTTCATTAATCCCGCGAACCTTGTACGTTGCGATATTATGATCCTACAGCTTTCGTCATCTATTGCGTCATTTATATTTCTTACCTGCGACGCCTTCGCAATGTAGTCGTTTATTATTCTCGCAAAGTATTGATGTCGTGATATTCTGTCCCTACATCTTGCCTCTTCTCATGTCTTCTCTGCGAAGAAGAGAATGTCATGAGAA
Organism: Papaver armeniacum; assembly: GCA_023531295.1. NCBI lineage: Eukaryota > Viridiplantae > Streptophyta > Magnoliopsida > Ranunculales > Papaveraceae > Papaver > Papaver armeniacum. Next base: position 54,298 of record JAJJWW010012510.1, read on the forward strand.
CCAATATATATATATATATATATTTTAAATGCCGCAGCTGCTCATCTTTATCTCGCGATTATTCATTCTTACTCATTTTATTTATGTACGGAATTTATTACAGGTGTTTCTTCTTCCACTTTTTTCTTGACACGTCTCTTTCAACCGCTTATTCTTGACCATTCACGTCCCATCTCGCATTAAATGCATTTCTTTTCTCGAGGATTCTCTTCTCTATATATAGTTTTCTCGTTTTCTCTTTTTCTCTTTTATTTTCTTTCGTAACTTTCCTTGACTTCTTTCCTCCGTAATTTGCGTTTCACATCTCTGTAAATCCTTTTTTCCTTCTCTTGATTTTTTGCTTCCCCCTTCATTCCCATACTACTCTAACAATGGCTTTGCTTGGTCGTACATACGCATCCCTTTTCAACGATGTTCAAAAGAAGTTACAAGAAAAGGGTTTCACTTTATCAACCATTCCGATCAAGAATCTTCATCTATACTTTCTGCAAAATTGTTTTCTCGATCATCAATGTGATGATCATAAAATCATAGTCTCGCTAGGTCAACTCCTCGCAGACTTCCCATTCCTCTATATAATCCCGAGATACCATTATTCTATGAAATCCTTGCTCATGAAAAGTTCTCATGAGCTGTTTATCGGTTGAGTGGCGACTGCATCCGTTTAATGCTTGAATTCGCAAACCGTGGCGCTGGTAAAGGATCTTTATATCCTGCTACTGTTAGAGATCCTAGATTTGTAAATTTGGAGATAACTGCTGAGAAGTATATTGTAGTAATAAACATGAGAAAAAACATGAGAAATGATAAATCCTAGATTTCTTTGTTTATCCTAGATTTCTTTGCGAATTATGCAGTAATAAACATGAGAAATGATAAATCTCCCTGGGGCGCTCGACTGAAGAAAAAAGATAATGTTGATGCTGATAAACTGCTCATGCAAGATATTGATTGGCATTCGGGCAATAATAGTACTCTCGTCATTCCAAGGATGAGAAATGGTGGGTTGTTCCTTTATTTTTGAGTGGACCTTACATCGCAGGTTCACATGTTCTTCCTGCACACCTCGCGAATTACCATCCTTGGGAGTTTAAGTGGTCTGAGAAGGCAAAAGAGGTATATTTCCTTTTTTCAATTTCGCTTTGCGTCATTTTCTTCCTTTTTTACTTATTAAACCTTTCAAAAAAATTTAGATTGCCAGAATGAGAAAGAAGTATAAGGAAGATCCAAAGGCGAGTACCCTAGCAATACTCCGATCACTCACGGATGAAGTAAGAAACATTTTCTTTTGTTATTTTAAACAATATTGTTGCCTCTGTTTCTTATCTTCATACGTGTGCGAAGGTTGATTTTGAAGAAGCTGAAGCTGCTAAGGTTAAAGGCAAGGGTAAAATCATTTCTCGCAAGAATAAATCTTTCTCGTCCATCTTCTAAAAAACGGAAACTCCAATCTCCTTCTCATTCTAATTCCCAAACCAGCGAGAACACTGACGAAGATGAAAATGAGATTGGTACTTCTTTTTGCGAAGGAAAATCATTCATACCCTCTGCTATGGCGCAGTTATCTCGGTATCTTCTCCGATTCTATGCAAGATTAGGCGATGATCATTTAACTACAACTGCAAAGCTCGCGAATATTTGCGATGCCCCGCTATTAGAGGATAATGAATCTTTTCGCGGAGTTTCCCGAACATTGACTTCCAGCCACTTGAATGCTCTCAATGCTTTGGTATATTCATATTCCTTTGCTTCTCTGTAACTTTTATTATAAGCTTTATCTTAACAATTTCTTTATTTTCCTTTTACTGAGTCTGGGAGAGCTTCCTTTGTTGTTGCCTCAGGATCTCGAGAAAAGACGCGACAACCTTGAAAAGAAAAATCTCCAACTTAAAGAGAAGATCCGAGAACTAGAAATTGAGGTTGCGATGTCTCGCAAGAAAGATGAAAGAATTCAACAATTGGAAATCGAACCGCTTCTCAGAAGACTAAGATGTCTACTCTTCAAAGTGCAAACCAAAGAACTTTATGGTATAAAACTTTTACTCTTCAAATCGTCTTTACTTTGTCAGCTACTATTCTTTGCCTGATTTATTATTTTCGCAGACATATATAATCTCTCTGAAGAAGCCATTCTTCCCCATTCATTTCCCGAGCCTATGGATAATGATGTTCTTCTCACCCATCTCAACGAGTCTTTAAGTGACTCATCAATCAAAATTGATTCTCTTTCATTAAATGAACTTCGAACCAAATGTCGCCTCTTAGAGATTGAACATAGAGCTAGTTTAGGTTTAGCCAACCGATTTAAACAAATGTATCTTGATTCCCATAGAAAAATCGAGCTTCAAAGGAAGAAAATTAGTGGCCTTATAGATGAGAAAGACCGTACTGCTAATAAGGGTGCACAGGCATTAGCAACATTTCAAAAATCTCTTCTCGAAGTACAAATTGAACGAGATGAATCCTTTCGTCAGAATGCCATACTTATGGAGCGAGAAGAGCAAGTTCGTTCGCTTGGGCTGCAAAGGTTCTAGATAATGCCAGGAATAATTTAGGTGTTGATGTTAGTCTTCATACCGAGCATACTGCCTTGGTTAAAGATATGATATCCGAGAGGAGAGAAGGTTGTTTATTATACTTTACTGCTCTTTACCTCTGTAGTACTGTTATAGTGTTGTTAATTCATTATCATATGTTTTGCAGAATCTGAGAAGAGATTTCAAACAAGGATTGAAGAACTTGAGTCTGAAAAAGGGGAACTCGCAGAAGGCCTTTCTCTTCGCAATAACAAGTATTCTAAGTTGAAGAAACAGCTGCAAGCTACAGTGGCGAATTTCAACAATATCATTGTTCTTTTCGCAATCAAACTATTGAAATGGTTTGCAATGATCACCGCATTCCTCTTAGTTCATATCCTTGTCTTCGCGATGTTATTCCTGAGGATACGCCTTTCTCGGATGTTTCTGATAGTGAAGCTAGCGAAGAAGAAGATTCTGGCGAAAAGAATGATGGAACTGAAGAATCTGACCAAGAAGAAGAATCCTCAAAGAATTAAATTCTTTTTCTTCTTTGGCTTCTTGTAATATATATACTCTTTCAATCTTCTTGGATTGTAAAATATGAATTCAATCTTCGTTTTCTTTACTTGCGCGTATTCGTCAAGCAATTCTTCTTTATAATTCAGCTAACTATCATTATGAATGCATAAATCCATCATGTGGAAATGAATAACAAGATTTTATCCTATTCATTCCCATACTTGCCTCTGTTATTCATTTTCAAATGAGTGATTTGACCAATTATATCTGAGTAATGAAATCTCTGACTTCATCCTTTATTATTTGTAACTCTATGATGGAACATAATCGTTTTCGCAAGCTTACTCGCTTCCTCAATTTTATGCATGTCTATATCTTTAGTTATGTTGAAGTTCAATATTGCGACAAGATCGCAGGATGTCTTCACAAATGAAGAAATCCATTGCTCTTGCCTTATCATTTTTGTGTGGTCTTATTTTGCTTTCCTAATTAAAGGTCTTATTTCGCCACCCCTCGTTGCGACAAAATCGCAGGACGTCTTTACATTTTCATGTAATGACCCATTGACCTTGTCTTATCATTTGTTAAGTATTTTTTCCTCTGCAGGATATTTTTCTGCGACAATATGACAGGCCTAAATACTCTTGCGAGTGTAAAATCCCATGACATTGCCGTCTTTGCGACGAAATCGCAGGACGTTTTTGCATTTTTATGCAAAAACCCATTGATCTCGCCTTATCCTTGCGTCAGTATTATTGCCTCTACAGGATCATTGCACAAATATGACAAGCCTAAATTTCCTTGCGAAAATAAAGTCTCATGACATTTGCGTCTTTTGACACTTATCAGCTCCCTAATGGAGGGTGCCGCCCTTATCTTCTACCTGGTTGCCCCTTCAAGGAGGCGTACATCGGCCATACAAGACTAGCTCCTCTCATCCGGTCTTAACAACAACCAGTTGTTTTCGCAGCCTCTTATCCCTTATACCTATATGGCTTATGGTTACGAGATCGCACCCTAAGTGGAGTTTTCTTAGGGCCGAAAGATATACCAAGACTTGCCAAGAATGGCCGAGACACTTCAAATTCCCCAGGCACTCTTGGCTCAACCGTGTACCCCGGCGCCTTGAGCATACACTGACTCCTAAGAAGAGATCCTCGGGCGTCCAACCAGGGTATAACCTTATATATATAGTTGGAAATCCAAGGTATCTCTCCCGGATAGGCTTTCATGGGCCCCAAATCTTCATGACTCAGGTTCCAGGAGCGGTGTAACCTTTTCACTGAGCCATGTCAAGAGATGCCCCCTTATATGACGCACTTTAGGTCTTACATTTGCCTCTTGCGAAATGTCATTCGTGAACTAGGGTGTACGCCATAAAGGTTCGTCCCATTCACTCACTCTTTCATTTTTGTTAATTCATTCAATCATTCATTTTGTTTGCGAAACTATCGCACAATCTTACATTGTTTAATCATTTTTGTTTTTCAATTCTTCAATCAAATTGTCATACATTCTTAATGGCGAGATCCTCGCATATTTCTTCTTCAATTATTGTTTCTTTATCTTACTCCGAACAATCTTTTGTTGTTGCTTTTTGATGATTATTCACTTCTTACACTTTTTGCTCTTGCTATTCTCTGCCTCTATATCATTCAAATCTCTTAATGATTCCTTTCCATCATAATTTCCAACTGTTTTCATGCACTTGTTTCGCAATGTATCTTCTCCTCTTACATCAATGGCATCCACCATTAATCTTTCTCTTCTTTTCTCATCTTTTGCATGTTGTTTCCAACCCTTTCTTTTCTCAGCTCTCTCTTCGCAGCTCTCCATCGATCTCATAGCATTTTTGTCCCTCTGTCCAATCTCCTTTTATAATTCCAACACCACTAGGATGAGGAAATTTTATACACTGATGATATGTTGACGCTACTCCCAAAATGTCATGCAACCATGGCCTTCCAATCAATGCATTATAAGGGGATTCCACATCGACCACACAGAAAAGAATATCAGTAGATAATCCTTGCAGAGGTATTCTCATATGAACTTCTCCTTTAGGCTTGTTTGCTGTGCCATTGAAACCATATATCTTGTATGTTGAAGGTATGAATTCTCGCATCCTTTCCTCCCATAGTCTTGTAAGTATGGTAAAGAGGATGTTTACTTGAACTTCCAAAGTGTCAATCGTATTCTATTGATCGCCCAACAATTCTCTCGCTTTCATCGTCTTCGCCATCTACTGGTTTTGGATTAATCTCTAATTTTACAACCAATGGGTTGTCATGCGTATCTTTGCCTTCAGGAATCTCTTCTGCGTTGAAAGAAATAATCTGCATTTGCCATTCTTTTAACTGCGACATCTTCGCAATATTCATCACTTCTTTATTATCAACATCCCTCACAAAAACCCTACTAAGTATAATATCATGAAAATCTTCAATTGTGCGATATGAGTGAACAATGGAGTTACAAAATAAATTTTTAGCTTTCGCCCCAACTTCTATTACGAACGTTTCTTTCCCCATTGATGGTGGTGGCGTAATTGTTGAACTTTCTCTTCACTTTTTAGAAAGTGATTCAACTCCCCTAATCAATCATTCTAAGGATAATTCTTTTGATGTTTCTGCAGTCATTTGTCAGATGTCCATGAAAACGATGGTAAGAGCAGAATTCGTGACTTCTATCACCTGGTGGCGGTTCATTCCCCATGTTCCATGGTGCAGGTATATTCTCCATCAAAAGTATAGCTTCCCATATCTTCTCCACACTAGTATTCAGTGGTGGCATCTTGATTTCTTCCCATACTACTCTATGACGTCGTCGATTCTCCATGATAATTCTGTTTTTGACTTCCATAAGTTTCTTGCGAGTGATCAAGTCTCTGAATTTTGTTATTGCCGCCACAGTTGTAGTAATTTTTTTCTCTTTCCAACTCTTCTTGATCTCGGCTTCCTATGGCAACTAACTTTGGCTGTCCATCATCTACCACTCTCTCTTATTGCCCTTGCGAGGTACTCGCCACTGTGTGTATTAACATGGGTAGCAAACTCGCATTCGCAGCATTTGAACTTGTATTCGCAATCGGGTACGACTCCACCTCATTTTGCCTTTCTTCCAAAGCAATATATTCCTCTTGCAATTCTCGCAGCTCCGTCATCGTGATTGTATTCTTGACTCTAAAAATTTGAATATATAGCAGATTGGTTGCGAACATAGCGTTTATAAATGATAAAATGAGATATCTTTCATCTACTCTTCCAGCCATCTCGCTACACATCGTCTTCCATCTCACAGTTAGGTGTCTTAAACTTTCGCCAACCCTTTGCTTTAGCCCAAATACATCTTCAATTCCTGGTCGCGAGGAGTTGTTGCTTATGTAGGCCCCTAAGAATATAGCTTGTAGATGGTTGAATGACGTGATGGTGTTTCTTGGTAAACCTTCAAACCACTTCAGTGCTTCTCCTGTTAAACTTGATGCGAAATATTTGCACAATATAGCGTCATGACTTTCCCATTGTAACATACATCTTACATACGCTTTGATGTGTTGTATTGCGCAAGTTGTTCCATCAAAAATGCTGGTTAACGTAGGTAAATTGCATTTTGGGGGTATCCCACCTAACTGCACCTCTAAAGTAAAGGGGTTTTTTGTAGCTTCCTCGATTGCCTCATCCAATTGTCTTCTTCCTCCACCTCCTCTACTATTCAACATTCCTCTCATCTCCGCCAATTCTCTTAAAATTTGTTCATTTACCTCAGTGTTCGGATTCATTGGTCTTTTTAGCTCTGTTTCTCTCCTCCTGCGTTCACACCTATCTTGGTTTTGTTGTTCAACATTCTCTTCTCTTCTTTCTCTGCGACTTTCTCCTTCATCTCGTTCGCGAATGTGCACACCATTGTATCTATCATTTTCTCTTCTTGGTTGTCTATCAATTCTCCTTTGTACTCTTTCATATTCTTCGTTAATATTTCCATTGTTGCAATTTTGCTCGCGCCTTCTTTCTCGATTGTCATGATTGTTCTCGCCGAACCGCTTCCTCCAATTCCTCGCTTCTTCCATTTCTCGCTCTCAATCTTTCCTCTCGCGAGATAAACGTGCTTGTTCAATATAATGTTTTTCAATGTCATCTTCAATTTCCTTTTGTTTCCTTCGTGTTTCTCTCCCAAGTAATATTCTTCTTCCTTCTCCCCGATTTTCTTCATTAATTGGATCATTTTCTCCTTGACGCTGCCTATTTTCTTGATTTCCGTCATTTTGACCATTCTGTAGATCTTCAGGACGTGGAATATAACGATCTTCTACTACTTCTCTTCCTTCACGACCTCCTTCGCCAAAACTTAGTTCCCTTTCCAAATTTTCTTCATTAACGTTCTGCAGGTAATGTTTCGCGAAGATTCTTGATCTCGTTATTACTTCTCGATCTTCTATTTTGCACTGACCTTCTATTTTCCATCCTTAATTCGTGGTTTTGCCTCGTTAAATTTGCGCGTTCTTCTGCTTCTAGACGCCTTTCTTCATGTATTGTTTGTCTCAACGTTTCTAATGCTACAATTTCTTCATTTCTATGTGCTGTTTCTCCCATTTCTTCTCGATTTCTCTCCTCTTGTCCATTATTCATCAGTTGTTGCACTTTTTCTCTTTCTTCCATAGAATCTGATCTCCATGTATGCACGCTCACTCTATCATAATCTATTACTTTATTCAGTGCTGGTTGAATTGGTGGTTGAATTTGACCTTCTTCTCTATCTCTTGCATTTATCCTTGATGGTTCACCTACTTCATTTCTCCTTTCCTGCCTAATCTCCCACTTCTCCTTACAATCGTTGGTTGTTACGATGCATTCCTTCTTCTAGCCATTTCTCAATTTTAGTAAATTGTTGAGAATTATTCGAAATTTCTTTCTTGTTACACCTGATTCTTCCAATTCACAAGGTTGATCTTCTACTCAGTCCCTGTTTCACAAGTAGAGAAGAAGGTCAAGTTCAACCACCAATTCAACCAGCACCGAATAGAGTAATAGATTATGATATGGTGAGTGTGCATACATGGAGATCGGATTCTATGGAAGATAGAGAAGAAGTACAACAATTGATAAATAGTGGACAAGAGGAGAGAAATCAAGAAGAGATGGGAGAAACAATTCATAGAAATAAAGAAGTCGCAGCATTAGAAGCATTGAGACAAACAATACATGAGGAAAGACGATTAGAAGCGGAAGAACGTGCAAATTTAACAAGGCAAAACCATGAGTTAAGAATGGAAAATATGAGGTTGCAGAATAGAAGGTCGAGAAGTAATACCAGGTCAAGATCAGGATCGGTTAGAGAAGATATGAGGAGAACATTACCTGTAGAAAATATTAATGAAGAAGATCTCAAAAGAGAGCCAAATCTCGGTGAAGGATGTTGGAGAGAAGAGAAGTGGTAGAAGATCGTTATATTCCACACCCTGAAATTCTACAGAATGGCCAAGATGACGGAAATCAAGAAAATAGACAGCGTCAAGTGCAGAATAATCCAATTGGTGGAGAAAATCAGGAAGAAGGAAGAAGAATACTGTATGGGAGAGAAACACAGAGGAAACAAAAGGAGATTGAAGATGACATCGAAAAACATTATATTGAACAAACGCGTCTAGCTTGCGAAAGAGAAAGATTAAGAGTAGAAATGGAAGAACGGGAATTGGAGGAAGCAATTCGGCAAAACAATCATGACAATCGAGAAAGAAGGCGCGAGCAAAATCGCAACAATGGAAATATCAATGAAGAATATGAAAGAATACAAAGGAGAACTGATAGACAACCAAGAAGAGAAAATGATAGAAATAATGGTGTGCGAATTCGTGAACGAGATGAAGGAGAAAGTCGCAGAGAAAGAAGAGAAGAAAATAATGAACAAGAAAATCAAAGTAGACATGAACGCAGAATGAGAGAGGCAGAACTAAAAAGACCAATAAATCCGAATCCTGATGTAAATGAACAAATCTTGAGAGAGTTAGCAGAGATGAGAGGAATGTTGAACAATAGAAGGGGAGGAGGAAGAAGACAATTGGATGAGGCCATCGAAGAGGCTGCGAAAACCCCCTTTACACTAGAGGTGCAGTTAGGAGGAATACCCCCAAAGTGCAATTTACCCGCATTAACCAGCATTTTTGATGGAACAACTTGCGCAATACAACACATCAAAGCGTATGTGAGATGTATGCTAAAGTGGGAAAATCATGACACCATATTGTGCAAATATTTCGCATCAAGTTTAACAGGAGAAGCACTGAAATGGTTTGAGGGTTTATCAAGAAACACAATCACGTCATTCAATCATTTACAAGCTATATTCTTAGGGGCATATATAAGTAACAACTCCTCGCGACCAGGAATTGAAGATGTATTTGGGCTGAAACAAAGAGTTGGCGAAAGTTTGAGACACTTAACTGTGAGGTGGAAGACAATGTGTAGCGAAATGGCTGGACGAGTGGATGAAAGATATCTTATTCTATTATTCATAAACGCTATGTTCGCAACCAATTTTTTATATATTCAAATTTTTAGAATCAAGAATACAATTACAATGACTGAGTTGCGAGAACTTCAGGAGGAGTATATTGCTCTAGAGGAAAGGCAAAATGAGATGGAGTCATACCCAGTTGCGAATATAAATTCAAATGCTGCGAATGCAAGCTTATTACCCAAGTTGATAAACACAGTAGCGAGCACTTCGCAAGGGCAACAAGAAAAGATAATAGATGATGGACAACCACAGATAGTAGCTATGGGAAGCCGTGATCAGGAAGAATTTGAAAGAGAAAGGAACTACTACAACCGTGGCGGCAATAACAAAATTCAAGGCTTGATCATCCGCAAGAAACTTATGGAGGTCGAAGGCAGAATTATCTTGGAGGGCAGTGAAGTCACAGAGTAGTATGGGAGGAAATCAACATGCCACCATTAAATACTAGTGTGGAAAAAATATGGGAAGCTATACTCTTGATGGAAAACATACCTGCACCATGGAACATGGGGAATGAGCCACCACCAAGTGATAGAAGTCACGAGTTCTGTTCTTACCACCGCTTTCATGGACACCTAACAAATGACTGCAGAAATATAAAAAGAATCATCCTCAGAATGATTGACCAAGGAAAGCTGAGTCATTTTCTAAAAAGTGAAGAGAAGGTTCAACCGTTACTACCACCTTGAAATGCACAGAACAAACTCAAAGAAAGGGGAAAGAAACATTCGTAATAGAAGTTGGAACCAAAGCTAAAAATTTGTTTTGCAACTCCATTGTACATTCATACCGAACAATTGAAGATTTTCATGATAATGTTCTCAGTAGGGTTTTCGCGAGGGATGCTGATAATAAAGAAGTGATGAACATCGCGAAGACATCGCAATTAAAATAATGGCAAATGCAGATTATTTCTTTCACTGCAGAAGAGATTCCTGAAGGCAGAGAGACGCATGATATCCCATTGGTTGTAAAATTGGAAATTAATCCAAAACCTGTAGATGGCAAAGACGATGAAGTAGAGAATTCCTGGGCGATCAATAGAATCTTAATTCATACAGGGAGCTCAGTAAACATTCTTTTTTACCATACTTACAAGACTATGGGTGGGAAGGATGAAGAGTTGATACCTTCGACGTATAAAATATACGGTTTCAATGGCACAGCGAATAAGCCTAAAGGAGAAGTTCATATGAGAATACCCTTGCAAGGATTATCAACTGAAATTTTGTTATGTGTAGTCGATGTGGAGTCCCCTTATAATGCATTGATCGGAAGGCCATGGTTGCACGAAATTCTGGGCATAGCGTCGACTTATCATCAGTGTATAAAGTTTCCTCATCCTAGCGGTGTTGGAGTTATAAAGGGAGACTGGATGGAAGGATAAAAATGCTATGAGATTGATGTGGAGAGTTGCGAGGAAAGAGCTGCAAAAATAAAGGGCTGGAAGCAAAATATAAAAGATGTACAAAGAAGAGAAAGGTTGATGGTGGATACCATAGATACAAGAGGTGAAGATACATTGCGAAACAAGTGCATGAAAACAGTTGAAAATTATGATGGAAAGGAATCATTAAGAGATTTGAATGGTGCAGAGGCAGAGAGCAGCAGGAGCAAAATGTGTAAGAAATGAATAAACAATAATTGAAGAAGAAATACGCGAGAATCTCGCCATCAAGAATGTATGAAAATCTGATTGAAGAATTGAAAAACAAAAATGAATAAACAAAGAAAGATTGTGCGATAGCTTCGCAAACAAAATAACAAAAGAAAACCAAAACTGAATGATTGAATGAATTAACAAAAATGAAAGAGTGAGTGAATGGGACGAACCTTTATGGCGTACACCCTAGTTCGCGAATGATATTTCGTAAGAGGAAAATGTAAGACCTAAAGTGCGTCATATAAGGGGGTATCTCTTGACATGGCTCAGTGAAAAGGTTACACCGCTCCTGGAACCTGAGTCATGGAGATTTGGGGCCCATGAAAGCCTATCCGGGAGAGATACCTTGGATTCCCAACTATATATATAAGGTTATACCCTGGTTGGGCGCCCGAGGGTCTCTTCCAAGGAGTCAGTGTATGCTCAAGGCGCCGAGGTACACGGTTGAGCCAAGAGTGCCTGGGACATTTAAAGTGTCTCGGCCATTCTTGGCAAGTCTTGGCACATGCTGCACTCGGCCCGAAGAAAACTCCACTTAGGGTGCAGTCTCGTAACCATAAACCCTATAGGTATAAGGGATAAGAGGCTGCGAAAACAACTGGTTGTTGTTAAGACCGGATGGGAGGAGCTAGTCTTGTATGGCCGATGTACGCCTCCTTGAAGGGGCAACCAGAGAGATGATAAGGGCGGCACCCTCCATTAGGGAGCTGATAAGTGTCACAAGACGGTAATGTCATGGGGCTTTATATTCGCAAGAACATTTAGGCCTGTCATATTGTCGCAAATGAAATATCCTGCAGAGGCAAAAATACTAAAGAAATGATAAGACAAGATCAATGGGTAATTACATGAAAATGTAAGGACGTCCTGCGATCTTGTCGCAAGACGTCAATGTCATGGGATTTTATGTTCGCAAGAATATTTAGACCTGTCATATTGATGCAAAATGAGGGGTGGCAAAATAAGACCTTTAACTAGGAAGGCAAAATAAGACCACACAAAAACAATGATAAGACAAGATCAATGGGTCATTACATGAAAATGTAACGACGTCCTGCGATTTTGTCGCAACGATAAATTTCAACATAAATGATGATCGAGTAAGCCAACAAGCTTGCGAGTACGATTATATTTCTTCATTTATTTGTGAAGAATCAGCAACAACATTTGCGAAATTAAGAAGTATCATTACTTAAAGATTATCGACTTGATTTATCTCATGTGAAAATAAATAACAGAGGTAAGTATGGGAATGATTAGAATAAAAATTTGTTATTTATTTTCATATGATAGATTTACAGTAAGAGATTACAAAATGGAAGGTTAGAAGGATAAATGTACAAATATCACAAGAAGAGAAAGGAAAATGGAACAATCTAGCAACTTATTCTTCTTCATCAGATTCTTTATCAGATTCTTCTTCTTCGCTTACATCACTATCAGAGACATCTGAGCAAGGCATATTATCAGGAATTTCATCGAGAAGACAAGGATATGAAGAAAGAGGAATGTTGTGATCATTGCAAATTTGTTCAATAGTTTGGTTGCGAAAACGAACAACATCATTATTGAAATTCGCCACAGTAGTCTGTAGTTGCTTCTTCATCTTAGAATATTTGTCATTGCGAAGAGAGAAGTTTTTTGCAAGTTGTGCTTTCTCAGATTCAAGTTCCTTGATTCTAGTTTGAAACCTCTTCTCAGATTCTGCGAACAAATGATAATGAGTTAGCAGCTTAATAACAATTTCGTCAAAAAGAAGTGGAAAAATAATGAAGAATAGTAAAACAACCTTCTCTGTCAGAAATCATATCTTTAACCAAGGCATTATGCTCAGCATGAAGACTGACGTTAACACCTAAGTTATTTCTGGCATTATCTAGAACCTTCGCAGCCCAAGCGAATTCATCATCATTATTTATGACAAGAAGTGAACGAATTTGATTTTCTCGCTCATTAAGTATGGCATTTTGGCGAAGGGATTCATCTCGTTCAATTTGGACTTCAAGAATAGTTTTTTGGAATTTTGCTAATGCTTGTGCACCTTGATTAGCAATGCGATCCTTATCATCTATGAGGCTGCTAATTTTCTTCCTTAGAATATTATTACTCTCCTGGGAGTCAAGATATAAACGTTTAAAGCGGTTGGCTAAACCTAAACTAGATCTATGTTCAATTTCTAGAAGATGAAATTTGGTTCAAGTTCACTTAACGGAGAGAATTAGTCTTGTTTGAAGAACTACTTAAAGATTCATTGAGATGAGCGAGAAGAGCATCATCATCCATAGGTTCGGGGAATGAATGGAGAAGGATGGCTTCGTCAGAAAGATTATAAATGTCTGCGAAAATGATAAGTCAGGCAAAGAAAAATAAATGGCAAAGTAGAAATGGAGAAAAAAAAAAGGAGGGTGTTATACCATAAAGTTGCCGATTAGCACTTTGAAGTGTGGATATTTTGTCTTTCTGGGAAGAAGACTCAACTTCTAATTGTTGAATTTTTTCATCCTTCTTGCGAGATGTCTCAACTTCAATCTCTAGTTCTTTGATCTTCTCTTTAAGTTGAAGATTTTTCTTTTCAAGATTGTTGCGTCTTTTCTCAAGGTATGAGGCAACAACAAAGTAAGCTCTTCAAGACTATAAAGAAAGGTAAAGAAATTGTTAAGATAAGGTTTATAATCGAAGTTACAGAGAAATAGAGAAATAGAGAAATATGAGCATACCAAAGCACTGAGTGCATTCAAGAAACTGGGATTCATTGTTCAGGAAACTCCGCGAAAAGAGTCATTATCCACTAGTAGGGGAGCATCGCAAATATTGGCGAGAGCTTCGCAAGTGGCAGATAAATGATCATCACCCAATCCTTGCATAGAATCGGAGAAAACACTAGACAATTGCGCCATAGCAGAAGCGACCGAATTATTCTCCTTTGCAGAAGAAGTACCAACCTCATTTTCATCTTCGTCAGAACTCTCGCTGGTTTGGGAACTAGAACGACTAGAGGGATGGATTTTCCGTTTTTTAGAAGATGGAGCAGAAGATTTATCCTTGCGAAGAGTGATTTTATTCTTGCCCTTAACCTTCGCAGCTTCGGGAATGTCAATTTCTTCAACAACCTTCGCACACGAATGAAGATAAGAAACAGAGGCAACAATATTATTAAAAATAACAAAAGAAAGTATTTCTTACTTCATCCGTGATTGATCGGAGTATCGCCAGAGTACTCGCCTTTGGACGTCTTCTATAACTCTTTTTCAATTTGGTAATCTGAAAATTTTACAAGCCTAGTAAATATAAGAGGAAGGAAATACCATAAAGCAAACCAGAAATAGGAAATATACCTCTTTTGCCTTCTCGGGCCACTTAAATTCCCAAGGACGATAGTTTGCGAGATTCGCAGGGAGTGTATGAGAACCTGCAATATAAGGTCCGCTCAAAAACAGAGGAACAACCCACCACTTCTCATCCTTGGAATACCGAGGAACATTATTTTTGCCCGAGTGCCAGTCAATATCTTGCATAAGCAGCTTATCACTGGAAATGTTATCTTTTCTCTTCAATCGAGCACCCCAGCGAGATTTATCATTTCTCATATTTATTACTTCATAATTTTCAAAAACGTTTTCTACAGTATATTTGTCAGCGTCTATTTTTAAACCAGCGAATCTAGGATCTTTGACATCATCAGGATATAAAGATCCCTTACCAGCGCCACGATTGGCGAATTCAAGCATTAGACGGATACAATCACCACTTAGTTGATAAATAGCTCGCGAGAATTTCTCATGAGCAAGTATTTCATAGAATAAAGGTATCTCGGGATTGTAAAGAGGAATGGGAAGGCCTGCGAGGATTTGACCTAGCGAGATTATGATTTTTTGATCATCACACTGATGATCAGAAAACAACTTTGCAGAAAGTATAGATAAAGATTCTTGATCAGGAATGGTTGATAGGATGAAGCCCTTCTCTTGTAAATTCTTTTGATCTTCATTAAAAATGGGTTTATATGTACGACCAAGTGAAGCCATTTTTAGGGTATGGGAATGATTAGAAAATTGAAGATCAAGAGAAAGAAAGAAGGGAAGATTTACAGCAGCAGAAACGCAGATTGCGGTGGAAGAGAAGTTGCAGAGGGAAAATAAAAGAGAAGAAGAGAAGGGTGAGAAAACTATATATAGAGGGAAGAATCCTCGAGAAAACAAATGCATTTAATGCGAGATGGGACGTGAATGGTCAAGAATAAACGGTTGAAAGAGACGTGTCAAGAAAAGAGTGGAAGAAGAAACATCTGTAATAAATTCCGTACGGGAGTGAAACAGATAAAGATGAGCAATTGCGAGATAAAGATGAACAATTGCGGCATTTTAAAATATTGGTTCTCATGACATTCTCTCCTTCACAGAGAAGACATGAGAAGAGGCAAGATGTAGGATCAGAATATCACGAGATCAATACTTCGCGAGATTAATAAATGACGACATTGCGAGGGAGTCGCAGGGAAGTAAAATAAATGATGCAATGAATGACGACAGCCAGAACATGAGAAAAGTGTGAAGACTCGGCGAAATTTAGGATTGTCGCGAGAATTGATACATGTACACTTGCGATATTTTGCAAGACATTCCCGAAAATAAAGGACAGCTTAGCTGTCATCCACTGTTTACTACCCTATATAAAGGGTTGAGTAAGTCTGTTGTGAGAGAGAGTTCTTTTTGAATTGTTAAGCAAGTTTTGAGGAGAGAGAAAGTTTTAGAGTGATTGTAATTCTTTAACTCATTTCTATTTCATATTGTAAAAATTCAAGTATTCAATCAATAGAAATCATAATCATTGATCTTAAAATGATTTAATTGTGTATATTCTAGTGAGGGGTGTAGTGTAGGGTTTCCTGCAACTACACTTTACTCTCTGCTATTTTCGGAGAATGGTTTTCTCTTTTATTTCTCAGCATGCGTCTGTTGATGATTCTCCCGTATCTTTTGTTGATTCGACACATTCTAACACGCTGCGAACATGGTTAATTAGAGACGAGCTCGATCATTCCACACGCTAACCTTCCAAATATATAGCGAATAATATTTTCTTCCCTGTTTTAGAGGTACACCAAATATAGCCGAGTTTTGATTCTTCAAACACGTGAAAGACGTGTGTAGATAATGAGCACATAATACTTGTGTAAATCCCTCAAAAATATCCAACAGAATCTTCCCAAAATTTCTCCTGAGTTACGCACGAAAGAGAAGTGGTTTTCCCACCAAAATTCTTTCAAACCGTGAGGAAGAAGATGCTCTCCCCTTGGGTTGCTCATAGTGGGGTGCTCATAGCAATGGGTTGCCCCGAGTCCGAATAGCAAATGTCCTCCGGGGGTGTTCCGAGCAACTTTTCGAGCCGAATTTTCCAACAATCTTTATTTCCAAAAATACCTACAAACACACATAACACCATAATAAGGACAAAAACGAGTACTAACAATACGAAACATTGAGAACAAATTAGACACATAAATGCGTCTATCAAATACCCCCGAACTTATTATTTGCTAGTCATCTAGCAAAACTAATAAAAAATAAAATTCTAACTCACTAGGTGGCCCCAGTGACGGAGTGTTGTCTTCGGAGGGTTTACCAGAGGTGTACCCACAAAACCTTTACTCCAGACCCTAGCTATCTACGCAGAACCTTGGAAGACACTAAAGAATCTCCTTGGTTGTCATACTTATTGACTACAGGAGGAAGTACCCTGATGCGAAATTCCAATTGTTGTACACGAGTTTGCACTCAAGCATACTAAAATTCATATAAAGTGACAGAGCTTTACTCACATAGTTCCTAGACATCATAAACCGGAGTCAACCAATCACATGGATAGATTAAGAAGATGGATGTAGAAACGTGGATGATGTTGACTAAGGTGAACCTATCCTAATGGACTGAGATACTGGTCTGGACTAATATCAACACATTGGCATATACAAGGGAACCAGTGGTCGATAATCCTAACTCTAGGTCAACTCAGTTGGCATATACAAGGGTACCAGTGGTCGACTTTATTGAATTTATTCCGGTTGGTCTAATGGTCTGGTCTCAATATTTTTTTTTTTTTTTTTTATTTGCTCAGCCATTCTATTTCACCCCAGCAATGGTAAAGAGAAAAATAAAAGAAGTGATCAGGATTCTTTCGATGTTTCCATCATGAGGATATGACGAAACTACCATGTTTTGTTTTTCTAACACTTGAGCTCTGTGCTTTTATGAATAGACTCTTTAGATGTTTCCATCTAATCAGATTGGTTCCTCAACTCCTATAACCAAGATGCTTCCATCCACTTAGATTGGTTAGTGTTATCCTTAATAAGCATAAATTTCTAGGCTCTGGAGTTTATTTATTTCAACTAAAAAGTTTCTCCCATACCCCCAAACTTAAATCTAACATTGTCCTCAATGTTCTAAAAATGAAATTAAAAACATAAACAAGGAGAAACCGTTACCACTTGAAGAAAAGAGATAAGGAAAGATATTACCGTGTTGCATGAGCATGGGTTACCTCCCAAGAAGTGCTAAGTTTAAAGTCTTCAGCCAGACTAAGAAAGAACTAGTCACCTCCTCGAGAATCATATAGCGAAGAAGGAATAATCGTGGGTCATCTGGATCAAAAAGTATAACCCAAAAGAAGATAAAATTGCAACAGACCATGAACATATCGAACATACCCTTATTTAACTTTTTATTTAAGACAACTATATCTAGTTGTGGCTCGAGTTCGAGCTCTATAAACGGGTCTAAATAAAATGTTTTCATGGGCTGGACTTCCTCAAATGAAGGATTCTTAAGATCATGTTGTAGAGTCTGGAAATACTCAAGTAGGAACTTAGAAGCACATAACAATAACCTGAATAATTGGGGATCCTCTAAGTCAATCAGATTTGACTCACACAGCTGACCACAAAGAGAGTGGTGGTCTTCCTTAAACAAATATGTCGACCCTAATCTCCTAAAGTAATTAGGTTTAGTCTCGAAACTTAATATTTGACACATTTGAATTTCATAAGTTCCCACAATCGGAGAAAA
Source organism: Papaver armeniacum (assembly GCA_023531295.1). Lineage (NCBI taxonomy): Eukaryota > Viridiplantae > Streptophyta > Magnoliopsida > Ranunculales > Papaveraceae > Papaver > Papaver armeniacum. Next base: position 72,576 of record JAJJWW010012510.1, read on the forward strand.
AGTTTTTGGTGGGAAAACAAAGTCAATCGAGGTATCGTAGCCTGGGTTAACCACATCAACCAGAGGATGGGTTTCTAACAACTGAACTTCTTTCTGGACATTATTGGGTTCAGGAAAACGTGTATGAAGATAATCTTGTAAAATAGTCGAGGCACATATGTCAAGTCCCAAGTGAGGGATCTCTGTAAGAGCTAAAGTTAAGGCACAAGGAGAATGATAATCACCCCCAAACTTAGAGTTTTGGGTGTCTCTAGATAGACTAGCTACAATTTCCCTAATTTTTAGATCATCGGAATCCTGAAAATGGTCAATTGCTTCTTCTAAGTTATACTCAGGTGATGCATGCTCACTCATATTTAAAATCTCTACGAGTTCATTTTCTTCGTCTAAGACTATTGTTTCTAAATCCTTGGACTCTAAAACAATATTCTCAGGATAAACCCGTTCCCCTAAACCATTATCGGCTTTGTAACTAGGAAATTCTATATCGTCTAAAACGGAGATACTTCTAGTCAAATCCTCATCCTTTTGAATAGGTGAATAATTATTAAAATTATTTGGATTTAAACCAGAAATATTACTATCATTATCAAGCTCAATTGGAGAAACAAATTTCTGATCACTATGCCTAAAAACTTCAGATTCTTCATCAACACTTTCCACATCATGATCATCACTATAATAACATGAAAATGATCGAACCTCATCTAAACAAGTAGTGTTACCAATTCTAACCTCGTCATCTTGATTATGCGAATAACTATATTCATTCTCAAGGGTATTATTGGATACACTATATTGGCAATTCCAGTTATTTCGAGCAATACTTTCGTTCGTCTCTAACTCAAGTCTATGTGTCGACTCAGCTATCCTCTCAAGGGTCTCTTCCAAAGAAAGTTCCCTTAGTGTTGGATCTAAGTTTTGAGTTAATCTATTGAGGATGTCTTCTAAAGAAGATTCAGTCATTGTTGCAGTCCTTTCGTCCATAACTACGTTATTCACCTCAGCTAACTTATATGTCGTTTTAGCTAAATCCCCGAGGGACTCTTCTAAAGAAGGAGTAGGAACAGAAGGATCATAAAAAGGACTACTTTTCAAAAGTTTGATTGTATCCTCTAGAGACGAAGAACTAGTACTATAATCTTCTTGCTCGAATGACCGATGCTCATGTGGATAGTAATTGGGCTCACCATGGTATGACCCATAACCTTCAAAAGATTGGCGTTCCCAACCACTATTCACACTATGGTCATAAAAAGAGTAATGTCCATATTGTTCAGTTGGATAATCATTGTATTGGCGGTTATAATACCAGTTTGACATCCTAACTGCAAGGGAATTCTACACAAACACAAACAAGGCTGACTCGACCACAACAAACCTACTGATTTATATCAAACAAAAAGCATGATGGCTCCACTTAGATTGTTTCTAGACCAGCTTCTAATCCTTCGAAAGGGAATTCGTTACAATTTAAGCAGACCCCCTCTGGAATCAATCCGAGTTGAAGTAAGTTGAATAGAGGCGAGGGAAGCTGCGTGGAGTTTTGATACCCAAGGCCTCACCGCATTACAAGGAGGCGCAGTCACGCATTCAACTCACAGAAACCATCATGAACTTCGAAGTATGCTTAAAGAGTAACCAATATTTTTCGAATGACTTTCCTATTAAGCTCGTTACCCTATCGGTCTCGTTCTAGTCAGTATTTTAAGCTTGGGTTCGCGTTTGGTATCGTTTTCCTAAGGCGGGCAAGAAGAGAACGGTGATGAAATCCGAACTCTTATCTTGTATGGCCAGTCCTTTCCCTTTACTAGGAAATTAAAGCAGTCATATTCAAGACCTCAACATATATGCATACAAAATCATCCAGTAAACCCGCTGACAGGGGATTCGCGGGTGTTTAGAATTCTTACCTCCCGTTCCAGAAGGGGGATGAACCTTTGAAGTCGACTCGGGCCACTGACTCCTATGTCAATGTACGAACCCGAGGGGCCGAGACAGTATCGTAACTGTCGTCCTTCCCTGTGCAGTCTATATTTAAACTAACCCTTCCTTAGGGTTTTAAAAATAATAATGTCCAAAAGTCCAAAAATAAAGTCCAAAAATGAAAAATTCCAAAAATAAAAATTAAAAAAATAATTACCTAATTACAGTTTCTAAAAAAATAAATAACACTATATACAAAATTTTCTTCTTCACTCCGGTCGGATCTCTCTTTTCTTTCCTATTTTGGCTTTGCTTTTCTTTTCAGCACTTTTTCTTTAAATTTCGCTCCACTCCAAATCTGAAAGCAAACAAAAATACCAAAACGCGTAAAAAAGAACAAAAATAATAATAATAATAAAAAAAATTAATAATAAAACCTAAAAACAAATCTATACACAAGTCCGCGTCGGCGGCGCCAAAAATTGATGATTATTTTCAATGATATTGTAGTAAGAAGGGTTGTCGTTCACTCGGACTTGTTGAAATCGATTTTAAGTTTTAATAAAAGAAAATACTAAATATAAAGAAAATATATATATATATACAAAATATTGTCACAGGATGAAGAGAGTTACTGGGACTAGGATTTCGTCGAATTCATAACATAGGGTTCAATTTATTTATTCTCAACAATTAAAGCTCAATAAATAAAATTAACATGGACTCTGATTTTGCCAAGGTAGATTCTTAAAAGATTGGTTATAAATCCTAAGCATGATGTATCAAAACATTTAAGATAAGCATACCTCATCAAATTAAATGACAACCAATTAATTCAAATCATATTTCAATTAAAATTAATGCAAAAGTCTTAAAAAGAATTAAATAATTTTACCCATGTATGAAATTCGTCTTCCTCCGTCGTCCCAGTGTTGGGGTTTAGCTCATCATGTTGGAAACACACTCAAAAGTTGATTTCATTGCTCAAAAATGGTTTACAAATGATGAATAAGGGAGAAATAATGAAAAATCGGGTTTGTAACAATTATTTTTGTTACAAACCGAATGTTGAGAACGATAAATATTGCATCGTTGTTTTGTTTATTTAAGTCTGTCTCCAAACTACGACCCTCAGATGCGAGCCGTTAACACTGTTGAAGAACGACGGTCTTTGGCTGTCTGTTCTTCGTCTTCCACAGGAGCAGAAAAACATTCTTTGCAACTCTCGATTCTCACTCTGTTGACGCTCTAACCTCTCCCCCAAGCTCTCCTCCCCCCTTCTATGTCTCCTCAGCATCTCTTTTATACCCAAAAGCAACTCCATATCTCGGTAATTAATCCAGAATAATCCTCCTTTACTCTCTGCTATTTTTGGAGAATGGTTTTTTCTTTTATTTCTCAGCATGCGTCTGTTGATGATTCTCCCGTATCTTTTGTTGATTCGACACATTCTAACACTCTGCGAACATGGTTAGTTAGAGACGAGCTCGATCATTCCACACGCTAACCTTCCAAATATATAGCGAATAATATTTTCTTCCCTGTTTTAGAGGTACACCAAATATAGCCGAGTTTTGATTCTTCAAACACGTGAAAGACGTGTGTAGATAATGAGCACATAATACTTGTGTAAATCCCTCAAAAATATCCAACAGAATCTTCCCAAAATTTCTCCTAAGTTACGCACGAAAGAGAAGTGGTTTTCCCGCCAAAATTCTTTCAAACCGTGAGGAAGAAGATGCTCTCCCCTTAACCAGCTGTGGGGTGCTCATAGCAATGGGTTGCCCCCTAGCAATTGGGTTACCCCTTATCCAAAGTGGGAGTCCGAATAGCAAATGTCCTCCGGGGGTGTTCCGAGCAACTTTTCGAGCCGAATTTTCCAACAATCTTTATTTCCAAAAATACCTACAAACACACAAAACACCATAATAAGGACAAAAATGAGTACTAACAATACGAAACGTTGAGAACAAATTAGAAACATAAATGCTTCTATCAGAGCATGTGCATGAGAGAAAGAGACCCTATGACCAATTCCACGATTGTCTAAGTATATAGAGACAATTCTGTATTCACCCACAGTCTGATTGAACAAATTTAATCTTCTTATTAAGTTGATTTTAAGCATGACCTTTAAAGTTGATAAATGTGTCAAGTAATTATGATTAAGCTAGAGGATTTATCCATGTAAATTTACTGAAAGATACATAATACTTGAATCCATTGATAGAACAATGTGTGGAAACCCATACATCTGAGTGAATTAAGTTCAAAGTACCATACACATTATTAGAATTTAAGGGAAAAGGTAATGCATGACTCTTTGCTAGTTGACATGCAGAACACAGTTTGGCTGACACATGATTATCAATAACCTCATTAACTGAAAATAAAACATGCTTAAGAGTATGATAAGACAGATGACCTAGTTTATCATGCTAAGTAGTTGAAGAAGTAGCATTTGAAGTAAGAGCTTGCTTTAGTTGTGCAGTTGTGAATTCCATGTGGTGATAAAACCCATCTCTAAGGACTGGTGAGGAAAACCTTGTGGGAAATCATGTCCTTCACATGAAATTTATCATCATGAAATTCAAATAAGCAGTTATTCTCTTTTGTAAACTGATGAACTGAAATGGGATTCTTAGTAATTGATGGTACATGTAGAACATTAGAAAGAGTAAATTTTCAGTTATCATGTTGAATAACAGAAGAGTCAACATGACTAATATGCAAACCTGAGCCCTTACCAACTCTGACATGATCATTGCCTTGATATTCAGAATGTAGATTCAGATTAGACAAGTTAGAAGTAATATGATGAGTTTCTCCTAAGTCGGGTACCCATCCGGAGCTAGTTGAGGAAGAATTTTCATTGTAGACAACAAAAGCTTCAGGTTCTGGACACCAGGAATTATCATAATCATCTCCATAATACATATAAGTGGTGTTGTGAGCTTGAACCATGGAATTGTCAGTAGAAGCATATTTATACCTGCATTCAGAAGCAGAGTAACCTGGTTTCTTGCAAATATGACACTCAATATAGTAATTATATCATATGAGAAGATGGTGGGAAAAAGTTTTTTAAACCACCAGATCTGCAACCATTATCAAACATGCCACCACAAAAACCACCTCTAAAACCTCCACCTGATCGATTACCATGAGATATATTGAATGTTTCTCTTGACGAAGACGAATTCTATTTAGATTGATATGATTGAGGATAATGTGGTGAACTTGAAAATTATTAATAATAACAAGAAGGTGGAGTTGAATATCTAGATTATTGTGAATCAAATGAAGGTGTTGGATAAGGATAATGTGCTTGTTGAGTAGACAAATTTGCAGAAGTGGTGGTGAGATCTACTTTCGATTCTAAACAGACTATTGCATCATCAGAAAGGAATAATCCTAACAGCTTAGAAGATGTGATCAAGTTATCATTCTTTAATTTTTGTGTAGTGATTGAAGTTTTAAAAGCATTGAATTCAGATGGTAATCCTTGTAGAATGTGGAAGACTAAATCTTCATCAGAAATGTGTCTATCGATTTGTGCTAATTGATGAGAAATGGATCTAATTTTGTTGAAGTACACCAACATAGAATCACTACTCTTTTTTCAGATGAACTAAATCAGTTTTTAGTTGCAGTGATATCGATTTGGTAGTAGCATTGTAGTTGTGTTCTAAACAAATCAAAATCTCATGAGAAAAGGTACAATCAATTACATGTGAGTGAGTTTCTTCATTACAAGTATAGAATAACCAGGAAAGAATAGCTTGATCTTGATTCAGCCAATAGTTCTAGATCAGATTTCGTACAAATTCATTCTCAGGATTTAAATCTACAAACGACGTATCTCAACAAATTCTAGACTAGCTGGAGATGTTTTTCTGAAAAATTTGACAGGATATTGAAACGGTCCATCAACAAAACGAAAAAGATTGTAACTACGCAGAAGAGGAACGATTTTCGATTTCCAGAGAGAGTAATTTGTGATTGTTAATTTTGAAGGTGGTTTGAAGGTAATGATATGTGTTTGTTGATTTCTGCCATTGTTGAACTGTAAAATTGATTTAGGTGTATGATACCATGTGATAGAGAGAAGAATGTCGCTTGAAAATTCTCTCAGACGTCATGGATTCAATTCTTGATTAATTTTCAGTTATATAGGAAAAGATGAATCTCGGGTTTATTTAAACCATTACAGGATCGACATACAGGATGACTGTTGGCACCGGTTGCCATCGTACACTTTTAACTAACACTTGTCTATTGTCACACGCTTACCATATGGTTTTAGATGAAAAAAAAATTAGAATTCAAAATATGAACTAGTGTGAAAATAAAAGTGCTAGGGGATCTGCTCGTTCAAAAATCACACTTATTGTTAGGGTAAGCAAAAAAGCGTTAAGCTTCAAAGCGATAAACCACTCATCGTATGACTGTCTCAGAAGTCAGAAACCACTTATGTATCGGTTGCAGGGTCGACCCTCCTATTAAAGCAAACCAAGCCTTGCTTGAGGCCACACATGGGAGGAGGCCACAAATTAACGACATTTCAAGGTAAAACTAGAACAATGCTACATTGACACAAAATTTCAATTGTGAAGTAGTATTTTTTAGCCTGACATTTTTAGGGGCGACCCCAAAAGAATTAGGGGCAACGTTTTTATTCCCAACCCATATACATGGTTAAGGAATGTCCAAAAACGCGGAGAATACATTAATGCCCTTACATAATCGGAAGCTATTTTGTGCCCGATTATTATAAGCAATCGGAAGCTTAGTAACGATATTATACTATCGATTAATATCGATTTTGTGCCAAAATCGTATATGGCTTCTATAACAATTAGAAGGAACAATAACCTCACTAGACTACCGATTATAGTAGCTCCTAAATTCCCAAAATTGGTGATTTCGTCAAGGAAGAAATTTGGGGCAACTTTATAATCGGAAGTCATATTAACTACCGATTATTCTAGTTCCCAAATTCGAAAAAAATGACATTTCTGCAAAAACAAAATTTGGGGAAACTGTATAATCGGAAGTCTTATTAACTACCGATTAATATAGTTCTCAAATTCGAAAAAATTGAAATTTCTGCAAAAAAAAATAATTTGGGGCAACTGTATAATCGGAAGTGAAAATACTTCATTTGACTACCGATTATACAGTTTCCCCAACAAAATAGAGCCATTGGAACTCTAAACTCTATATAAGGATTGAATCCTTATACTCTCTATGAAAAACAAATACCTTTAAACTCTCTCCAACATCATCTTCAACATAATGACCCAACCATTCATTAATCCTATGGAGTTCACGATTGAAGAAGATTTATCTTTATGTAGGCGCTATGTTCAATTCTATCCGAGACGAGGAGAAGAACGTAGGCAAGGAGGCATAATGAGTATGAGTTATTTGGGGAAAATTCACGAAAAATTATGCGCCGACACCGGTAACCCAAACAACCGTCACTCCGCTGATCTTTTCTGCTGAGTTGGTTCAATAAAGGAACACGTCGAACAATTCGTCCATTTAACTTATCTTGTGAATCAATATCGATTGAGGGGTGAAACCAATAATGAGGTTATAGAACGATCTCTCTGGGAATGGCGGAGATGGAAAGATCAAGCTTCCGTTATGAAGCTCATTTTAGAATCCTTAGGGCGATGGAAAGATTTAATCCATTTAGGACTCATCCAACATGTCCATGACGCTAATCACAATACCTTGTAATAGAATTGCGGGAGTTCAATGTAAAATTATGATGATGTGTAGGTGATATTGTTATGAATTTCAAAATATTTATGAAAATCGGAAGTTTTAATTGTTGATCTAACTACCGATAATACTCCAACGGCTAGTTCGTTCAAAAGAAACTAGTCGTGCCTCGAAAACCACACATAATCGGTTGATAATACATATTGATAAACCTCCGATTATACTACTCTAATGAAACTGAGAACTCTTTTGACAAAACATCCTATAATCGGAAGTATATAACAATAAATATTTACCGACTACGCATAATCGGGTGCTTTGTTCAAACATTTCCTACCGATTGTGTGTAATAATTGTACGTAATTTCAGTACATTCTTGTAAAAGTACTCATCAACGGCCATATTTTCAAAAAAAAAAAAGACGTTGGGACTCTCATCTATATAAGGAGGGTAAACTCTTCTTATTTATGCACCAAACAACACATATATATCATCGTGTATTCTACAAATAGATTTTCCATCGTCTACTCTTGTGAATTCATTCTATATCTCAACTCACAAGCATGGCAACGTTTGACGCAACTGAAGATTTGGTCATTGCGAAAACATGGTATCGTGAAACAAGACGTGAAGATGTCATAGCAGGAAGGTTAACACCCAAAGTCTTTTGGGCGAGGGTATATAGCCAATTTGTGCGAGAGTATGGAAATCCAAAGCAAAGATCACTCCAACAAGTTCATGATTGTTTCTGACTTGTCCAAAAAGGGGTAAATGATTACATAACGATACAAAAGAGGATGTTTAACACTAGCCACTTAAGCTTGTCGATCCAAAAATTTGTAAGTATAACGCTCGGTTATTCTTTTAAATAACATCGGGTGTCTAATCTTTCTTACTAAAACGAAGTTGACATTATTTTATGTTTGTTTATGTAGGAGACACTCACAAAAAGACAGTACTTAGTGGAAAAGGGTGGAGAATTCAATTATGATGGAAGTTATGAATTCTTGAAGTCCGTCACAACAATATAAATGTTGATTGATGGTTACAATAGGAAGTTATTATTTTATATTGTCTACCGATTCTGGGAAGATATTCAGCTTTTTTGTCAGACTTTGGTGACAATCGGAAGTTTATGCAGTATGTTTTCTACCGATTCTGGGAAAAATTTTCATTTTTTTTGTCAGAGTTTGTTGTCAATCGGAAGTTTATGCAATTTGTGTCTACCGATTCTGGGAAAAATTTTCATTTTTTTTTTGTCAGAGTTTGGTGACAATCGAATGTTTATGTAATATGTAATCTACCGATTCTGTTGAAAAATTTCAGTTGTTTTTTCAGACTTACAATCGGAAGCTAAATTCCAAAAGTTAATAACCGATTATAATATTGATTGAGTCTGTTTAAAAAAGCTTGTATAATCGGTTGATATATTATAAATATAACTACCGATTATAGCTTTATACTTCACAGTATTTTCCAAAAAATTACAAAAAAACATGTACAAATAGGGCTCTTCAAAATACATCTTTCAAACATAACGATCATTCATCTTCATCATCCGAGGGAACCAATTCCAGTAGGCCTTCCGGGAAATCCTCCTTCATGACGCGATTCCAATCCAACATGTTGGTCTCATATTGTTTCAACCAATCGTTACAATGATTTGTTGGGAAGTAATCACTCCAACCACCCAACAGAGGTAATGGGAAATCTCTCTTTACTCTTAAACCAATAAAATTCATCTCATTCACAAATGCCATAATAATTCTTCTATCTTTAACCGATTCATCGCAAACCGTCCTTGTAGGTGTAAACGTAAAAGAATGTCCATACTTAGGAGGAACAAAGAAATATACCACGCAATTTAAAGCGTCCGCTAAGAGATATCCACATTTAGGCATTGTCATCCAATACTTGGATCCGATTGTATTCAATCCCTTTCGGAACTTCACACATGCAACTAAGTCTTTGAACTCTAGTTCTTTGTCGTGCCTATCTCCTTGCTTCATCATCTCCATATAGAAATCCTTGTCCTTTATTAGTTGTACCTCCATCTTAGTTCTTAAATTTTGCCAATGGGTGACATCTTTGTTCACCGCCGCTCCAAAGTAACCAATTTGTTCCGTAGCGACGTGAAACCCACAATTGCCATCCCCATCAACCTCGTCGGTGGAAAAAACAAATGGAACAATGAGTGGAGGGAGTTGTTTCATATAGTCTTCTATAATCGTATACCTTGATCGTGTTGGTCTTCCATGAAAATCCCTAGGACAACGAAGAGTACCATACTTTTCTCTTATAGTCACCATTTCCGTTGATTGTGTTTGTTGCGAGTCGCTCATTTGATCAATAACTACAGATCTAGTATGGGTCTCCACTAACACAACTTCTTCCATCGCCTCGGCTTGAATTACTTGAGAAGGCTTCGTAGAGACCTTTGGCCTCACTTGTCGGGCGGTTGGTCCACTTTGATCTTTTCTTGGACGACCTCTTTTCTTGGGTTGCGGCTCATCTTCTAATTCGGCTTCCGAACGCTCATGCCTACACAATATTCTTTTATTAGACAAATACTCCTTCAATTCTTTTATTTCAATGGTCCTCGACACTTCGGTGTTTGGCCTACCCGCCCCCTTTTTCTTAATAGGTTCATCAACCTCCCTTAAACGAGGGTGGATATCTTGCTCCAAATCATGCATCAATATTTGCTTCTTAGCACCATTTGTTGTAGCATAACGCTCGGTTATTCTTGCACACAATTCCGACTCCATGAACGACGGACCATTAACTACGGGGGTGCTTGGAGTTAAATTTAATTGCTTCCAAAATGGATGAATATCATTGATGTCAATCACATCGACGTACCTACCCATTTTATGACGACATGGGAGACCAATACCTATCATATCCTTGAAAACACAAACCGTATTCTCGTCATCATAAGCTTTATATAACTTCAATTGTTCCATCATGTGATTTATTTCCCATTTTGAAACTTTATGAACAATGCCCCTTAGAAGCAATCTTTCCCTTTCATGTTCCGTAGGGAATTTATGTACACTAAATTGCATATAATCCTTAATCTTTACGAGATCACGGTTGGTGAATTCATGGATTGCTTCTTGGATCGACACAACTCCATTTTGACTACCTAGAAGTGTTTTCTTTAATCGGCCATGAGAGCCCTCCGCAATGCTTGTTGCCTCGTTCTTGAAGTTACGATATTCATATGTCCATGCATACACAAACCTCTCCTTAATCAGTAACCATTGTGTTTTACAATACTCAACGGGTTTTGGGTAGTCCTTGTCATATTCATCCTCAAATTTCTTCCAATTTCTTTCATAAATTTCCTCGGTCATTGACCAAACGATCTTGTCCCATGCTTTCATGAACGCTCTCCAAATCATTCCATCCTCCTTCCATTTTTCATCAAATAACCTCTTCTCTTCCTATAGTTCTTCCACGGTTAATTTACTAATGCGATCATCCTCTTCCTTCGACCTCTTGGTACCCTTCCTTGGTTTTTTAGCCTGGAAATGGTGATGGCAATTGTGTTTGAGGTTGCATTGAATGTGCCACGTACATTGCAAGTTTCGGGCTTCAGGAAACACTACCACTATTGCATGCATTAAGGCTTGATCGTTATCCGTTACAATAACCCTTGGAAAATCATCGCCATTATAAATGGACCTCAACATCTCCAACATCCAAATGAAACTCACGTTGTTCTCATGATCCATTAAACCCCATGCAATCGTAAATGTGTTTTTGTCCGAAGTGTGACAAGCAATGTTCAACAACGGCATGTTATATTTGTTTGTCTTGTAAGTGGCATCTATCAACAAAATTTGATGAAAACACTGAGCCAATTTTATCATTTCGCGATGTGCCAAGAAAATACATACCACTTTACCATCCTTTTCTTCCGTTCTCAACGTGTAGTCGTGTAACTAAGCTAACCACTGCGATTTGCATGACCATTCTACCATCCCATTCCATCCTTTTGATCGTAGCTAGGGCCAACATAATTGTAGACAAAGAAGACAAGTTGTCGGGGTTGTCCGCCTTTATTTTACTTAAGATCGCACTCACCTTTTGGATACGCATAGACCTCACCGTCTCCATTTCATGTGGTTTTAACTTGGGATACGAGATAATGGACGCAACCATTACATGTCCAATAAGAGTATCCGGATCATCGTGGTTGTGACAACCATTAGCAACTTTAGTCATTTTCCAATCTTTACTTTCCTTACCATCGGGCTTATAGAAGACAATCTTAAATGGGCATCCAATCTTCTTTGTATGAGTTCGGTACTTCTTCCTCTCCGTCTTCCTTACATACTTATTAGTCTTTCCCTCGTGAATCTTTTTATTCCCACCTCGCTCACAAACCATTTCAAACCTAATATCCTTCACGCAAGGGTTCTGAACTACCACACACATCTTCTCTTTTGCCTTGTTCATAAGCCATTCCTTTGCTTCCTTCTTACTTCTAAATATCTAAATGCGCAGTGTGTAATTTATATTTGGTTGACAACCGGTCAGCATAACTACCGTCTCCATTTCACCAACCACATGTCCTTCTCGTGGTTTGCCTTGTCATTTTCCAATCTTTACTTTCCTTACCATCGGGCTTAGTATAACAATCTTCTCTTTTTGCCTTGTTCATAAGCCATTCCTTTGCTTCCTTCTTATAAATAAACCAAAAAAAAAAGCATAACCATCTAACATACATGATTGGAAAAAGAAAAGATAATTCATGAACATACCAAATCGTTTGCATAGTGTAGGGAAGTATCAGGCCTCAAATAATAATCGTCATCAACCGCTACAACAGCCTACGCACAACAACAAAAAGTTATGCATTAGCAATCGGAAGGAAGTTTAGATAATAAGTAACCGATTGTAAAACAATCGGTAATTTAATACTATACAACATAACCGATTATGAACAATCGGTAGTCTTGTACGACCGTAGTCTACCGATTAACGACATACACAAATAAACAATTCTTCTATATAAAAAGCTTCAATAATCGGAGGGACTATAAATTCATAAACCAACCGATTATTAAATATCAAGATTTACGAATATTTCATTTTTTGGAGAAATTCGTATTTGAGGCGACGTTATATAATCGTACATTTATTTATGTATACAACTTCCGATTGTGAGAAATCGAAGCTTTCAATTTGGGGTTTTTTTTTTCATATTCGGCAGATTAATACATCAAAATATATCCGATTGTGGATAATCGGTAGATATTGTATTAAATTAACTACCGAATATATGTCGTTCATGGCATTCAATGCATGCAGAAATCGAATTTTCACGTTAAAACACACACACAAACGCACATAACATGGATAACTTGGGTATTAGAGTTTGATAACAACATACATGTACGTTTGATGCATCGTTAGCTTCGATCTCGGGTGGTTCTCCATTTTCTTCCATGAAAGCGTCGTCTAGGGTTTCATATTCATGAAAGTTTGGATCATTCAACATATACCCCAAATCGTCATCTCTAAACGGTAGTGAACCTTGAACTTCAACAACTTCACGTTCTTCTTCGTACCCATCCATGTTTATGGAAGTTGGCGACATATACCACCTTCTTCTTCTTTTTTTCCTTTTCTTCTCTCACTCAATCGGAAGATATCTCACAATGACCCAAAAATAATATCCAAACACTAATATATAGACCCCAGACTACCGATTAGAGGATTACAGGATTTTCCTTCCGATTATTTGTTTAATCGGGAGGTCTATAAGTTGTATACACTACCGATTAAAGCAGATTTCAAAATTCACGCTACCTATAATCGGTAGGTTTTGGAACCAATTTGACGTCCGATTATGGCTACATCCAAATCACGAACCACATGGTTATGCATGGCTTTGTACTCTCTAAACCTATGGATTTTGTCACAAGTTGGATTTGGGGCTTCGTATAATCGGACGGTAAGAAGTAATAAACTCTACCGATTATGGTAGATTTCAAAATTCATCACATGAAGGATTTTAGAAAAAACTCATTTTGGGGAAACCTATAATCGGTAGGTTGTGGAACCTATTTGGCTTACGATTATGGCTACATCCAAATCACGAACCACATGGTTATGCCTAGCTTTGTACACTCAAAACATATGTAATTTGGCAAGGGTTCGATCTGGGGCTCCTTATAATCGGTAGGTTGTTAAGTTGTTAACTCTACCGATTATGGTATATTTCAAATTCCCTTACATGAAGGATTTTAGAAAAAAACTCATTTTGGGGCAACCCATAATCGGATGGTTTGGTAATATATTTAACTCCCGATTAACGCTGCATCCAAAACACGAACCAAGTGGTTATGGCTGGTTGTGTACACTCAAAACCTATGAAATATGGCAAAGGTTGGATCTGGGGCTCGTTATAATCGGTGGGTTATATAATTAATTATATACCCTACCGATTATGGTAGACTTCCAAATTCATTACGTGAAGGATTTTAGAAAAAACTCATTTTGGGGCAACTTATAATCGGTAGTGTATGTAACCTATTATGTTTCCGATTATGGCTACATCCACAGCTCAAGCCAAGTGGTTATGGTTGGCTCTGCACCCCTCAAAACCTATGGAATTTGGCCAGGGTTGAATATGGGGCTCCTTATAATCAGTAGTCTTACAATTTGGATAAGCTACCGATTATAAAAGGGATTATTAGCCGAAGTATCTACACAATAATCGGTAGGTATAGTTTCAATTTAACCTACCGATTCACCTTTAACCTACCGATTATGGTGTAGGCTCCCGATTACATAAGGGCATATTAGCCATTTCGAAAAATCGAAGATAAATGGTACCTTATATTTACGTTTGGGTGACATTTTTTTGTCTTTTAGTGTCGCCCCTAATTCTTTTGGGTTCGCCCCTAAAAATGCCTGGTTTATTAGGGACACACAAATTTTTTGCTTTGGGCCACCAAAATCCCAGGACCGGGCCTGATCGGTTGCCATAGTTATTGTGCGAGACGCCGAAACCTACCGTTTTCCGAAACTTTTCCATTTTTAAGATAGATTTAGGGGTTTTGAACTCCATTAGCCATAGAAACATTTGTTCTTATTCTTGTGGGGTTATCAAATCAAAATTCTAAGGTTTCTCGAGAGACAGTGAAGAGACGGATGATGACGACGAAGAAGCAGAGAGAAATTGGTGATGGTGGTGATTCCGAAGGGTCTAGTAAATCTCTTCCTTCTCTTCCTTTTGATATTATTGCATATGATATACTTACTAGAATACCAATTGATTGTTTAATGTCGTTTAGATGTGTATGCAAATCTTGGTCTAGTTTAATCCTCAATGATTTCGATTTTATCAAATTACATTCAACTCGAACATTTGCATCTCTTGGATTTCTCCATCTTTCTGGAAATTATCCCGATTCTCATTTCTATGTAAAGGGTTCAGATGATGAGAATAATGAAAATTTTGATGTTGAAAATTCTGATAATGATAATTCCGATGATGATTATGATTATGATCATAGTGAACCAGAACTTGAAGAGACTGAACCATTTCAAGATTGGATGCATGGTGTTAAAAAATCTAAGGGAATTTCTTTCTATGATATTGAAAAGGAAAAATTCAAGTTGTTCTATTTTAGAAAGGGTTTGTTTAACAAGAAACTAAAGATTCGAGGATCGTTCTATGGTTTAGTAATTTTGTCTTGCGAAGAAGGAGACCGTGAGTTTAGTCATCATGTTTTTAATCCAATTACACGTGATTCGATTAAACTTCCCGTTCTTAATGATCCAGGCATCCTGCAGAGACGTATTGATGATCTATATTTTTATTTAGTTTTTGATCCGGCCACGGAGAAGTATAAAGTTGTCTGTATTGCTCATAATTATATCAAAATAGAGCCTAGACAGGTTGTGACATTATTGACTGCACAGTATCTCTTCAAGATTGCTACTCTTGGTACTGGACCTGGAAGCGATTCATGGAGACATATTGATATTCCGAATATGGGTTTCTGTGTAGGAGGTGATAGATATAAACCAGTGTCTGTGAATGGGTCTTTGAGTTTGTTGGGTAGTTCTGGCAGGAAAGTGCTTTGTGTTGATGTTAGTAGAGAATCATATCATACAATAGAATACCCAGAGGGAGCTTCAAAAACTTCTACACTACTAGAGATTGAGGGGTCGCTATGTATCTTTGATTACACTAATAATTCTAATCTACTTGACATGGATCAATATCGCAATCACCTTGATACTGAGTCTATGAGGAAGTTCACACTATGGTTTTTGACGGAGGATAAGGAAACGAAGAAATG
Source organism: Papaver armeniacum (assembly GCA_023531295.1). Taxonomy (NCBI): domain Eukaryota; kingdom Viridiplantae; phylum Streptophyta; class Magnoliopsida; order Ranunculales; family Papaveraceae; genus Papaver; species Papaver armeniacum. The sequence continues at coordinate 88,562 of JAJJWW010012510.1, forward strand.
GTTAAAGAAGTATGATATTGATATGTTCCCTAACCCTTATGTTGCAGGACCCTATGAAACTGCTCCTGTTTTCGTAGCTGGTATTTCAAATCCTACACTTAAGATCATCCTTTGTGTTTCTACTAGCGAATATAAGAGCTACCGCGAAGCTGAAGATCGGTACTACAGTTATGATGTTGAGTTGAAAAGGCTGGAATCTATCTTCAGGCCAGACCCATCAAATTACCGTCATTGGCATTTTAACTGTCTTACCCACATTTAATCACCCTTTGCAGCTGGTATGTCTTGATCAGGAAATTTTATTGTTAGGTTTCTAGTTTAGCAAGTTGCTATGCATGCAACAATGCTAGTGTTACTTTGTAGTTTTTTTTCCATATTTGATTGACAGGAATTTCCATATTTGATTTACAGTAGTTTAGAAAAGTACCATTATTTTCAGTTCTGTTTCCATTGTAACTTCCTAGTTTAGCAAACTACCCGTGCTGTTACTATTCAATGTAGCTATAATTAAAACTTCAAAGCAAAAGAACAAGTTTCTTTTCAAGCAGTTATGATATAAACATGTTGAGTAGCAGCTATTCTTCCTCATATTGATCCTTTCTGCACTATATGCATGAAAGGTTATGAATCTCTAACTCATCTCCATACGCAATGCAATTTTTTTAAACAAGTTCTTGCCATTATGAACTTTGATTTAAACTGTGTTTGATATCCAGTCACTTGATTCAAATATTCCTTGCTTGGTTGTCTCTTTTTATCTTTCCCCTGTTTAGTTTAAGACTTTAAGTTGAGTTATAGTTGAATTGAGTCAAATATTCTAGGTTTATTTCAAATTTGTAAGGCAGGAACGGCATATATAACTTTATGTTTTGGTATATCCAAGTATGCTTTTGCACTTTATGAACGTCGTATCAATTTCTGGTCATTGGTTCTTTTGCCAAAACTGTTACTATTAACAACATTCATCTGTAGCCTTGCGTCATAAGACCAGCCCTTCTCCTTCACTTTATGACCAAAGCAAGCCTGGAACGACCATTTCTTGGTTTAGGTCAGGATTGTACAGATTGATCTCTCGAATCAAAAGTAATTCCGTGCAGTACATTGTTTAGAGATTAAACTTGTTTCTCACACACACGAAATTACCGAAAACAGCCGAAACTGTTTTCACCCATAAACAACTTGTTATTAGGTTTCTTATTTCTTCCTTTTATGTCTGCTCTGTACTTGACTTTAATTTCATCCATTAGTCCTAATTTGTAAATAAACATTATTATGAACTCCAATTTGGATTAAACCTAACTGATTCGGATGCGCATTAGGTCAGATACGAATGCTACTAGGGCGACGGCTCCGTGGCCTTCCAATGGTGGTGGACATATGAACATATGTACCAACACCTGGCAGCAAGATGCCACCACATCACACATTTCAACTTTGCAAGTAACTAGTTCAGAGTCGAGTGAAAGATAATGTCAACTAAAATCCAAATTAAAAATTCACAATTGGGGGATACAAATTTAAAAAGTAGGAAATACCAATAGGTCCTAGAAATAATATATTAGAGAGAGTCTAGTTCAGTTGACTCAGTCATGTGTTTGTTTGGTCCTATTTGGGAAAATATATTATAGTTTGGTCCTAGAAATTATGGTTTGGTCCTAAGGTGATGTCAAGGATGATGTAATTGTCATTGTGTGGTGGCAGAAATACCCTTTTAGATTAGGACCATATATATAGTCAATTGGTAAGAGAGAGAAATCATTTCTCAGATCTACATTCTCTTTCCTCTCGGTTTTCTTCTCTTTTCTTCCGCTGCTACAATTTCTAGGTTTTTTTTTTCTCGACGATTGAATGATGAAGACGACGAATAACAAGCTGCTGCTGCTGTTCATTGAAGATGATGAAAAAGATAAAGATCTGTTGTTGTTGTTAAAGATGTAATCAAGAACTGATGATGTTGTTTTGAAGATGAAGATGAAGTTCATCAAACAAATGAACTGCTGCTGCTGTTTTGAAGATGAAGACGAAGATGAGTTCATCTGTTGTTGTTCGTCTTGCTTTTGAAGATGAACACGAACTCTGTTTTGTTTGTTCATCTTGCTGTTGAGATAAACTCGTGTTTTTAGATTTGATTGATTAAAGTTTTGGATGTGTGTTTGATTTCTGAAATCTTCTTGTTTGATTTGTTCATCTTTTTCTGGAGTTGCTGCTGCTGCTGTTGTTGAAGATGAAGATGATGTTGCTGATGTTTTATATGGAGTTCATTCCAGAAATGAAGTCTGGTTTGTATAGGTTTTTATAAGGACTTCATTTCTGGAATGAAGTCTATTTTTTTAGGTTTTTATATGGACTTCATTTCTGGAATGAACTCTGGTTTGTATAGGTTTTTATATGGACTTCATTTCTGGAACGAAGTCTGTTTTTTTAGGTTTTTATATGGAGTTCATTCCAGAAATGAAGTCTGGTTTGTATATGTTTTTATACGAACTTCATTTCTGGAATGAAGTCTGTTTTTTTAGGTTTTTATATAGAGTTCATTCCAGAAATGAAGTCTGGTTTGTATAGGTTTTTATATGGACTTCAGTTCTGGAATGAAGTCTGTTTTTTTAGGTTTTTATATGGAGTTGAATGAACTCTGGTTTGTATAGGTTTTTATATGGACTTCATTTCTAGAATGAAGTCTGTTTTTTTAGGTTTTTATATGGACTTCATTTCTGGAATGAACTCTGGTTTGTATAGGTTTTTATATGGACTTCATTTCTGGAATGAACTGCTACAAGAAAATAAGTAAAAATTAACACGGAAGGGTACTTTTGTCAGTTTAATATTTTTAAATAATTATGGACCAAACAGTAAAGGCGTTTTCCTAAAGGACCAAACAGACATGGACCCACCTAAAAAAGGACCAAACGATATTTTTCCCATTTAAAAATGTCCCTTAGCCAAAATCCAATCCTATATAACCGTGAGTATCCCCCAATTGTGCCTTCCTTTTAAAAGAACGCGTAATTGAGGATAGTAAACGTAGTTGGGGGATATAGGAAAAAGACAAAAACATGATTTAAATATATAGTACATTAGAGTCACCCCTATCCATATAATTTATATAATTCCTAATATACCCCTCACTAATCCTGTTTGTGGTTAATTATAATTAGTTAAGTTAATTGATTACTAACTATTATCATTGAATTTGTTGATACAACAATATTAAATCAAGATATTTATGATCATGAAGGTTTAGGTGAAGAACCAGCCCAGGAAAGTAAACAAGTCGAATATACAAGTGCTCCAATTACTCATGTATAGGTATTAATATGTTAATATTTTTGTAGTAGAATAATAGAGAAAGGAAAAGAGGTAGAAAATTTCTTATTGATAAGAGTAACCATATTACATAGCTATAGTATCTTTTATATATGTCTAAAGGGAAACCCTATGTATCTAGTTTGGCCGCACATCCATGAGACGTATACCATATAACACTCCCACTTGTGTGGTCCTATAGAACTTTGTATGCAGTGCTTCACATGTAGTGCTTCTGATGTAAGTCTTCAAATGTCGTTCTCTCCTTGATGACTTGCGCCGAAAATCAATTGCTTCATTAAAACTTTGATAAGAAAAAATCCAGTGGACAAAACCTTGGCACAAATCTTCGTATGTTGTCTCGTACTTTACATGTAGTTAATCACATGCAATACGATCTTCGAAGACTGACGAGTCTAAGTTAATTGTCTCGTTAAAACTTTGTCAGGCTAACCCAGAGGGACAAAACCCGAACTAAACAAAAAGAGTACACCATTAAATAAACTTAGAACATAGTTTGATTCATGTATGTTGCCTCATTAAAACCTTGACAAGGAAAACCCAGTGGGACAAAACCTTAACGAATGGAAAAGAGTACAACATGACAGATGCAAGTAAAGGTGATTCGTTGCAGATGATTACTTTGCTCCGTTAAAGTTGACTAGTTGCTTCACAACTCCTAATGAAGAACTCGTGGGAAAGACAATAGCCATAGCTGGGAAATTAAATTCCCGATGTTCGTTGTTGTCTCATTAAAAACCTTGCCGAGTAACAAAATCCTGTGGGAAAAAGCAACCTCGGTGAAGGAAAATAGTTCAACAGATGCACCATTGGATGCTCCCACTGATCTCAAACAATTTTCATTAATCTAATACAGACAAAAGGAGTTTATCACACTTTACTTTGGTGATCTGAATGTTTATAGGACCATGTTGTTGATTCTGGAAGTTACTTTGCTCAATAGACTATCGCGTTTCAGATATTTTCAGTAATATCAATGCGATTTTTATGTCTTCAACGTTCAACATACTTGATGTTTTTAGTGTTGTCTCGCTAAAAACCTTGTCGAGTAACAAAACCCTTTGGGAAAAATTATTCTCGATCGAAGGGAAAAAAAGTACAACACAACTTCAATTACGAAGTAAAATATGTCGACATCATATCCTTGGATCCTCCCCCTGATGTTGGCATCTCCCCCTGATTACTTTCAGGGTTGTTCCAGATAGTTCCTTTACTCATGTACTTTTCGAAACTGAATATCGGTAATGACTTAGAAAATAATCTACCATATCTCCCCATGATTACTTTCGTTGGATAAGAGATTATTGTTCCTTCATAATCAACAGCTTTTGGATTGCGCTTTTATTAGCATTGCTTTTTATGTCTTTGCAGTGATAATTTTTTTTTATATCAATGGTTACTTTTAAGTACATGATTACATTCACTATACATTTCAATGCGTTGGCGTTGAGATATATCTAGCTAACAAGTTCCATGAGGATGTAAAATTCAATCGAATATATATTATTATACTAAGTACAATAATACGTCTATTGTACTTAAATATGAGAATTTCGTCTCCCAACATATATTCGTCATCGTCCTTTAGACGAAATGGTCACTTACTTACATTTGAACCTCGACTAATCATGGGAGTGTTATCAATATGCATGTCTTTGTTAAATTTCCTGACAACTTTAGACATATACAAACTGGTGGAATAATATACCGCAAGCTCAGTATTCGGTCAAGCTTTTCCCAGATTTTTCATCTCAAATTAGGATTTCAAATAGCTTTTAAGGTCTCTTATTGCATCAAGAGTACCTATCATGTCTGTACCATCGACATATATAGCTACAATTCCAAATCAGGAACTTTCTTGTGAATACGCAAGGAAAAAATAACTTACTTGTCTATCAACTCCAAATCAAATAGACACTTAGACGGGTATACCACATACGCTTGATTGCTTCAATCTATGAGTGAACGTTCTATATAACTGTAAATGCACTCATACCAATCAGTTCATGGATTCATTCCTGTTTATTTGTTGATTGATTTGAGAAAGAGATATTACTCTTGGATATCTTTCCTTGATTGAGTCTGACTGTCTAGTTGAGTCTCTTGGAATTATATTAGAGTTAGTCCATAAACATTTCCGAGCGAAATATTGGGTGTGGTTGTTATACCCCTGCTTTTTCCAACCTTACAGAGTTCATAAAAACAACTTAGTAAAATCCTACTTGACGATAAAAATATGAGGGTGGGTCTATATACAATAAAGAAAATCTACACTTGCCCACCTTAGAGTAGGTGTATAGTGGGGTTTCTTCTTTTAAAAAACCTTATGCAGTTTTGAAACGGATTTTTGGAAACCTAATTTCGTTGAACCAATCAACATATGCGATAAAAAACAAAGAAAATTGATGGGTTTTTTATTCTTACCTGATTGAAGTCATTTCTAGTAGATTACCTGGTATTTGGTCTCCTTGATTGTTCAAATTTTATTCTCCATGGATTCATCATTTGGTGGTGGATTATTTGAAGAAATTGATTCAAATTGCACATTTTTAGTCTTGTTTTTATTTGTCTCACTTGTACGAGTCATCTTCTTTTGTAAAGACTTAATCGACGATGAATAATTTTGAGAATCGATCAAGAATGCTTGTTACAGAATTCCAATCAATACCATTTAAGAAAAAAGTAGTTAGAAAATAGATTAGTTAAGAGAAAATAAAACCCAAACCAGATAAACATAATTTGGGATATTTTGATTTTGGTGCACACGAGATGGTATAACTTTGCGTTTGGTGCCTAACTTTGTCCAACTTTGAGTTTGGTACCCAGTCAAATGATTAACTTTGTTTGACCGTGTTTACTATCCAATTTAGAATTAAAATTGTGAAATGACCAAGAAAAAAAAGACTTTCAATTTGTCATTTTCCAATTATTGACCACATGATCAGTATGAACCCGCGTGTCAAACTTGGTAATGTTAGTAAATAAATCGAAAGTCTTTTTTCGTTGGTCATTTCACAATTTTAATTCTAATTAAATTGGATGGTCAACACGCTCAAACAAAGTCAATCATTTGACTGGGCACTAAACTCAAAGTTGGACAAAGTTAGGTACCAAACGCAAAGATGTACCATTTTATGGGCACCAAATTCAAAACATCCCATATAATTTTAATCAGAAGGTAAAGTCATAAAGTATATATTTATTATAAAAAAAGATATATCTAATGAATTTATTAAACATTAATAGTCCCTGTAAAAGGATACTTAGTCATTGTATCTTAACTTGTGCACTTGTATACGTGTTAAATTCCCAAAACAAATAGGATTTATAAATACATACATATTCAAAATGTGTTAACAAATTGTTATTCACATCGACTTTTGTAATATAATGTATTAGCTAAGATGTAGTTTTTGTAAATATACTCACGATATAACAAAAAGATTTATATTTTAAATATTAAATTCTCTTCTTCAATATTCTTTGTTTTTATACTTAGTTTGTTTACCTAAAATTACAAGTACCTCTTTTATTTTTTTTATCTTTTATTTTGTTCTCATGCAAATATGTTTGATAATAGACAATATTATCGTGACGATCTGAACTAAAATAGGATAAATCTTTAAAATACGGCATGACATGTATCATGTATGGAGCTGAGATGAAACCATCCTGATCGTTGCTAGACTTCTTGAATGCCTCCTTGAGTAAATCAATTTAGCCTCCTCCAGTTTTCGTCCAATCAAGTTTCTGAACTCATGGAAAGAAATAGGTTGGTAAACACCAACTTCAGTTATCATGTTCTAAAGTTCAGCTTCAGTAATTTCTTCGCCTAGAAATCTCATCATTGTGCCAAAGTCTTTGGTTTTGCCAAATAGGATGAAAGCTTCCTTAAGCTTGGATATTTGCTCTTCAGTGAGACGTACTGCCCTGTTCTTATTAGAAGAAAACAAAGAAATCCAAAATATGAAGAACAATAATAATAAAGAAATAATAGAAAGGAAAAAGAATCATATGACTTGGTATATATTACCCGTTAACAACATGATAGTACACGTCCATGTTGGTATCCCCTAATCCACAGATGAAATCACTGTTCATATCCAAGTATGGATAACCTTTATCCCCCATTCATCTCCTAAGGACTCCTTAATATTAAGGTGCTTCTGACCTTCCTTTGCTCCAAAACCGACTCAGTGTCGGGAACCGGAAAGTCAGAGTTATCACCATGATAAGTGCCGCCTTACTAAGTTTTATAGAGAGGAGACTATACAAAAAATCTACTCAGAGCTGTTAATGGTTGTCTGCTAACAGAAGCGACGAGATTCTTGTTTTCGCAGGAAACTCTTCCATAGGTATATATCGATAAAAATCTAGGGGATTTAATATCAAATCAAGGTTGACATGCTCTTGTGTAAGGATATTGATCCTTTAGACAAACTCCATGGGTAATAAGGTAATGATAAGCTAATTCTTGTGCCCATCTGGAATAACCGTTAGTTACCGCACAATCAACGACTTGTTGAGATGACAACTTGTTGAACTTCCCATTTTTAATAAAAATAAGGCTTTCATCTGCAGTTATCACTCCGATTTCCCAACAAATGTTTGTAATGCCCTGTTTATTACGCTTGTCACAGCTCCTCTTAACCTCCAATCAACATCCATCAGATTCTTGCAGATGAGAAAAAGTTTAAAAGGAGAAAGTCAAAGCTTAACACATCTTCACATGCAGCTTTTACCTTCTGTAGCTTATCACGTTCTAGTCCATGGAGCTTAGCCTCGGAATTGGGAATGTCAGCAGTTATATTACCACAGTGTGTCTACTATATGAAACAATGCTAACTTAATCATAAAAATACGTCTTACGTTCTAAACATACAATAGAAAAATAAAAACTGTAACATTTTCTTGGAAAACATGGATAATTGTAATATAAGTTGTGTGCCTTCATTGAAAACCCATTATTTGAAAACTATTGTTGATTCTTGTGAAAGACATGTTTGTAATTTGGAAATAAAACATGAATTTGAATTACGTGCCCTTTATTTTAAATCCAATGTTTCCTTTCATTTTAAACACGTTGTTTTACAACATGACACTTTAAACTTAGAAAATATAGAACTGCACGTAGTGTTACCACGTCAGACAAAAGGATTTTCTTATATATAAAAAAAAAAGACAAAGTTAATGAAAATAAGAAGCGCATGGATCGCAAAGAATAAATTGTAAACGTGTTTATGAAGCTATGTAGATTTAAGAATAAAAATAAAATCATTTTAATAATTTATCACCATTCCAACAAACTAATTAAAAGTTTTGAGCTTTTTGTCCAAAACTTATATCATTAATCAAATTTACCATAACAACGAGAAAGAACAAAATAAATGGATGCCCTAAAAATTTAATGCCAAAGTTGAACTTTGGTCACTTTGTGTCAAGGCCGACTCTGCCTTGGAATACCTCCAATTGGGAAAAGAAGCTAAGAGACGAGGAACCATGAAAGTTAAAGTAGACGGAGTTGTTAGTTGTCTTGGGTCAACTTTTGCTTTACCCATTCACAAAAAATACAGCAGAAAGTTATGTAGAATATATGTCACCAAAAACAAATGCTTAGTGTTCTCTGATTGAGGTTGTTAGAGAGAATGAAATAGGACTTCCTCCTATACACAAACTGCAAGTAGGCTTAGATCTATCTTACACAGTCTTCGTGATTTCAATATTGCAATAACTGACCTGATTGTGGATGCCGAATATACACCAGCTGTTGGCAACATGGCCATTTTGCTCTCATATCTTGGAAAATAATTACATTAGACTGATATGTATGTCTTTGTAACTATTAGGTATGAATTGATTCTAACCATGTCTCCCATTCTTGGTGAAAGGCTGCTTATGGCGGAATGGGAAAACTTTTACATGGTTGTTTTAAATGTATTTCAACACAAGTATCTCGAGTACTTTTTTATCGTAGCCGATGACAGTGAATTGGATGTTCTGTATAAAGGTAACTTTCCTAATCTTGCTGCCATTGACAAGGTGTTGGCTAGAATGAAAAAAAAATACATCTACTCAGGTAGCTGGACTTCGGAATCAATTCACTCCCCATGTAGAAAGTATTTTTCTGATGCATAGAGGGATTATAGATTATCCGAGAGAAGTAAAAGTTGCAGCATTTATTTAAATTCTTCCTTGATCAGTTACTGAGATCACCCCTACTGGAAGAAGAGATGTTGAGGCCACAGGCGGACATGAGAAGCCTGCTGATGCGTGTCGTTACCACAACAAATTAATCGAGATATTTCTCACTAATTAAATAATAATATAGCGTTAGTAAGGATCGTTCCCACAGAGAGCTGTGTAATTGATAAGTTATTTACTTCAACAAAATAATAAAAGACAAATGGGATTGTTTTAAAGTGAAATAAAAAGAATTCAAATAATAAAAAGATGATCAAGGAATCCTTTGTCGTTACCAAGCGATAACTGGATTAGTATACTTATCTATCTTCGTTAGAACCATTCATCACCAACCGAAGAATAGTAACTAGCTCAGTGCTATCCCCAAAACTCCTTATACCACGGATACGGAAGCTCTCCAATATCAGATTCTATCTAACTAAACCACCAAGTAGTAGCTCACTCAAGATGTAATCCAACCGAACGATTTAGGCTTTGTGAATTAGGTTGATCCCAGTAGTTAAACTCTTAGCTCAAGGTTCACTTGCTGATGTTGTCTTCACTCGCAATTGCTCCACAGAATCCCTCTCCAAAGTCTCGCGATTTCTACGTGTGTATGAATTATTCGACGATTACTTATCTCCTAACCCAATACTAGCAATAGAACAATTAATAAATAAATCTAGTGTGCACTCCAAATCAATCCAATAATCACTCATAAAGATCAAATATGGTAAAGACAAACAATAAGATGATTAAAATTCCGAATAGATTTATATAACTAATAAAGCTTCACGCTAGAACATTGAATTCATCCTCAATCAACAAAGGTTTATCAACTCATGATTACACAAAAGAATGGGTTCCCCCTAAAGGGGTAAACCCTAGGTTGTTAATGAAGAAGAAAAATATAATATCAGATGTCTTCTTAATGTCTTGGGGTTCTCCTTATATAGTACCCACGAAATACATGGTTTAGAATCTTTCCGGGAAAGCGTTTTCCTTGATTTAGAAGCCCAAATTCGCACCTTTATGTATGTCTACGGTTGGGTTTCCCAACCGAATGTTCCCCTGACTTTACGTACGGTTGGGTTTCCCAACCGTAGGTGCTTTAGAATCTCCTCCTTTGTCTTCCTTCACCATTTTGGCCATAAGTTCTTCATCCGACGGCCGATTAAGCTCATTCTTTTTGCGTTCTTTTTTTATCGTCATCCTCTACAAGATGCTGTATTAAAATTCTTCATATCTTCTAATTTGTACCTAGGTTTTGGTTGAGAATGCTTTCCAAACCGTAAGCTTCCCTGGATTTGCATACGAATTGCTTTCCTCGCCGTAACTCTGACTCTGACAATTCTCTTGAAACTGGTGCATCTACGGTGGGGTTTCCCAACCGTAGGAAGTTCTGTAACTCGGTCATTTCCCCTTTTTATTCATTTCAACCCCGATTTCATTGAATTTGGATGATTCACCTGAGTAAACACATAAGATAGAAAAAGAGTATTACAAGGATAAAATGCAAGAAATATAACGAAAACAAGGATGGAATTGACACTCAAATCATGTAAATAAAGCACTTGTCAAATTCCCCCACACTTGGCTTTTGCTAGTCCTCGAGCAAACTACCTAAAATACAACAACTCCATGTCGTCGAGGATGCGGTTGGACTTAGCATGTGCAACATGACTTTAAACCCCTAGATGTCCCTAGTGGACGAGTTATAGTCTCGTGAGGGCTTACAAGAGGTATACCCACAAAACCTGCTCCAACTTCAAATCGTTCTAGCTTCCCAAGCATCCAAAGAGTTATAAGGACATAGAATTTCTGCATGCTAGTAATAAGAAGTTAGAAATACCAAAGAACACATTCTCATTCTTAAATGTTGGGTGAGAAATAAACACACCATAATGAGAGAAAGCGTGTTTGAGAGCGACCAATAAGCATTTCGCCTCGACTTCGGCCTCACTTAAAAGGATTTTATGATTATTGCACTCGAAAAGACGGATTTTTTTATGGGTCTCACATGTGTGCAGGTAGGAATGAAGAGAAAATCCTACACACGTTGAATGGTGGGAAGGAAACCTTCCGAATTATTTCTGGAGACCCCACAATATCGTGGGAAATAAAAGACTTTTTTTGATGATCTCTAAGAAAGGAAATCAACCATTATTATTAAAAATAGAGGATGAGAGTACTTACCACCTTCATATCTGATTGCAATGATGATAACACCACTCTCACAACATCCAATAGAAACGTAGTCTTCAGCTCTTCTTCTTCATCTTCTTGGTCTTCTTCTTCGGTCTTCAACTGCTGATGATAAACTCTTAAACTTCGTAGAACTCTGACAATTTGTAATTCTTTTCCTCAATTTCCTTGTTACTTGAAACTTCTTTATATATTTTTCTTCCCCATGGCCTTATTGAAAAAATAACAACCTAAATACAAATATTTTTGTTTTTGTTTTTTGTTTTTTTTCTTCTATTTTTGTTTTATATATTTTTTTTTTCTTTTTGACAAAAAGATTGCAACTACAAAAATAATAACGGAATTAAATAACATGGCCATGAAAGAAGTACTTTACCACTTTGATCTTCACAACTTGTATTGTTTTCGTATCATAAACTTCAATAACTCTCATCTTTTGATTTTCTTCGCTCTTGTAAATAAGTCTTCATACTTCGATATAGAATTCCGCTCCTTATGTGTAAGTCTCCAACATGTATATAAAAATATGCTTATTGTATGTTGCTTTACTTGGATATGAAATCCGCTCTTTCTTGTATTGTTGCTTGTAAACCTCAAACGTCTTCAACTTCCTTGTAGATTTTGATGTCGCTCCCTTGTTGATGATGATGTGTTTCTATGGACCTGTTGTTGGCGAGAGAGAGAATGGTGCTAACTGCAAATCAAACTACAAGAAGGTGGTTTTCATCTATAGACGACACCCTCATGATTGACAAAATTAGCACTCAAGAGATCAAAGAGTAGTGCTTCTATTGTTGGGAGGTTGGGTAGCTCACCATTCTACCCGGAATTAACGTACGTTGACACACACTCAAAAGAAAGCTCTTTAGTCATTTATAAAGAAATCTGGTCTGGTGCCTCGGTTGATATGAAAATGGGTAGTCTCCACTAATGATTGATCAGCAACTCTAATAATGCATTTCCCTCTGCGCCTCATTTGCATCACCGACATGATTAAATCCATTATTTAACACTCCAGTTCGTAAGAAATCCGAACGTAGTTCCCTAACACTTCCAAGTTCAGTTATGTCGGTGATAATTCTCTATGTAAACATACCTAGAAGTATGCTAGTGACTCTAAAATCTCTAAAAGTTGGAGGTTTTTCATGCAAATATGTACAAAAAATTGAAAAATCTATATGCAAAATACTCCCCCATACTTAAACTTCACATTGTCTTCAATGTGTAAAACTGAAAATTCTGAATTCTGACTTAATAACAGATAAAACGCAAAAACTGTACAAATTAGTAAGGAATTTAGTTTCACAAAAGTTGTTCATCTACGTGTTTTCTACAAAGTGTCAAAAGGGCACAATGTTTAGATAAACGGTCTGACAGTTATGGTCTCTGGACTGAACTACGCATCTGAATTTTTCTCGATTTAAAAGGTATTCGTCATTATTTTGTTCTAAAATAGATTCCGGACTCAATGAAATTAAACATGGGGATGCAAATATGATATGAAAACAATAAAAACAAAAATTAAAAGGGTTTAAATACAAAAATCTATGGGTTGCCTCCCATTTAGCGTTTGGTTTAAAGTCGTCAGCCCGACTTTCTTGTTATCGTCCATATACCAACAATCTGAAAATCTGGTAGTCTGCCCAGAAAACAATCTGCAATTATAGTAACAAATTCACAAAAACAATAGCATAAGATATAAATAATGAAATTGTTATAGCTTGAAAGCTTCCCCCACACTTAGTCCTTTCTACACTTGAAAGTGGATAGAGAACATAAAATAAGGGAACTTCTATAGGTTCCTCTTGTTGAACCTGCATAATGCTAGAATCAAACACATCAAGTGGTGGATAGTTAGAAGCAAAATAATCCGTTAAAACTTTAGAAGCACAAATACTCAATCCTAAGTAATGTGGATCAAAAGATTTAGAAATATGCAAAGTATTAGGCAAACCTTCCACAATCTCTTGTATTACAGGATCCTCATCATTCTTAAAGAATTGCAATGAATTATTTACCTCATTTGTATCGTGGTCCTCTATCAAACTATTTAGCCAATCTTCGTCAGTTTCTGCTTCAATCAAAATCTCAGCATCATTAAAATCCTTGGCAAGCTCAATTGGGTCTTCCACAACTTCAACCAATTTGGTTTCATTTTCAATCTCTATCTCTTCAACAACCTCGTCATCAGAATCAGAATCATCTCCTAGAAAGTCTAGTTCATTGGTGCAAATCTTAAAATCATTGTTTGAGTACGTTAGACCATTTATAACAACGGTTATGTCATATCCATTCTCCTCCTTTTAAATAGGCGAGTGATCTTTATAATGATCCGGAGTTGAAATAACATTACCATTATTGCAAGGATTTTCCAAAGGTTGCTCATCTTCATCAGAGTCTTCGTCAACCTCATAATCTTCAATATCCCAACGACGTTGAAGTTCTGCTCGTATTACCTTGTTAATTTCTTCGAGAGTCTTTTCTGATGCTCCAACTTCTTCTAACTGATCATACTGCTTAGAAAGTTTTCTGATATTAATAAGTTTTCTGCCATTATTCACGATGGAATATTCATACCTTATCTCTTCTTTTGACATAAATGAATAAACAACATGATAGAGAGGAGTAGGTCTTTCCAAACTCTCTGTCATCTGCACATTACTAGAAAACAACTGATCAGAAGTATAACTATCCTCCCATCCCTGTGATTTCTCACTTACATACCCGTCATAAGGTTGTTGATATTATGAGAGTATCCATAAGGCTCCGTAGGGTATGGTTGGTAGTGGTTATATGATTGAGATTGAAATCCAAATGGATAACCACTACAATATGATGATTGGTCTTGTGCTCCATACATGTTATGTCCGCAAGGAAACATGACAACTCACAAGAACAAAAGAAAAAATCTAAAAACAAAAACAAGCTAAACAAATAACAAATTAATTTACAACCGCTCCCCGACAGCGGCGCCAAAATTTGATGCGTGTCATAACCACAACAAATTAATCGAGATATTTCCCACTAATTAAATAATAATATAGCGGTAGTAAGGATCGTTCCCACAGAGAGCTGTGTAATTGATAGGTTATCTAGTTCAGCAAAATAATAAAAGACAAAGGGGATTGTTTTAAAGTGAAATAAAAAGAATACAAATAATAAAAAGATGATCAAGGAATCCTTCTCCGTTACCAAGCGATAACTGGACTAGTATACTTATCTATCTTCATTAGAACCATTCATCACCAACCATAGAATAGCAGCTAGATCAGTGCTATCCCCAAAAATCCTTATACCACGGATACGGAAGCTCTCCAATATCAGATTCTATCCAACTGAACCACCAAGTAGTAGCTCACTCAAGGTGTATTCCAACCAAACGATTTAGGCTTTGTGAATTAGGTTGATCCCAGTAGTTAAACTCTTAGATCAAGGTTCACTTGCTGATGTTGTCTTCACTCGCAATTGCTCCACAAAATCCCTCTGCAAGGCCTCGCGATTTCTACTTGTGTATGAATTATTCGACGATTACTTATCTCCTAACCCAATACTAGCAATAGAACAATTAATAGATCAATCTAGTGTGCACTCCAAATCAATCCAATAATCACTCATAAACATCAAATATGGTAAAGACAAACGATACGATGATTAAAATTCCGAATAGATTTATATAACTAATAAAGCTTCACGCTAGAACATTGAATTCATCCTCAATCAACAAAGGTTTAGCAACTCATGATTACACAAAAGAATGGGTTCCCCCTAAAGGGGTAAACCCTAGGTTTTTAATGAAGAAGAAAAATATAATATCAGATGTCTTCTTAATGTCTTGGGGTTCTCCTTATATAGTACCCACGAAATATATGGTTTAGAATCCTTCCGGGACCGCGCGTTTTCTTGATTTAGAAGCCCAAATTCGCACCTTTTATGTCTGTCTACGGTTGGGTTTCCCAACCGAATGTTCCCCTGACTTTACGTACGGTTGGGTTTTCCAACCGTATGTGCTTCAGAATCTCCTCCTTTGTCTTCCTTCACCATTTTGGCCATAACTTCTTCATCCGACGTCCGATTAAGCTCATTCTTTTTGCTTTGTTTTGTATTCAAATCCTTCATATCTTTTAATTTTTACCTAAGGTTTGGTTGAGAATGCTTTCTAAACTGTAAGCTTCCCTGGATTTGCACACGCTTTCTTTCCTCACTGTAACTCTGACTCTGACAATTCTCTTGAACCTGGTGCATCTACGGCGGGGTTTCCCTACCGTAGGTAGTTCTGTAACTCGGTCCTTTCCCATTTTTAGCCATTTCAACCCCGATTTCATTGACTTTGGATGATTTACCTGAGTAAACACATAAGATAGAAAACAAGAGTAATACAAGGATAAAATGCAAGAAATCTAACTAAAAAAAGCATGGAATTGTCACTCAAATCATGTAAATAAAGCACTTATCACCTGCTACATTAACTTCTATCCTCCACTAGGTAGCATGGCTCTAATGGTCCGTCAATTTATGTTTGTTTCTTACAACATGTTTGTTTTTGGTTCTATTTGAAAAGAGGTCATGAGATAAAGGTCAAATCTCATTTCTTTTAAAGGGACTCTACTTGGTGGCTCTAAGATTATCGTTTGTTTTCCCATCTTATAGTGGTATTATAATTTTAATTAAAATGTAAGTTGCTCTATGGATTTCCTTATTCATCCTCTTTAAATTCAGAATATTCTTATTCATCTTCTAATTTGATTTCCACCAGTTCATCTACAAAAACGAATGGATCTAAGGACGGCCAAATTTTGGGAGCCATCCCAACAAGGTTGCAGTTAGGACGATTAGACTTGAGCCGTAGGAAGTAATAGTTTATCTACATGGTTTTGACTAACCTTCCATAATTGTCTACCATTTCACATGGTTTTTAATTTTTCGTCCCTAGTAAGTCAGCTTTGTGGACGGTTGTATACAGGCTGCAACTAGTTTCAGCATTTTACTTTGTCCACCCCACCATTTAGCTATGGGTTCGTATGAATATCAATGACATATGTTCATCACATAACATGTGTAGTAGCAGGAATTCCCACACTACACCCCTTACTCGATTTTGCTTAATTAATCCATTAAAAGTAGTAAGATCAAGAATATTTATTGATTGAATCCATGAAATGTTTACACAGGATTATAGAATTACACTTAGAAATTAAAGCACTCTTCAACTTTCTCTCTCCTATTGACTTGCCTAACAATTCCAAAAAGATCTCTCCTCATTACAGACTCACTTAGCCCTTTATATAGGGTAATACATAGTGGATGACAGCTAAGCTACCCTTTATTTTCGGGAATGTCTCGCGAAGTGTCGCAGATGCACAAACATTCACTCGCGACACTTCTTAACCCTCGCCAGCATCTCACGTCTTCTTTATGTTTTGCCTGTCGTTATTCATTGCGTCGTTTATTTTAGCCTCGCGACTCCCTCGCGACACCGTCGTTCATTAATCCCGCGAGCCTTGTATGTTGCGATATTATGATCCTACATCTTGCCTCTTTTTCCTTGAATATTGCTTGAAGAGCGATCTTTAAGGAAAAATCTGTTGTTGTAATAATCTTTGGTCTTTGCTAATGATGGAACGAGCAGAAGAATACTGTACTTGAAAAGTACGTACATGCCTCTATTCTTTTGCGAAGTTCCGAAGCTTCTTTAAGATATATATGAAGTGTCGTCTCCTATCTCTCCTCATATTTCTCCTGCGAAGGGAAGAGTATCATGAGAGTGATTCAATTTTGATTTCCGCGACTACGCTTATCTTTATTTATTTCAGCTTTTTGTACTTTTACACGGATTTTGATTATTAATGTCTTTTTCTGACACGTCTCTTTCAACCGCTTATTCTTGACCATTCATGTCTCTTTTCGCATTAAATGACCTCGTTTTTCTCGAGGATCTTTTTCCCTATATATAGTTTTCTTTTCCCCTCCTTTTCATCCTTTAGTTTCTCTCTCGCAATTTTTTCTTTGACTCTCTCCTTCCGCAATTTGCGCTCCCGCTACCGCAAATCTTTTCTTCGTCCTTTCTAGCGCCGATCCTAATCTTTGACATCTCATCCATTCCCATACCGATAATGGCTTCCATTAGTCGTTCATACAAAGCTTCTTTTGATGAAGTTCAACGTGGTTGCTCGAAAAAGGTTTTACTCTATCAACCATTCCCGATCAAGGATCTTCATCTATTCTTATCGCAGTTATTTTCTCGATCATCAATGTGATGATCAAAAGATTATAGTCTCGCTAGGTCACCTTCTCGCGGACTTCCCATTCCCTTGTACGATCCGAGATGCCTTTATTTTATGAAATCTTGGCCCATGAAAAATTCTCTCGAGCTATTTATCAATTGAGTGGCGATTGCATTCGCCTAATGCTTGAGTATGCGAATCGTGGTGCCGGGGCAAAGGATCTTTATACCCTCACTATCGTTAGGACACCCCGATTTCAAAGACTTGGAAATAGTCACGAGAAGTACACCGTAGAGAACTTTTTTGAAAACTATTCAAAGGATAAAGATGGTTAATGCGAATCTCGCAGGGTATCCATTCGCCTGAAAAAGAAGGATAACGTCCCTGAGGATAAATTACTCATGCAGGATATTGATTGGCACCCGGGCAATAATACTACTCCTCGCCACTCCAAAGATGAGAAATGGTGGGTTGTACCCTTGATTTTAAATGGTCCTTATATCGCGGGCTCAAGATATTCTTCCCCGCGAATCTCGCAGATATCATCCTTGGGAATTCAAATGGCCCGATAAAGCAAATGAGGTATGTTTCCCATTTTAAATCTTGCCTTTGCAACTTTCTTTTTACATATGTTGAGTTTGTGAAATTTTTCGATCTCCAAATTGAGAAGAAAATACAAGGATAATCCGTTGGAGAGTACTGACGATACTTCGATCGCTACGATGAAGTAAGAAACATTTCCTTTGTTATTTGAAACAATATTGTTGCCTCTGCTTTCTTATCTTTAACCGTATGTGAAGGTTGAGTTGAAGAAGCTTTAGCCGCGAAGACTAAAGGTAAAGGCAAAACTATCATTCGCAAGGGTAAATCTTCTCGCTCCATTAACTAAGAAGCGAAAGATTCAATCTTCTTCTCGCCTTAACTCAAGCTCCGAATCTTTGATGAGGATAACCATGATTCGAATCTTCTCTTGCCAAGGAGATTCCGTTGGTCGGCTCTCCTATGGATCGATTATCTAGCATCTTCTCGCACTCTTTCCAAGGAATGGGAGATGCTCCCTAGCTTCCCTTTGCGGTACTCTCGCAAATGTGTGTAATGCTACTTTATTAGAAGGCAATGATTCTTTCAATGGAGCCTCTAGAATCGTGTCTCCCGACTTCTTTGAACGCCCTTGGGTCTTTGGTATGCATGCAGTCACATTTCGTTAATTTTAAATTTTTAAATATATATGTACCGACGCTTTTTCGTTTTCTTTCATAGGTTGGAAGAACTTCTTTTGTAGTTGCCTCAGATCTCGAGAGAAGACGCAACAATCTTGAAAAGAAGAACTCGCAATTGAGCAAGAAGATTCGAGAATTAGAAATTGAAGTCGCTGGCATCTCGCGATAATGATGAGAGAATTCAAAAGTTGAATACCGAACTTGACTCCCAAAAAGATAGGGTGTCCACTCTTCATAACGCTAATCAGCAACTTTATGGTATAAATTTTTCCTCCTTTTACTATTTTTGTTTCATCGGTACATATTGCCCCCTAACTTATTACTTTCGCAGATGTATATAATCTCTCCGATGAGGCTATTCTTCTCCATACATTTCCGAACCTATGGATAATAACCTTCTTCTTGCTCACCTCAACAACTCTTTAAGTAGTTCATCGAACAAAATTAACTCCCTTTCATTAAATGAACTCCAGCACCAAATATCGCCTTTTAGAAATTGAACATAGATCCGGTTTAAGTACAACCAACCAATTTAAACAAATGTTTCTTGAGTCTCATAAAGAAATCAAAATTTTGAGGAAGAAAATTAGTGACCATATAGATGACAAAGATCGCATTGCTAATAATGGTGCATGTGCATTAGCAACATTTCAAAAATCTCTTCTTGAGCTACAAATTGAGCGAGATGAATTGCTTCGCTGTAATTCCTTACTTAGTGAGCGAGAAGATCAAATTGCTCACTCCTTGTTATAAATAATGATGATGAATTCGCCTGGTCATGGAAAGTTTTAGATAATGCCGTAAATAACCTAGGTGTTGATGTTAGTCTTCATGCCGAGCATACTTCCTTGGTTAAAGATATGATATCCGACAGAGAAGGTTGCTTATTATACCTTCATCGCTTTCTTATTCCCGTTGTACCGTTTATAAATCATTAATTTGTTGTTACTTCTTTGTAGAATCTGAGAAAAGATTTCAAGCTAGGATTGCAGAGCTTGAATCTGAGAAAGAACAACTCGCAAGGAATTTCCCAGCGAGAATTGAAGAACTTGAATCTGAAAAACAACAGCTCGCAAAGAGTCTCTCCCTTCGTGAGAATAAATATTCTAAGATGAAGAAACAATTTGAAACGACAATGGAGAATTTTAATAATGATGCCGTTCGTTTTCGCAATGGAGGCATGGAGTATGTTTGTAAGGACCACAATATCCCTCTACATTCATATCCCTGGCTCCTTGAAAAGGTTCCTGAGAATCTGCCTGTCTCAGACGTTTCTGATAGTGAGGCCGGCGAAGAAGAAAATTTCGCGATGAGAATAATAGGATCAAGAATCGATGAAGGAGAAGAATGAAGGAGAAGAATCACCAAAGAAATAATTCTTTTTGTTTTCTTTTCTCGCTCTAATATCTCGTACATTTCGTATCTTTATTATAGTGTATTTTTGTATTGTTCCCTCCTAAATTCAATCTTCGCTCCCCTTTTTGGCAATTCTTCCTTGTAATATAATTGACTAACATCATTGATGTATAACTCTTGCATCGTAAGATGAATAACAATATTTCATCCTCTCCATTCCCATACTTGCCTCGTTATTTATCTTCGGATGGAAGATTTCAGTTGTCATCATGTATTTTGTTGGATAATAATTTTATTGTTGGCGAATGTACTGTCGCGACGAGGTCGCGAGTGTCTTCATAAGTTAAGAATCCCACTTGTTATTTCATGTAATCTTTATTTCTCTTTTGTTGCGACAAGATCGCAGGCCGCCTTTACATTTTCATGCAATGGCCCATTGACCTTGTCTTATCATGTTTGTGTGGTCTTCCGAGTTAGACCTCCCTAATTAGAGGTCTTCCCCGCCACCTTTTCATTGCGACAAAATCACAGGACGTCTTTTACACTTGCATGTAAAGACCCATTGATCTTGCCTTATCATTCTCCAAGTATTTTTGCCTCTCGCAGATGTTTTGTCATGATAATATGACAGGCCTAAATATCCTTGCGAACATAAAGCCCCATGACATTTGCTGCCGTGCGACGAAATCGCAGACGTCCGTACACTTTCGTGTAAAGACCCATTGATCTCGCCTTACCCTCGCGTTAGTATTATTGCCTCTCGCAGATCATTGCACAAATATGACGAGCCTAAATTTCTCTTGCGAAAACATAGCCTTATGACATTTGTGTCTGTTTTGACACCCCTAATGGAGAGCGCCGCCTTATCATCTCCCCGGTTGCCCTTCAAGGAGGCGAAACATCGGCCATACAAGACTAGCTCCTCCCATCCGGTCTTAACAACAACCAGCTTGTTTTCGGCAGCCTCTTATCCCTTATACCTATATGGTTTATGGTTACGAGACTGCACCCTAAGTGGAGTTTTCTTCGGCGAGTGCAACGCATGCCAAGACTTGCCAAGAATGGCCAGTGGTAGGTTCATCCATCCCGGCACTCGCTCAACCGTGTACCTCGGCGCCTTGAGCATACATCGACTCCTAAGAAGAGACCCTCGGTCGCCCAACCAGGGTATAACCTACATATATAGTTGGGAATCCAAGGTACCTCTCCTGGATAGGCTTTCATGGGCCCCAAATTTTCATGGTTCAGGCTTCAGAGCGTGTAACCTTCCCCCGAACCATGGCGAGAGATACCCCTTATATGACGCACTTTAGGTCTTACATTTGCCTCTTACGAAATGTTATTCGCGAACTAGGGTGTACGCCATAAAGGTTCGTCCCATTCTTTTTGCGCATTCATATTTGTTAAATCATTCAATCATTCATATTTCATTATTTGTCGATATTTGTTTGCGAAGTATTCGCATAGTTCTGTTCCATTTGTTGTATTTCACTTTTCTTTCTTAGTCGAATTCTCATTTTACTCTTGGTCGCGAGATTCTCGCACATCATTACTTCAATTGCTACTTTGCATTTTGCTTTTATTGATTATTCACTTCTTATGCCTTTTGTTCCTCATATCTTTTGCTTCTTTATTGTCATAATATTGGTCTGTCTCTGTGGATTCACCTCGCGAGATATGTTCAGCCCCTCACTTCTATAGCATCTACCATCAGTTTCTCCTTTCTCTGCTCATTTCTCACATGTTGCTTCCAACCCTTTCTTTTGGCATTTCTTTCTTCGCAGCCTTTCGATATCGACCTCATGACACTGTTGCGACTCCTTCCAATCTCCCCGTATGATACCAATGCCATTTGGATGTGGAAATTTTATACATTGATGGTATGTTGACGCGACCCCAAGATTTCATGAAGCCATGGCCTCCCAATCAATGCATTATACGGGGGATTCCACATCAACCACACGTAATAAAACATCGCTTGATAACCCTTGTAGAGGTATTCTCATGTGAACCTCTCCCTTTGGTTTGTTTGCAAAGTGCCATTAAAGCCATATATCTTGTATGTTGAGGGATCAAATCCTCATCCTTTCCTCCCATCGTCTTATAAGTATGGTAAAAAAGAATATTCACCGAACTTCCACTATCGATTAGATTCGGTTGATCGCCCAAACAAGCTTCTCGCTTCATCATCTTCTCCATCAACCGGTTTTGGGTTAATCTCTAGTTTCACAACCAACGGGCTATCATGTGTTTCTCTTCCTTTTGGCACTTCATCTCGCAGAGAAAGAAATAGTCTTCAACCGCCACTTTTCTAATCGCTGTTCTCGCTGTGCTCATTATTTCTTTATCATTAGCATCTCTCGCAAAGACTCTACTGAGCACATTGTCATGAAAATCTTCAATGGTACGATAGGAGTGGACGATAGAGTTGCAATTCAGATTTTTAGCTTTTGTCCCGATTTCTATCACAAATGTTTCCTTTCCTTTCGCCGACACTGTTCTGTGCATCTCTGGTGGTGGTGGTAAAGTCTGGCCTGTTTCTTCTCCCTTTAGAAAGTGATTTAGCTTCCCCTGATCAATCATCCTGAGAATAATTATCTTTATGTTTCTACAATCGTTTGTTTGATGCCCATGGAAGCGATGGTAAGAACAAAACTCATGACTTCTGTCGCCTGGTGGTGGTTCCATCCCCACGTTCCAAGGTGCTGGTACATCTTCCATCACAAGTATAGCCTCCCGCATCTTTTCCACACTAGCATTCAGTGGAGGCATCTTAATTGGTTCCCATACTATTCTACGACTTCTCTCGCCCTCCATGGTTATATTGCCTTCGTCCCACCGTAAGTTTCTTGCGCATGATCTAGCCTCGAATCTTATTATTGCTGTTACGGTTGTAATAGTTCCTTTCTTGTTCAAATTCCTCCCGGTCATGGCTTCCCATGGCTACTATCTTCCGTCGTCCTCATCGCCCTTCCTTATGCTGTCCTTGCGAAGTGCTCTCCACCGTATTTATGAATTGAGGTAACAAGCTTGCGTTCGCAGCATTCGAGTTTGTGTTCGCGATGGATAAGAATTCATTTCATTCGTCTTTCTTCTAAGGCAATATATTCTTCCCGTAATTCTCGCAGCTTCGCCATTGTGATTGTATTTTTGATTCTAAAAATTTGAACGTATAACAAGTTGGTCGCGAAGAGAGCATTTACAAATGAGAGTATGAGATATCTTTCCTCAACCCGTCCCCGCCATTTCTACACATGGTCCTCCATCTTATTGTCAATCGCTCTTAAGCTTTCGCCAACCCTTTGTTTCAACCCGAATACATCTTCAATACCGGGTCGCCAAGAGTTGTTACTTATGTATGCTCCTGTGAACGTGGCTTGTAAATGGTTAAATGATGTGATTGTGTTCCTTGCAGACCTTCAAACCATTTTAATGCTTCTCCTATCAAGCTTGACGCGAAATACTTGCATAGTATAGCATCATGATTCTCCCATTGTAACATACATCTCATATAAGCCTTGATATGTTGTACCGCACAAAGTTGTTCCATCAAAGATGTTGGTTAACGCAGTAGATTGCATTTAGGAGGTATTCCTCCCATCTCGTATTTCTAGCGTGAAGGGATTCTTCGCGCCTCGCGATGGCTTCGTCTAATTGTTTCCTTCCTCCTTCCCTTCTATTATTCAAGAATCCTCTCATTTCAGCCAGCTTCTCTTAAGATTTGTTCATTTGCCTCGTAGTTTGATTCTACCGGTCTTTTTAGCTCGCTTCTCCTTCTTCGCCGCGCCTATTTTCACCTTCCCGCTCGTTATTTTTCCTCTTCTTTCCTCGCGACGCTCTTCTTCGTTTCTTTCGCCATTCGCACGCCATTATATCGGTTTTCTCTCTTCTTGGCTGTCTCTCAATTCCCATCTCGCACCCTCTCATATTCTTCATTAATATTTCTATTGGTACGATTTTGTTCCCTCCTTCTTTCGCGGTTGTCGTGGTTATTCTCGTCGGATTGCCTCCTCCATCTCTTGATTTTCCATTTCTGCTCTTATTCTTTTCTCTCGCGAGCTAGCCGCGCTTGTTCAATGTAGTGTCTCTCAATGTCATTCTCGATCTCTCGGTTTCTTTCAATTCTTCTCTCCTGCAAGATTATTCTCCTTCAAGCAGCTGGGTCATTTTGAAGTTGCATGTTTCCTTGATTTTCCCTATTCCGCTCATTTTGAAGATTTTCTAAGCCGAGGAATATAACGATCTTCTATTTCCTCTTCTCTCGCCATGCTCGTATTCGGATTTTGTGTTTCTTCCTGTACTTTCTCGTTGGTAAAACTCTCCTTCTTTCTTCCCTATTCGATTTTGAACTTGATCTCACGCTACTTCTAGATCTCCTATTTTGCAACCTCATATTTTCCATCCTCAATTCATGATTCTGTCTTGTCAAGTTTGCTCATTCTTCCGCTCTAACCGTCTCTCTTCGTGTATTGTTTGTCTCAATCTTTCTAATGTTGCGATTTTTCTTCGTTTTCTCCATTCATTCCTTGCTTTCCTTGTCCATTGTTCACTACCTGTCGCTCCTCTTCTCTTTCGTCTTCGTAATCGATCTCCAAGTATGTACACTTACTCTATCATAATCCACACCGCGTTTGCTACCGGGGAGATTGGTGGTTGGTTTTGATCTTCTCCATCGTTTCTCATATTCATCCTTGACGATTCTCCTCGTTTCATTCCTCCTTTCTCCAAAGAAGTCTCCCACTTCTTCTTATAATCGTTGGTTGCTCTTGTACATTTCTTCTTCTAGCCATTTTTCTTTTCCAATGAATTCTTGAGTATCTTCTCCAAATCTTTTCTCTCGTTAATCCAAATTCCTTCCAATTTCTACGTCAATCACCGTCTTTCTCATGTTTCTAATAAGATATGTAGTAGCAGGATTTCCCACACTACACCCCTTACTCGATTTTGCTTAATTAATCCATTGAAAGTAGTAAGATCAAGAATATTTATTGATTGAATCCATGAAATGTTTACACAGGATTATAGAATTACACTTAGAAATTAAAGCACTCTTAAACTTTCTCTCCTATTGACTTGCCTAACAATTCCAAAAAGATCTCTCCTCCTCACAGACTCACTTAGCCCTTTATATAGTGGTAATACATAGTGGATGACAAGCTAAGCTACCCTTTATTTTCGGGAATGTCTCGCGAAGTGTCGCAGATGCACAAACATTCACTCGCGACACTTCTTAACCCTCGCTGCATCTCACGTCTTCTTTATGTTTTGCCCGTCGTTATTCATTGCGCTGCTTATTTTAGCTCCCTCGCGACTCCCTCGCGACACCGTCTGCTCATTAATCCCGCGAACCTTGTATGTTGCGATATTATGATCCTACAACATTATTGCTCTTAGTATGAATTAGAGAAGTCTTGAGTTGGGAATTAAGTTAGGTTCACCGAGAAATGATGCGGTGATGAGGATTGTTGAGATAAGTCTTCTAATTAGGGGATAAAGAAGAAGCGATTTCGGTGCTTGAACAAGCTAAATCAAAGGTAACTGCTTTCTTAGTTAACTTCCTGGAATTATTCATTTTTGGTTCATGTGTGGATTTATGAAGTTATGATATGATATGAAGCTGTGTATGGTGGTGGTTTAGAGTTATGTTGTTATACAAAGTGTTATTTTGATTTGTGGTTAGTTGTACATGAGGAAAGGCGGTGATATTTGAGTTGAGTTACAAATGATGCTACCGTGGAAGTCAGGATGATGGAGAATGTATGAACAGTGTAAGTGAACTGAAAATGGTAATGGTTTTGGTAAGTAAAGTAAAGGGAGATAAAATGGAGTTGTTGCTAGTAGTGTTGAGTTGAGGAGTAGATTGTGGAGTCACAGTGGTTTAGATGTATGTTGAGTTTCAGGGAAGAGGCATGGGAGTTGGATGAATGAACTGTAGATGAAGGAATTGCAGTTATATTCGTTTGTATTGCGTTGAGTTGATGGATATTCAGTTTGAATATGCATGGTTGCATATATTGGAGTTTAAATGAATGATTTAAGTCAAGGTATGGCAGATTTATTGAAGTTCGGGGGTATGAATGAATGTTGTTTGAGTGGGATTGTTGTGGATGTTGAAGTTGAGTAGTATGTAGAAGATGTTATTATGACAGGGACTAGATGAATAAGTTTGGTAAACATGGTGATGAAACTTAACAGATAGTGGTTATTGTGAAATGGTGATTGAAATAATAGATTGAGATATAAGCTTGTTCTTTGCTTTTGCTGTGTAATCTTATATTACATATGTATTGAATTATAGAATTTTGTTTAGGGTTGGTGATTTCGGTTGAAGTAGTAATTAGTTTGGCGATCAAGCGATGGACTATTTGTAGATTGAGTGTTGTTTGGAACGCAGTGCGAGGTAATAAGAGTTCTTCATTGTAAATGAAATTCAAGTTGGTTTAAGAATGAATGAATTGAGGTTAGAGGTTAAATGAATTGTTTTTGAAATAAAGTTGAAGTTGTCTATAATAGATATTTTTGGTTTAAAATGTTAGTCATCCCGATCGGATGTCTCGACTAATTTGTTTAGCCGACTAAAGAAAGTCCGACTCCGAGTTGAGTCGTTGTGGCTCACTCGATTTCCTTGTTTTGACCTCGGTGGATTTGACAATTGACCCGACCTTGACTATTTGACCAGACTTAGACGTTGACTGTTAGTTGACCTGTGACCGTCAGTTTGACCGTTAGTTGACTCAAATGGAGTAGACTTTAGTTAATGGGCTGGTTTGATAGACTTGGGCTTAAGACTAGTTTCCCTATTTTGATATAAATGAATTGGACCTCTTGTGGTCCGAATTGACCTTTGGTTTCTTCTACAAGTGGTAGATATTCATAAGACTTATTTATTGGACTATTAGAACCAACCCATATGAATTAGTAAACCTTGGAAATGTTAAAGATAGATAATAAAAAGGTATAAAGTCATAAATGGGCGTAGAACTATTAGAAAGACGTGTATGAGCCTTGTATGATCCTTTTGGATGTATTCTTAGAGTGCTTGTCTGATTAACAGTTAGTCTATTAACAACAATCGATTCAAAGGACGAACCAGTGGATCGTGAATCTCGAGGTAGGCATGGCTTGTCATCAAAAGAGGTGGGAATACTTTTAACTCTTTTGAAACCATTGTTGTTTCTTTTACAAAAGTTTATGTTTAACAAACTCATGCATTGTCTGTCTGTCTATGCTTTTCATGCATTGTTTAGTTTGTATTATGATTAATCTATTAATTCTTTGAATCTTTCCATGAATTGGAAAGGACTTGTAATGTATGTCATTATGAATTGTTATGGGAAATAAGAATTTCCACTTGTGGTATATATGATACGCTCCTTCACATTTATACCTACATGAATTGATTTTATGCATATTACGTGTGAAACAACCCGGCATGAATATATTATTAGGTGTGGAACAACCCGTCATCACTATTATACATTGCTTGACGAAGGAGTTTGTCCATATGCATGTTTGTGTATTTCCAGTGACTTAGTCACTTTGATGTTTGGGAAAACATGTATTGTTTTCCAAATCTTGCTCATGGTTTCTTTAAAGTTAAATGTTATTCATGTTGGGCACCCCTTCTAGGGATGATGTGCTCACTCTTTCCCACTTTCAGTTTCAGAGACAGATCAGAGTTGCGCAGCGAAAGCTTCAAGGGGTTGACTCCGTTAATTAATTATCTTCTGCTATGTTTATTATGTTGTTTATATTTGCAAAACAAATGACTATTGTATATGTATCCTCTGAGAGGAGTTCTTGTATATATATTTCTGAGCGGGGCTAGTTTTAGTTTAAGTTTTGTAGCAGATTTATTAATTGAATGTTTAAGTAAATGATTTAGATTCTTAGTGCCTCTTTATTTAGTTAAACTCTTGAATTAGTCAGCTGCTATCTTTGGGGGTGCTACAAAATGATTGGTGGAAAAAAAATTTGGTGGATGCTAATGCTTGGGTAAGCCATCTATCTTGTTTAATTTTGATATTATGAATTGAATTGTTAAACTGTAGAGCATATATGATTGTAAATGAAACTAGGATTGAAATAAGTATAGATCGGAGATGTGGTTGTAGTTGAGGGGTGTGTTAAATCACAGGGAGGAGAAAAAATGGTATTATTACTGAGTCTTTAGTGGACCGAGTTTTAGATGAATGTTAGGATATTGCAGGGAGGAATCTGGAGAAGTATAATTGATGGAGTCGTAATTACAGATGGAGTCTTAGATGGAGTCGTAATTACAAAGTTGAAGAGGGAGTGGTGTTGTGTATGTAATGGTTTAATGTAGTTGTGGTGTTATGGTGTTGGTAGTGTTCAATTGCAGTTGTAGCTAATATAGTTGGTAGTATAAAGCGATTTACTGGTTAAAGTGTAAAGTGATGGAGTAGGAAGATGATCGATTAAGCAAATCGTGTTAAATATTTAACAAATGCATTGCACGGGAGGGCTTTGAGTTCGAGAGATCAATCTGTAAGACTCTGGCCTAAACCAAGAAAGGGCCATTCCATATTTAATTCGGTCAGAAATGAAGATAAGGGTCGATCTGTGGTGAGGGAAGCTGAGAATGTGTGAGATCGATGATGATTGATTGTGGATGGCGTGTTGAACTTCTTTAAAAATGATTTATGTATGTTAGATTCGAGAGAAAACTTCTGTCATAATGATAAACAGTCATAAGCTGAGGTTAGATTACGTTAAGTTCTGTTATCAAATCAAAAGTTGAGGAACTTATTTGTAGTAGAGGTAGTTAACACATTGATCTCCAGTAAATAGTGACTTGAAGAGGAGTGGAAGAGTAGGAAAGTGGGAAGTCATGGTTGAACCAGTTTCCCATTATGAGGGAGACTTAGTTGATTGTTTATCCACTACTTCATTTACTCCTTCAACTACAAACACCACTTACTCATATTTCTATTCGTGGATATATTGCCACATCGCACATGATGTAGGCCGCCAAACCAAACCCTAATGAATATCCCTCCATGTGAAATGATTGATGTCTCATGTAAAGCAGTATGTTTTGCATAAAATTATTTAGTTGGTCAATCATTAACTTAGCTAGACAGTGAGTCTTAGCATACCGATAGAGCATGATTCTCAGTGATGAGTGTGTCATCTGTAATTCATCATTATGATGGATAAGCATAAAGAAGCGAACAACTATGGATTCTTATTTTGATAAGGCATAATAACATAATGCTGTTATACTGATTATTATTAGTTGGGCCTTATTGGAAGTTTAAAATTTTATAAATTTAATTGGTTATTAATTTTGGCACACTGAGTCAAGTCGGGATTACTTAGAAACATTATCTTGGTGAAATTATTAGTTTATCACGGATTAAGATAACGAATTTCAATTATTAAACGCATGACCTCGTGATCAATGCATCCTCAAAAAGGAATCAAAAAGTTCCATGGATGCTAAGGGGGCACTTGCTTACTACGAGGGTATCAAAATTAACAAATCATTTATCTTCGGGCAATTTTATGGGATGGGCAACCATTTTGATCCCACCAACAAAAGAGAAAAATGGTTGTGCAAATGGGAAAATTGATTGGGTTGCTCATTACAGTCCTAGATCAACCGCGTGTCTCTTAAGCCGTGTAGGTCTTCTTCAACCGCCAGCGGATCTTCGTTAACTGCTCTCGACTTTTCGACAACCGCCCAATACTTTTCTGATTCTCAATAAAATTTTTACTATATTTTATCTCACTTTATCCTATTTTATCTCACCTAATCTAATAGTTTATATTTAAGTTTACTCTACAAACATAATTTTTATTATATTAAATAAAAAAAATCAGTAATGGGACCCTAATAATCTAATTGTTTATTTTGAACAAATTTTCCATAGTGGAAAATCACATATACTCATCCGCGTGGTTGTGCAAATATTTTCTTTTCCCTTTACCATTTAACTGCCCTTATATGTATTGGTACCCTCCCAAGTAATCCGACACCCATTAGAGCATCTCCAATAGTGGGTGCTAAAAATCCTACGTGGAATTTTTATTTAGATCCTTATTTATGGGGTGATGTGTTTGTGGCAAAAATAGTAATGCTTTGCTCATGAACTATCTCCAATAGTGGAGTCATATTTCTAAGATTTGTTATTTTTGGATAATGATAAAATTGATTCCCTTTTTCTTATTGGTTTAGAAAAAATTTATTTAAAGATAAAAATTTAAAAGATAATTAAAAAAATGACATGGAGGTCATTGCCAAGGTATAAATAAGACTTTATCTAAGACCTTCGTATTTATTTTGACACCCTTCCTACTTAATAGGACCCACTGTTGGAGATGCATTTTATGTAATTGAGGGTCTAAAATCCTACGTGTCATAGAAAAATTAAATTTTCACCCTCTATTGGAGATGCTCTTAGGAATGTTGGAAACTTCTACCACTCTTCTCATGAACCGTGTTTTAGGGCATACATAAAAGTCTATGGGCATATCAAATAAAGACAAAAATGGGTCCTTAAAGTCCCTTATCCATATTTTTTTCCTAATGGTAAAACTGCCCCTCTTTTTTTTTAATTTTCTTTGAAAAAAAAAGTTTTGTAATTTTTTTTTTATACTTACGACATATTAGGTTCGACTGATAACTTTCAGCCGAACTTCCGGGTATGAGCAGTTCGTCTAATAACTAGTCAACGGAATCCAGGTCTTCTGAAAACATACCTAGGTTGTGGCTGACACGTTATAAGCCGAACTTCACGCTATAACCGTGAACATAGGTTAAATGGGGATTCGAGCAAAAGATAAGATAACTGAATTTAGTGTTGTTTTCATAAATTGAAGTTTGGCTATTATTTTAGTGTTTAATTATCAACCAAATTGCTCATCAACACCTTTAGAATGAAAAAAAAATCGGCTTATAACCGAAAGAGAGAAGGAAAGAAAATTAAAAATTTTAAAAAAAGATTCTAAAAAATTAATTAATTATATTAATAACTAGTTCACCTTGGGTTTTTATGACTAGTTTTTTTGTTTTTGATACTGAAGATGGGAATTTTTATTAACTGTTGGGAGAAATTACATTATTCATGTCAACTTGTATCTTGCCATTATAAAGTTTGGTGGATCTTTGAGTCCGGCTCCTACTTAAAGAAAGGTACGTGCATGTTTTGCCGGTTTATCTCTTTGGACTATTATGCTTTCTATTAGACTTGCCAAGACCATAGTGGATACTTGCTAAACGGGCTAATGATATCTAAAATCCTATTATGTAATTCCCATCGACTTCTTGATAGCTTCCTTTGGTCTTTACTAACCACTGGAAAGGCGTCTAATTCAAAACACACTTGTTGTATGTTCAACTCCTCTGCCCATAACATGGCTTGCATCAATCATTCTATCTCTGCGTGTTCCGCGTCTAGGTGTCACATTCATGGAAACCACCGTCCTGCTCGAATGCACTGCGGAATTACGAGGATTAGTCGATACATGTATAATTAATAGATGAAACAGTTTTAAATGAGGCATCGCAGCATATGGAATAAGTATTAGCATCAGGTGGTATCCAATTTGGTTGTGTATCATTAGCAGGCATGTTTATGCATAATGCTGGCTGTTTTTTCCTCATAGGTGACCCTGTCATGTTGTTCAAGTACTGAATGTTACGGATGACTTCAACAGGGTTAGGTTTTTTCCCATCGAAAACACTCCTGCACCTTTCCTTCCATATTTCCCAGCTTGCATTTTCCATTTTCACTATCCAGTCTGCATCTAGTTTGGTAAATTCATTTGTAAACCAGCTTATGATCCATTAAATACATCACGCATGTCAGCGACTCCCATACTTCTTCTAGCACCGGGAATTGAGGTCCATACAGCCTTAGCAAAAGGGCAATCCCAGATGATGTGTTTAGTTGTTTCTTCTACTTGATGGCACATACTACATTGTTCTCCTCCAAACTGTGTTACTCTTCCCATGCGTTCACTTGAAGGTACTGCATCATTCATGCATCTCCACAAAAGGTTTTTATTCTTGGCGGGGTATTCCAAGTTCCAAGCTTTCTCCATATTGTCGCCATATCTCGCATCATATATCTCTATCACATTGGTTTTGATGTCTACAAGCTTGTTCAGAAAGGGGGATTTAAATAAAGGTACCATTCTTCGTTAGGGTCCATATTAGTCTGTCTTCGGGTGAGTTCTTTGGGATTCTCATGTTTAGGATCTTGTTAACATCATCGGGGAGAAAAAATTCTTTGAAGAATCGCAACTCTCCAAGTTTTGGTATTCGAATCTATGAGGTCACTCAGTCTTGTAGTTGACTGCCACTTCAAAGTCAACAATGGAGATTAGCGGTTCTTGTTTCCCCATAATCCAATTATCCTTCCAAGTGATTATCCGCTTACCATCACGTACTGATCGAGAAGCCGTACTTTTGAACAAATTTCACTTCTCCCCGTATACTTTGCCAAGCATATGTTGCATTCTTTTTCCTTGTTGAGTGCAAAAGCAGGTATCCGGAAAATTCCTTCCTTTCAAAGCTTTAGCCAACAATTGATGAGAATTATGGCGAGAGTCTCCGGACCGACTTGGCTAGCAAAGCCTTGTTAAAGAATTCCGAGTCTCTGAAGCCCATACCACCAACATCTTTGTATTTGTTAACTTTGTCCCAAGATATGAAGTAAACTCCTTTTCCATCCTGTTTTTCCACCAAAATTTCCTTTGCACCTTGTCCATTTCGTAATTGTTGCTTTTGGTATTTTAAAGACTCCCATTTGATGAGATGGCATAGCATTTAAAACATGCTTTACCATAATCGATCGCAGTTGTGTCGAAACTTTCCATTCCATCTCGGTAGCCTAGACTTCATTCCTTCAACCAAGGAACAAAAAGAAGAGGTCCTTTTCCTATTAAGAAACATTGGAATTCCCAAATATTTCTCATCGAGAGACATCTTCTTCATTTTCAATCTTCTTAACAAGATTCTGCAATGTCTTGAGTGAAGATGCTTTGAGAAGAACACCGTGATATGGAGAACCATAAACGCATGAAAGCAACCATTGGGGTTTAGCTGGGTCACTTTTAACAAGACAATGAATCATGTTTTTATCATGATAGATAATGTCTAGTTTAAAACCATCTTTCCAAAGTAAACAAATACCTCTAGCTCTTCCTATGGAAGGGACATAAAAAAATATTAGGAAAACATAAAGGTTTAACATCTTTGTGATTTTATCAGAGTTAATTTTCGTTTCCTGCAAAAAGATGATGTCAGGCTAAAGCATTTTATCCATATCAGATAGGTAGTTTTTGGTGTCTTTGGCAGCATAACCATTACAATTCCAAGCTAAGATTCTCATTTGTCCTAATTGATTGTCTATAATGAAAAGATTACTGAAATGTACTAAACTTAGAAAAAGAATATGAAAACAAATGTAACAAAAAGTTTCTTTGAGAGAAAACTGGTATACCTGCATTGCCATGTCCTGACTAACATTTGTGGTTTCAGATGTGAGAGCTCCTAATTTAGTTGCTTCCATCATCGAGTTATTATGGTTGTATATAACGGCGGTATTGATATTTCCAAAGATCTTGTTAGGTGTAATGAACATGTATGTTATGTGGATTCATAGATGGGTTCTCATTCAGCATAGAGTTCCTCATTCTTTTAGTTTGTCTAGATCCATCCCCAGTATCTTCAGATACATCCTCAAGATTGTTGTCTTCTACAAAATCAAAATCTTTGTCCATGCTTCTCTCATCATCCTTTCCTTCATAAACATCCGCCCATTCCTCATATATTCTTCATACTCCTCTTCTGTCAGACTATCCAGATATAACAGATGAGACCAATGCATACATTTGCTATCATTATGGTCAATGACAAAACATTTATCACATATCTTTTTTGGCTGCAGTTCCCAATGATAACGAATCCATACTTTACCATTAGTAGCAGTATTCCACCACCCTCCTCTATGCAAAGGTTCAGTAAGACTAACTTCAATTCGAGCTTTTACTGTGTTGCCATACCTAGGTATGCAATTTGCTGGGTGGGTAGAAATTTTCCTTCCCAGAAAACCAATTGCTTCATCCACGACTACACTGTTTAGGTGCTCTAATTTCAGATATTTGAACTGCAGAGTAAAGATTGGTGAGTTGTAAACTTGTATTCTGAAAGCGGTATTCCATTAGTATATTTTTGAACTGCAAAAAGAGCTTCTCCAATAAGCCATGGTCCATTTTGTATAACTTCATTCTCTCTTCTTCGAGGTTTAGCTTCACTAGCATTAGGTTGTGGCCCATAACTCTAATGCTTTACCCATGTAGCTTCTCCATAGTGAGTTGATTTCTTCCGATGGTTCTCATATCAATCTTATGTTTCCACATAAGTTTCCCGGAATCCCAAAGGTCCATTCATCGGCAGACATCTTGAACAACTTTGAGATGATCCGATTGTTTTACTTCTAACTAGTAGTTCTATGTTTGCTCTTCGAGTTGTCTTGAGATTTGGTTAATTGGGTTTCGTGAGAGGGAAGCCATTTTTGGGTTTCTTGTAAAAACTTTGTGTTGAAGTTTTCCTTTGCATAAAGATTTGGATATATATATAGAGGGTTGAGATCATGTAGGGTTTAAGTAGAACTACCTTTTGTTTATTATAAACCTTCCTATAATGATAGATTTCGATCCAAGAAATCGGGACTAAATCTCTAGCAATTAGTTGGGTGGGATTTGTATGATTTTGAGAATTTAGATGAGAAAGGAAAGTGTATTGGAATTTTGGTTGAAGCAATAATCACGGCTATTCTTACGCTTCAGTTTAGGAGGTAATTTTGAAATTGAAAATTTTGAAGATGGAGGTTCATGACTGTAAGTTGTTTGGATATGGTATATCTAACGGTTTTGATTGGATACGATCTGGAGAATCCTAGATTAATACTACGAGATAGACCACCACGAGAGATGATGGTTAGCACCACGCCGTAAGCTTTGATATTTTTGACACCTTTGTTTTTGAATCAGGAACATCCCACATGATTGAATATAATGCCACCACAGGATCCCACAAGTGAAGTCAGGAGACCTGCAAGATTTAGTTTTCCATTAGCAGAACCCAAAACGAAGGAAAAAAGACTATCAAGAGACGAAAACTGAAACAAGATAAAGAAATTAGAAAAACATCACATAAAGAAAAAAACACAGGGTTTAAAGAAATGAATCAATCTAAAAAATTATAGAAAAAAGAAATAAGAAACTCCATTAAAAAGTTCCACAAGATTTAATGGAGTTGTCTTTTTCCTAAGGGTTTTAACTCCATATTTATTTCATTGAAGATCTTCTCAGAAAGTCCGTTGTCTGCATCAATAAACTAGATGACCACTTCACAGTGGGCCGGCCGCCCGAAGAAATCGACGCGAAAATATCATTTTTCCTGACACGGCGCAAAAGTATCATTTTTTCTGACACAGTGTGAAAATATCATTTTTTTGACACGGAGTGAAAGTATCACTTTTCCTAAAACAGAAAATTAGTCGATGCATAAACCAAAATATTGCTGCATAATTTGTTATGCATCCTTCATGGCAGTTTGCATAATGGATATGTAGTCAATTTTCGAAAATTATGCCTAAAATGAAAATATCACTTTTCTTGAAACGGAGGGAGTACATCGTTTTATTAGTTGCAACGGAAAATAAGTTGATGTATAAACCAAAATATGGCTACATGAAGTATTATGTATCATTTGTGGTGGTTTGCATAATACATATACATTTAAATTTCTAAAATTGTGCCTAAAATGATAAACACCTCCGACTTTTTCCTAAAACCACTAAATTTAATATTTTTGTTTGTACTCGTCGCGTAGATTTTCTTAAAGCCTTTCCAACGATATAAAATTTGTAGTATTCCAAGGCACGGATTTTTAGATATGTTATATTGAAGTTTGGTTACCAATTACACCCCTAAAAAATCCTGGCATTTTTAGGGGCGACCCCAAACGAATTAGGGGCGACACTAAATGACAAAAAAAGTCGCCCAAACGTAAATCTAAGCTACCCCTTATCTTTGATTTTTCGAAATGGC
Source organism: Papaver armeniacum (assembly GCA_023531295.1). Classification (NCBI taxonomy): domain Eukaryota; kingdom Viridiplantae; phylum Streptophyta; class Magnoliopsida; order Ranunculales; family Papaveraceae; genus Papaver; species Papaver armeniacum. The sequence continues at coordinate 125,154 of JAJJWW010012510.1, forward strand.
CAATATGCCCTTATATAATCGGTAGCCTACACCATAATCGGTAGGTTAAAGGTGAAGTGGTAGGTTAAATTGAAACTATACTCTACCGATTATTTGTGTAGATACCCGGCTAATAATCTCTTTTATAATCGGTAGCTTATCCAACTTGTAAGACTACTCGGTTATAAGGAGCCCCGTATTCAACCTTGGCCAAATTCCATAGATTTTGAGGGTGCAGAGCCAGCCATAACCACTTGGCTTGAGCTGTGGATGTAGACATAATCGGAAGCCTAATAGGTTACATACACTACCGATTATAAGTTGCCCAAAATGAGTTTTTTCTAAAATCCTTCATGTAATGAATTTTGAAATCTACCATAATCGGTAAGGTATATAATTATATAACCCACCGATTATAACGAGCCCCAAATCCAACCTTTGCCATATTTCATAGGTTTTAAGTGCACACAACCAGCCATAACCACTTGGTTCGTGTTTTGGATGCGCGTTAAACGGGAGTTAAATATATTACCAAACCATCCGATTATGGGTTGCCCCAAAATGAGTTTTTTCTAAAATCCTTCATGTAAGGGAATTTGAAATATACCATAATCGGTAGGGTTAATGATAGGTGTCTAAAACACCTAATTTACTATATAGTAGTTACGCTTTCTTTGCTATTTTTCTTGTGAATTATGTACTTTACGCGTGTTTTTGAGTTATTAGGTACTCTGGAGTCGCACGGAGAATAAGAGGAAGAAATCACCCAATTTGAGCAAAAAAGACCAAAATTGTCATTTCATGGAGAACACTATCTGGAGCCAAGTCATGGTTAAGGGGCAACTCTTTTGGAGGAGGACTAAAAACAGTTCAGCTATGGATAAGGGTAAACCCATTCAAATGTTAAAGGCATCCGGTTAGGTACTCAAGGCACCTATGCAAGTTAGCTGGGGATGTCATTGGCTGGCCTATATTGTTGTGGATGATTTGAAGTGGGATTCTCTGAATTGTGGAATTCTGTTGAGGTCGAAGTGATGTTGTTGCTGAGTTAGCATTGGTACTGAGGGTTAGAGATGGAAGTGGTTTTGGGTGATTGTCATGGGATGGAGGCAATGGAGAGTGATTGGTTTCAGAATGGATGCTATGTTGGTGTTCATTCAGCTAGCTATGTTGCTGTGAAGCTTACAAGGGAGAACAGGTTGATTTGAGCTGAAATGGGTAGTATGGAATGTAGATTGTGCAAAGAAGAATCGAGTTGCTGCTGGGATTGAAGCTGGATGGCAGTGAATGCAAGAAAATACAGAGTGAGCTAATGGGTTTTGGTGGCCTGTGCAGCTGTAAGCAATTGCAGGTGGAAAGAGGTTTGGTTGCGGTATTTGTGACAACTCAGGGGGGCTACTGAATGATAAACTTAGCTGAATTGAAGCTCAAGATAAGAGTGTGGTGGTGTTCTGTCTGCTATAAGAAGGAAGTAGAAATGACGCTTTTCCTTGTGTTGGTGAATTACAAGTTTGAGGTAATGGTGGTGCTAGTTGGAGTTTATGCTGAGCATTGTAGGAATTTAGGCGAGTTGAGTTGTTACAGCTGAGGCTGGTGTTGTCGGTGGCGAGAACATGGAATTGTAGGTGGTTTTGTTTGAAATGTATGTAGTGAGGCAGTGGTGATGGAAGAGAATGGTGCAGTACAATGAGGTAGTGAAGAGTCCTTGGCTGAGTCATGATGAATGTGAATGATTAATTGCAGCTGAGTTTCCAGGGAAAAGAGATTATCTCGTCAAGGATGAACACGATCTTTGTTGTCGGCCGAGATGCGATGAATACGGCCTTGGTAGTGTCTTTGTGGTTATTCTTAGTTATTGTAAGCATCAGGTGGTAGTGTAGGTTAGCCTGAAGCTGTTGCTTTGAGTTGAACTGGCAGTGAGATAGAGTTTGGATTGAATTTGGCCTGATGTTGATGATGGTCTGGAATGAATGTCTACTGTGAATGAAGGAATTAAGATGAATATGTATGTGATGAGTCAGATGTATGTTGGGACTTAGAAACTGAGCCAAGGAGCAATTTCTTTGGGAGATGGGGTAATTGGTTTGAGCTGCTGCTGCAATTAGTTGCAGCTGGATTGAAATGGTTTTGGCTTGAAACATACAGGGCCATTATGGCTGAAGTGCAATGATTGCACTGCAGAGTTTTGCCAGTGCAAATGGCTTATGGCCTGGCAACTCACGGTAATCGGCGAGAGAGATCGACTTAGGTGACTAGAACCACTGATTCACCTATCGACTCGGCGACTGTGGCTTGACTTCGGTCTGACTCCGAGTTGACCCGCCGAGTTGGATCGTTGACCGAGTTGACTCATTGACCGTGACCGGGCGCACTTTCCGGCCACTGAGATGTCTGTACGGCGACTTTTCCGGTAATTTCCAAACCATAATCCCGTTTTCCGGCGGCCAATTTTGGACATAATTTTACATGGGTTTTTTCTCACACATGGGCTTGGTGGACCACTTGGAGATGGGTTTTGAGAAGACCTAATATTGGAAGGAGTATCCTTTATGGAAATAGAGAAACATATAAAAAGACCTAATAGGAGGATCTATCTCTTTTATCTCTTTTTCTATCTATGGCCTCTACTTTGTTTTCTAGGGTTTACACCATGAAGTCTTTTCTCTTTCTTCTTGTTATGAACTCCATGAATATGAGTACCTAGTTTTTTATTATTGGTTATGGAATAAGTTGGATTTCCAAATATGGGTTTTAATATGATAAATTAGTTTTGTCTCCATATTATCGTTTATGATTCACCATCAATATTGTTACATAATTTGAATGCTTGTTTGATTGAGTCGCGAATCGATTGAGTTTGCTTTCATCTTTAATGCTAGATTAGGGTTATTATACGCAATAGTGATAATTCCTGATTGCAAGTAGCATAAATATGATTATAGTTTGTAGTGATATATTCTTATGATCATATGTGAACTATAACCTTTGTTAAATCGGATTAGTGCTTTTACACGTTCGATTGCTTTGATTGGCCTGATTTCATAGAACCTAATGCATCTAGGGAATTAAACTTGATTAGTGCTTTTACACGTCAAGGTTGTTCTTTTAGATAGAATTCATATTAGCATCTTTTAAATGTGTTTGTTGATGACAAGAGGAGATTAGCGGGATATTCTTGCGATCAAGGTATTCTAGGGCCTTTGATAAAAGTTGAGATTAAAATATCAATTCTAGTTATTGTGTTGAAAATATGTTTGTGAATGAAAAAGAAATCCATGACCAATACTTTCTCATCCTTGATTTGCGTGTTTACTTTTTATTGTTTTGCTTTTTGTTTATTTTTATTTACACAATCAGAAAATCTCCCGTGTTACTTATAAGATACCGAACAATTTGACAACCTAAGACCTCTACGTAGGAACGATCCTTTCTTGCCCTTGCTTCATTATATATTTTGAGTAGTAAGAAAGTGTAATTTATTTTTGACGCCTACGACAGTCGGTCAAATTTTGGCGCTAGATTCTTGGGAGGCAATGGTTGTCACTTGTTTTTGGTTTCTTATTTTTTGTTTTGTTTTATTTTTCTTATTTCTGGTTTTTAACCTTGGTTTGAGAATCTTATTTCAGGTGCTTGTTTCTCATGGAATGAGCATACTATAAGAATGGATACGGTTTTCAACAACCTCAACAATACGACAACTACCAATTCCAGGGGTATAATCAAAACCAATTTATTGGTTATGACCAATATTCCATGGAACCTTATGGTTTTCCTCAACAACCTTATGGCGGGTATGTGTGTGAACAACCACAAGGATGGGAGGATTCTTATGCTCATGAACAAAAAGTCTCTAACTTTATAGATCAAGTTTCCAACTTTTTACAAGAGGAATTTCAAAGGCAAAGAGACTACAAACGAGCAACTCCAAGAACTTCGTGAAGGTATTGCTAGCTTGCGAAGAGGCATTGATCAATGCAAGGAAGATATGGATAATTCTAATGTGCATATGGTTTGTGATGAATATTTGATTGATGCTAATGTTGAAAAAGGCCAATCTTGGGCACTTTCGTTGATAATTGTGTAGTTAACTCAACTCTTGATCGTAATAATGATCATTCACCTATTCAAAAGGATGAGTTCGAGATTAGCAACACTAAATTCAGCGAGGACCAATCTTATGTTGACTATGATAGTGACATGGTGATTATGATACATTGCTTGAACCAACTCCATGGTGACATCCCAGGAGTGTACAATGGAGTCTTTTTGGGATCAAGATGAAGACGAAGAGGAATATGTCGACACTTGTGTAGATTACTCAAGCATTGATCTTAATAATGATCAAGAGCCTATTTAAAGGGTGGAGCTTGAGGATGATGCATTTTGAGTGTTCTAAAAAAGTTTCTTATGATAAAATTTGGATCCATAAAAGAGTATGTGCCTTACAACAAAAGGAGGAATATGTTGAGAATGAGACCGGTTTGACCAATATTGTGGAAGACCCAATTGAGCTTGCAAATGATTATAATGATGATGTTTATGTCGAAACTTTGGTTAAAGCGAAAGCAGGACGAAGAATAGTTGCAAGGTTTGATAGAGGACCACGATATAAAAGAGGTGAATAATTCTTGAGTTTTTCAAGGATGAAGAGGATTAGTGATACAAGGGATTGTGCAAGGTTTGTCTAACCCTTTGCCTATTGTTTCTTCTCCTTTACCTGGTTTGAATTTATGTGCTTCGAGAATATTGTTGAATGACTTTGTTTCTCGTTTTCCTCCATTAGAGATACTTGATTCTCATACTATGCGAGGGTTTTGGAACAAGAAAGTGGAAGTACCCGACTCCTATATTATTTATACACTTCCAAGTGTGGACAAGAATAAGTGTGGGGAAGCTTTTATCGGTTCATAGCTTCATTTTTGTTTTACATTACTAATATTTGTTTGAAGCTAGTGTTTGCAAAACAAGGTTCTATGGAAGGATCCCCAACTTTTCGATTGTTGGTATACTAGAATGAATCTTGCAAGGATATAGTCGGGCGACAACTTTAAACCAAGCTAAATGGGAGGCAACCCATAGGTTTTGTATTTCTTGTCTTGTTTTATCTTTTTCTTGTCTTGTTTTAGTTTTTTTTTCTTGTCGCAAATTGTTAGGATTTTCCACCTTGACTTTCTTTGGACGATTCAATTTACAATGAGGACAATGTAAAGTTTAAGTGTGGGGGAGTGGTTAAGCATTTGCGTTGTAAATTTTTCAAATTTTTCAACTTTTGTGTAAATTAGTGAATAAACACTCCAACTTGTAGTTAGTTTAGAGTCACATAGTATACATGTCGCTAAGATTACATCGAGAATCTCATAAGTGTGACTTGAACTTAGAGATGCCCAGAGAACATGATCGGGTTTCTTAATTGTATGAGAGTTAAAGTTGGATTTAACCATGCCGGTGGCAAATAAGGTCTGTTGAATTCGGTATTAGAGTAGTGACCCCTATAGTGGAGACTACCCATGTTACATCATGTGAGGCACCGACCTTCAATTCTTTGTACCTGTCTAAATATGTGCTTTTAGAGTGTGTCACCGTAAGTAAACTCCGGGCAGAATGGTGAGCTTACCAACCTCCCACCATAGAAGCACTATTTTGATCTCTTGAGTGCTATTTTTATCAACCATGATGGTGACATCGAATTGCTAACACATACCACTTGTAATCTTGTTGTGATTAGCACCATCCACCTTATCTCTCTCTACACCAACAGTCCATAGAAACACCATCATCATCAACAAGAGGAGCATCACAAATTTGAAGGAAAGTTGAACACGTTCGAGGTTTACAAGCAATCTGTACAAAATGAGCAGACTTCAAATTTGAGTAAAAGCTAACAAAACAAGGAGTGAGAATTTTTATAAGTTGAAGACTATTGTACATGAGTGAAAATTATCAAGGATGATAGTTCGAGAAGTTTATGATATCAAGACATATAAGTTGTGAAGAACCAAGCGGCAAAGTACTTACACCATGGCCTTTGTACTTACGTTTTTATTTTATTTGTATTTTACTTTCTCTTGTCATATAAAAAAAAAAAATGAAAAAAAAAAAGAGACAAGAGAAAATTTCTTTAGGTTCATTACTAGTTTTATTGTTTTATTTCGTTTTTTATTTTGTATTTGTTTTATTTTTTATTGAAAAAAAAAGAAAAAAAAAAAAAAAAGTGATAAAAAAAAAGAGAAAAAAAAAAAGAGAGAAAAAAAAAAGAAAAAAAAAAAATTATATTTTGGGTTTGTATAGTTCGTTTTTAGTTTTGTTCTTTTAATTAAGCCAATGGAAAGAAGGAATATCTACAAAGAAGTTTCAAGCGACAAGGAATTTGAGGGAAAAAATCATATTGTCAAGATTTTACGAAGTTCAAGAGTTATCATCAAGAGTTGAAGACCGAAGACGAAGATGAAGACACCGATAGAAGTTACCGAAGACGTTTCTATGGATCTTTGTGAGAGTGGTGCTAGTTGCACGTCGAACGGATAATGAGGTAAGTAAGCATATTCCCACATTCGTTAAATGGTTGATTTCCTTTCTTAGAGATCATCAGAAAAATGGGTTTTCAAAAATTATAAAAAGATGTGGGTTTTCAAAACAATTCGGAGGGTTTTGCCTTCCTACCATTCAACGTGTCGCAGGATTCTCTCTTCATTCCTACCTGGACACATGTGTGACCCATAAAAAGCTGTTTATTATTGAGTGCAAATTCATAAAACCCTTTCTTGTGAGGCAAGTCGAGACTTTGATCACCCGAACCCGAATTTCTTTCGAGAAGGGATGGTTATTTCTCTCTCAACTTTTAAGGATGAGATTGTGTTCATTTATGTGTCTAACTTCTTATGACTAGTGTGCAGAATCTCTATGTCTTCTTAGCGCGTTGGATGCTATCATTACGGAGAACCAGTAAGTTGAAAAAGTAGGTTTTGTGGGTATATCTCTAGTAAACCCTCACGAGACTATAACTCGTCCATTAGGGACACCTAGGGGTTTAAAGGCTTGTTATTTATGCTAAAAGTGACCGTAGCCTCGACGAAACGGAGTTGTATGTATCTTTTTGAATTGTTTTGTTTGATTTGCTCGAGGACAAGCAAAGTCTAAGTGTGGGGGAATCTGATAGGTGTCTAAAACACCTAATTTACTATATAGTAGTTACGCTTTCTTTGCTATTTTTCTTGTGAATTATGTAATTTACGCGTGTTTTTGAGTTATTAGGTACTCTGGAGTCGCACGGAGAAAAAGAAGAAGAAATCACCCAATTTGAGGAAAAAAAACCAAAATTGTCATTTCATGGAGAACATTATCTGGAGCCAAGTCATGGTTAAGGGGCAACTCTTTTTGGAGGAGGACTAAAAGACAGTTCGGCTATGGATAAGGGGAAACCCATTCAAATGTTAAAGGCATCCGGTTAGGTACTCAAGGCACCTATGCAAGTTAGCTGGGGATGTCATTGGCTGGCCCATATTAGTACCCAGATGCAACCCAAATACCCTAAATTGAGAATTTATTTCTCAATCATTTCTTTCTTCTTTGCCTGAAAATGAAAAGCAACGGCTGCTGCTGAATCGAGATCGAGAAAATTTTAGAGAAATGGAGAGATTGAAGAGCGGATCTTGAGATCATGGAAAGGAGAAATCGATCAGCATTGATTCCGCAATTAGCGGAGAGTTAGGGTTCGTTATTCTTGTTGTTGTTGATTAATCAAGAAGCCGAGACCTCGGAGATGAAGAGAGGGACGAGTGCTGCACTTTTGCCATAGATGGGTTTCTCTTTGTTGAATGGTATTTTGGTGGATCAATAAGGGTTGTGGAGTGATTTCGAAGAGTGGGTGTCATTTGTTGTTGTTCGAATCACGGGAGAGAAATCGTGAAAATTGAGGAAGAAATTGGTAGTGGAATTGATATGGAGAAGATCGAGAGAAGGTTTACGAACTCGGGGAGAAGAAATTGATGACTAATTTGAGAGAAATTGAGAATTCAAAAGCTAGGGTTTACTGTGAGATTGAGTAATTGATTCACAGAGATGAGGAAGGTTGTTGTGGATGATTTGAAGTGGGATTCTCTGAATTGTGGAATTCTGTTGAGGTCGAAGTGATGTTGGTGCTGAGTTAGTATTGGTACTGAGGGTTAGAGCTGGAAGTGGTTTTGGGTGATTGTCATGGGCTGGAGGCAATGGCGAGTGATTGGTTTCAAGAATGGATGCTATGTTGGTGTTCATTCAGCTAGCTATGTTGCTGTGAAGCTTACAAGGGAGAACAAGTTGATTTGAGATGAAATGGGTAGTATGGAATGTAGATTGTGCAAAGAAGAATTGTGTTGCTGCTGGAATTGAAGCTGGATGGCAGTGAATGCAAGAAAATCAAAGAGTGAGCTAATGGGTTCAGTGGCTTTGTCTGTGTAAAGCAATTGCCCAGTGGAAAGAGGTTTGGTTGCGGTATTTGTGACAACTCGGGGGCTCTTGAATGATAGACTTAGCTGAATTGAAGCTCAAGATAAGAGTGTGGTGGTGTTCTATATGCTATAAGAAGGAAGTAGAAATGACGCTTTGCCTTGTGTTGGTGAATTACAGGTTTGAGGTAATGGTGGTGCTAGTTGGAGTTTATGCTGAGCATTGTAGGAATTTAGGAGAGTTGAGTTGTTACAGCTGAGGCTGGTGTTGTCGGTGGCGAGAACATGGAATTATATGTGATTTTGTTGAGCTGAAGCTGCAGTGAGGCAGTGGTGATGGAAGAGAATGGTGCAATACAATGAGGTAGTGAAGAGTCCTTGGCTGAGTCATGATGAATGTCAATGATTAATTGCAGCTGAGTGTCCAGGGAAAAGAGATTATCTCGTCAAGGATGAACGATCTTGTTGTCATTGAGATGCGGTGAGAATACTGACCTTGGTAGTGTCTTGTGGTTATTTTAGTTATTGTAAGCATCGGAGGTGGTAGTGTAGAGGTTAGCACAGGCATTTGCTTTGAGTTGAACTGGCAGTGAGATAGAGTTTGGATTGAATTTGGCCTGATGTTGATGATGGTCTGGAATGAATGTCTACTGTGAATGAAGGAATTAAGATGAATATGTATGCGATGAGTCATATGTATGTTGGGACTTAGAAACTGAGCCAAGGAGCAGCTGCTGGGAGATGGGGTAATTGGTTTGAGCTGCTGCTGCAATTAGTTGCAGCTGGATTGAAATGGTTTTGGCTTGAAACATACAGGGCCATTATGGTTTGAAGTGCAATGATTGCCTGCGAGAGTTTTGCCAGTCTGCAAATGGCTTATGGCACAGCACTTCGTACCTCAATCATCCGAGAGATCCGACTTAGGCCCGGCTAGAACCCGGTGATTCACCTATCGACTCACGACCGAGGCTTGACTCGGTCGACTACGAGTTGACCCAGTAGGAGTTGGATCGTTGACCGAGTTGACTCATTGGCCGGTGGCCAGGCGGACTTTGCCGTCCACCGAGATGTCCTGCGACTTTTCCGACTAATTTAGGCCATAATCCCGGTTTTCCGCGACCAATTTTGGACATAATTTTACATGGGTTTTTCTCACACATGGGCTTGGTGGACCACTTGGAGATGGGTTTTGAGAAGACCTAATATTGGAAGGACTATCCTTTATGGAAATAGAGAAACATATAAAAATAGAAGAGTTTTACCTAATAGGAGGATCTATCTTTTTTTATCTCTTTTTATATCTATGGCCTCTACTTTGTTTTCTAGGGTTTACACCATGAAGTCTTGTTATGAACTCCATGAATATGAGTACCTAGTTTTTTATTATTGGTTATGGAATAAGTTGGATTTCCAAATATGGGTTTTAATATGATAAATTAGTTTTGTCTCCATATTATCGCTAATGATTCACCATCAATATTGTTACATAATTTGAATGCTTGTTTGATTGAGTCGCGAATCGATTGAGTTTGCTTTCATCTTTAATGCTAGATTAGGGTTATTATACGCAATAGTGATAATTCTTGATTGCAAGTAGCATAAATATGATTATAGTTTGTAGTGATATATTCTTATGATCATATGTGAACCATAACCTTTGTTAAATCGGATTAGTGCTTTTACGTTCGATTGCTTTGATTGTCTGATTTCATAGAACCTAATGCATCTAGGAATTAAACTTGATTAGTGCTTTTACACGTTAGGTTGTTCTTTTAGATAAAATTCATATTCGCATCTTTTAATGTGTTTGTTGATGACAAGAGGAGATTAGCGGGATATTCTTGCGATCAAGGTATTCTAGGGCCTTTGATAAAGTTGAGATTAAAATATCAATTCTAGTTATTGTGTTGAAAACATGTTTGTGAATGGCAAATCCATGACCAATACTTTCTCATCCTTGATTTGCGTGTTTACTTTTTATTGTTTTGCTTTTTGTTTATTTTTATTTACACAATCATAAAATCTCCCGTGTTACTTATAAGATACCGAAACAATTTGACAACCTAAGACCTCTCTGTGGGAACGATCCTTTCTTGCCCTTGCTTCATTATATATTTTGAGTAGTAAGAAAGTGTAATTTATTTTTGACGCCTATGACAGCGATCAATTAACAACTTAACAACCTACCTATTATAAGGGGC